>CM061921.1:360122326-360722326 GCA_031002005.1 Vandiemenella viatica
ATCCACTTGCGGCGCCCGCCCCCACCGCCACAGCATTTACCTGTTATTTTCCTCGGCACGCACTGGCAAAGATGATGGTTAGAGGGATCCGTTGGCAAAGGACACTTGAGCAAGTGAAGGATGCAGTTGGTCACTCAAGTGGTCTGGGAAGCTGAGGTTAGTCAAGTGGCTCTTGAGACAAGTGGCTACTTGAGACAAGTGGCTACTTGAGACAAGTGGATACTTGAGACAAGTGGCTCTTGAGACAAGTGGCCACTTGAGTCAAGTGGCCACTTGAGTCAAGTGGCTCTTGAGTCCTCCCTTCCAGTCAAGTGGCCTAATTAGTGACGCATGACTGCACCCCACCCCTCGGTCGAATTAGTGACGCCTGAATGCACCCGCAATTCCCTACTACTACGGACCTCAACCAGAAACACCCCAGCTGGTACTCGAGAACAAGTAATAGAAAAGGCCAACTGTTGCTAGAAATCTGCGAACTTAGAAATATAGATGTTTTCGAACCAGCTAAAGCAACGCACATCCCTTTCAGTGCGAGACATAGACCGGCTGTGCTGGACATCATAATCACCGGACATATAGACCTTGCAAGCTCACAGTCGTCTTGGCGTAGTACTTGTTGGGGCTTTTGATTAATTATGAATTAACACTTATAAATAAAAATGTTCGGTCAGCCGTGCGGTCGCCAATCTGCTGATCTTTACTAGTTAGATAAACTAGAATTGTAGTCAGAGAAAACAAGTAAGAAAGTACTGAGAAATACACAGCATTTCAGCTTTCACAGTTCACTCACATTTATTCCTCTGAAACTACAAATATCTAAGCAAGCCAGCAGATACTTAAAAACTAAACTTCTTCTCCAAAGAATGCAGGTTCGAGGATAATCAAGGATTGTAACATTCAGTACAAGCCCCGTAATTAATTATTACACAATCGATGTGATCAAAATCAATAGCAGTTCAACATACACAGTTTATGGGAAACCAGTTCATTCAAAATAACCTTCATAGTCCACAAAAATACCTCCAGAATGTCCACACAATGTCTTACAACTCTGAGCCTCGGTTAAGCGACACACACACACGCTCCCGGCCGCGGCATATAAGCTCTCGCTGGCCGTAGCTTACTCGACCGTCGCCAATACAAGACTGTTTTAAAGCGCGCTAAGTAATCGCTCCACCAAAGACATTACATTTACTTCTCAGATCACAATTTATACTAAAATTATATCCGTAATTTCAACGGTTATGTTACACTCCCTAACTAACAACCTTGTGATAATTGATCTGGTTTCAGATAAAATTGATCAATTATCAAAAAAAAACTGTTATGTCACACTCCCCCGGTTGGAATGTGGCGAAAGTTGGCATTGAAAAAGGTACCAACTTTCGTCATTACAGACCACTTCTGTTAACATTTACATAGAGACATGGGCACATACCAATACATATTACCAAACATAACGCTAAGTCTGCGTGGCTGCTTGCTTACACTTACAATAACAGAAGCAAATACATATTAAGTTCAACAAAAATACAAGAAAAGTATTACACACCAGACATATCAGAAACAGTAAACATAAGAAAGGAAAAAAAAAACCACTGAACACAAAATAGAAAAAAAAGGACATGAATTAGTATTCAATAGCAAGTTGACAGCTTGCTGTCAAAAACATTGCTTTCAATGTAAACACCAGCTACACACAGGTCAATGACCTGTACACTTTTCTGCTTTAAGCATCACGTCACACGCGTCACTTCCCTCACTTTACCACACTTCTTCGTGCTACTACATTACTGCTCGCGCCTTCAAAGGTAAGGGAAAAGTAGGATTTATAGTAGTACAGAGATTTTCTCTCGAAAACAGGATTGATAATTGAAAAAAACATAGAAATAACAGGATAGGATTACTTTTTTCTGTCTGGTCACAATCGGGTAACTCAACACTTGTTTGCCCACGCTCATTAGTTTTCCAACGTATGAATTCTCTGTCAATTTTATACTCCTCATTAGTTTTCCACCGTATGAATTTTCTGTCGATTTCATTTTCCTTCTCATTAGTTTTCCACCGTATGAATTTTCTGTCGATTTCATTTTCCTTCTCACTAGTTTTCCACCGTATGAATTTTCTGTCGATTTCATTTTCCTTCTCACTAGTTTTCCACCGTATGAATTTTCTGCCAATTTTACTCTTCTCACCTACAAACTGATACTGTTTTACTATACAAATGACTGATTCTGCCACTCTATTACGTTCCCGTGCGTAACGCAACTTGCCCGCTTGTTTTTCTGCGCTCGCCCGTGTTGCGGCGGTCAAAACTTTTGCGGCACAGGTTCCAACAGTGCTCCGGCATATGCTAGTACGCGCCGACTGTCGGCCACTGCTCCCGCTCCAGTCACTATTGTCAAAGCCATATGGCTGTCGTACTGCTTTGATTCTATCCAACTTTACTTCTCCCGTATTTACAGATAAAAATCCCTCCACTTCAATCTTTATAACCTCATTCTCCCTAATCTTGACTTCTCCTCTGTAAGAGCATCATAAAAGGATTCCTCCGCTACTTCAAAAAATTTCTCTTTTATATCGTCTTCCACAAATTTCTCCTTACACCCTTGAACGTCTGTTTCCGCAGCCATAATACTTTTACAATTTACTTCAACTTCATCCTTTAGAACATTACCTAATATAGTGTCAAAAATAAAAACTTCTTCCTGAATTTCTTCTTCCTTAATCCTCCGCTTCCGTTCTGTGAAATTTCGTCTGCATCTGGCCTCTTAACTTGTTCTGTTACCTCGGAAATTTGAGAGGACAACTTATCTAACTGCCCGACCCACAAATTACCATAATCGTCAAGTTTTCTGTCTAACTCTGCTATGTGCAATTTCTGCTCCCTCCCCAGCACTTAGAGTTTACCATTAGGGGTTTCAAATTCGGAATGAAGATTATCATTAGAGTCCTTAAAGGTTTCCCATTTGGAATCAAATTTAAAATCCAAACTATCATTTAGGGTTTCAAATTTAGAATCAAGTTTATTATTTAGGGTTTCCGCAAACCTAGCCAGCATTTCAGCCATTTCAGCCAATTTTGACTCCGTCTCTTCCCCCATTTCAGTAAGTTAATATTACAAATCCCACGGGAAAATCCAATTATGATAATAACTCAGCTGCTTTACTTCCCCCCTTCAATTCACAGCAAACAAAATCAATACAACGCTGCTATTTATGAAACTCAATCACCATATCAGAATTAAATGCATGCAAACTGAAACCAACTACTTGTGCTGCGTCAACAGGCGGTAAGTGTCACCAGAATGACAAAGGAATGGGCAAAAAGGAGAGAAAAACTTAACTCGGGTTTCCTTCCTATGTGCGACTCGAAATTATAGGAAAAAAATATTAAAGGAACGGAACAGATAGGAAAAGACGCTTCGCAGCAGCTCGCTAGCAGCAACTCGCGCACTTAGCTTTGGTGTCTTCAGTCAGGTCTGCTCGGCTCAGCTCGGCTGGTCGCAGGTTGGCTCGAATCAGCTGCTCCGGCTCGGCTTCCTTCGGCTGGTCTCGGCCACCCTCGTGTCGGCTGCTCCGGCTCCGCTCCCTTCGGCTGCTCTCGGCTCCGCTCGTGTCGGCTGCTCCGGCTCGGCTCCCTTCGGCTGCTCTCGGCTCCGCTCGGAAATGCTCGTCGAGTTCATGCGCCACCTCCACTGGTCTCAGAGTAGATTATCTTCGCTCGCCGTCTTTGACTCACTGCCTCGTGTCGTTGTAGTGTTATATCTTCCGCTTTGACTATTGTCGTCTTCGCGCCTAATTGTCACTTTATTCTCACTTCGCCGTAACTTATCCTTTGTCCTCTTTATCCTCGTGTGTATGCTCTGGAATTGAAAGTTAATTTCTCCTCCAGATGCCTATTTAACCACACGTCCTGTCACTGAGGCGCCATGCAAGCTCACAGTCAATTTGTTATACGTTGTAGTACTTGTTGGGGCTTTAGATTAATTATGAATTAACACTTATAAATAAAAATGTTCGGTCTGCCGTGCGGTCGCCAATCTGCTGATCTTTACTAATTAGATAAATTAGAATTGTAGTCAGAGAAAACAAGTAAGAAAGTACTGAAAAATACACAGCATTTCAGTTTTCACCGTTCACTCACATTTATTCCTCCGAAACTACAAATATCTAAGCAAGCCAGCAGATACTTAAAAACTAAACTTCTTTTCCGAAGAATGCAGATTCGGGGATAATCAAGGATTGTAACATTCAGTACAAGCCCCGTAATTAGTTATTACACAATCGATGAGATCCAAATCAACAGTAGTTCAACATACACAGTTTATGTGAACCCAGTTCATTCAAAATAACCATTCCTAGTCCACAAAAATACCTTCAGAATGTCCACGCAATGTCTTACAACTCTGAGCCTCGGTTAAGCGACACACACACACACACGCTCGCGGCCGCGGCATACTCGCTCTCGCGGACCGTAGCTTACTCGACCGTCGCCAACACAAGACTGTTTCAAAGCGCGCTAAGTAATCGCTCAGCACCAAAGACATTACATTTACTTCTCAGATCACAATTTATACTAAAATTATATCCGTAATTTCAACGGTTATGTTACAAGGTGAATACATTAATACTTTTTTACCCTGTATTATCGATGTTCTCCCAAACTTATCCATGTTGGTAATGATGTTGGTACCCAGTACAACCAGTTATTTATTCAGGAAAGAGTCAAAACCATTGCGGTATCTACCATGATACATGTCACTGTCTTTGTCAATAACCATGAATCCATGTTTACTAGCGTTCCAGCAATAACCACAGACGTTTTTAAACTCATTGAACAACATATCTGTATTGACGTGGTCATTGTAAATGTGTTTGAGGTTCATGTCGTCTTGTTTGAAGAGCACAATTAGGTTCGCATTGTCTCTAATCAATTGTTTCGGTATCCTACTATATGTCTGGCTCAGGTAGAAAGAATCTACTAACCGGTGTCTTCCCATACAAAAGTAGTCACGTATGTTATTTTGCTTTTCACATGAAACATCGTCAAATACAAATACAGAATTTGGTAAAGCGTCAGTGGGTGGTGGTACACACTGATTATCGCTAAATGTAAAATACCGAATTCCTTTAATAGGTTTTAATATTTCTCCCAGTAATTGATACTTTGGTTGATAGAGAGACTTTGAAAACACATACACGTTTTCGAATCTAACCCCATTGGAATGTTGCAGCAGTGAAAGCACGATATTGGTTTTTCCACAGTTTGATGGTCCGCACACTATTGCCCTTATTGTCTCAGGAAATAGGGGCCGTTCTTATTATACCGTTTACCGCTGTCAACAACATCTGCATTACTCACGGGTAATGTTGCACGTTGTTTCGTGAAACGCATATTGGTAATGTCATTTGGATGCACCGTGTATATATATGTGTGTAAACATGTTAAGTCACTCAGTTAATAATAATGCCTCCAACGAGGAACAAGAAGAAGAAAGGACACGGTTTCCTAAACAAACTCGTCGACAAGATGCCATTTGAGGCACATATACCGACATACCAATTTTGTGGGCCGGGTACTAAACTCGAAAAACGTCTGAAACTGGGCCAAACAGGGATCAATCCACTCGATGCTGCATGTAGGGAACACGACATAGCGTATACGCAGGGTGTAGATAGACGCAATGCAGATAATATACTTGCGGAGAAGGCCTCAAACAGAATGAAGGCGAAGGATGCAAAGTTTGCGTGCTGCGGCGTTTCTAGTTAACAGGGCTATGCGTGCTAAACTAAAATTTGGTGGAAGTGTCAAAAAGAAAAAGAAAGAAGGGTGGTGATATTAAAAAGAAAAAGAAGAAAGGTGGTATCCTTCCTCTAATACCCATATTCGCTGGTTTGTCAGCAGCAGGTGCTCTCGCAGGAGGAGCCTCTGGCATTGTCAGGGCTGTCAAAGCAGCCAAAGAAGCAAAAAAGCAGTTGGCTGAACAGAAACGTCACAATGAAACCATGGAGGCAATTGCAATGAGGGGTAAAGGTCTACATTTGAAACCGTATCAAAAAAGTGGTTTGGGATTTAAAAAAAAAAGTTTGTGAGACCGCTGACAGATAACGATATACGTAGTTATGTAAAGTATTTACATATACCTCATTTTCGTGGAGTATTCATGCGTGATGCATTACCTAATAAAATTCGTGAACGTGAATGTGGAATCGTCAACTTGGATAGCAGTGAAGGTGCTGGATCACATTGGGTGGCATATATTAAATACAAGGAAGGAATAGTTAAGTATTTCGACAGTTTTGGTGACCTACCCCACCATTGGAACTGCAATGGTACTTTGCTGGGAACCGTATTCAGTATAATGTACAACAACACCAGAAATTTGGTACACCTGTATGTGGACATTTGTGTTTAAAGTTCTTGGATGAAAATACATAACTTCAGTCTTGTATGAACCTTTGTCGGGATAACTCATGTCTGTAACTCTCTGTTTGTCCGGCAATAGTTCAGTCCTGAGCTGTGATTACTTTCCACCAATAGATTTGAGTCAGGGTGTGTACACAATCGGGTTAGTAGACTTTCAAACATACAACTCGATTCCAAACATAGATAACTCTAACTGCAAATTTCACTACAGGAAAAATAGGGTGATTGATATACCCACAGGATCTTATGATATTGATGACTTGGCAAATTATTTGAGTAAACAGACTAATAACGAGGAGCTTAGAATTAGAGCAAACAACAATTCACTCAGAAGTGAGATACAAACATCGTTTGAAATCGATTTTACTAAACCAAATTCAATTGGGCCACTGCTCGGCTTTTCAAAACGTGTGTTAAAACCAAGTACTAAATTTTATACCTCGGACTACACAGTACAGATTTTCAAAGTTAATGCTTTACGAATAGAGTGTAGCATATGTACAGGTAACTACGTTAACGACAAGCTAGGACATACTTTACACGAGTTTTTCCCTACAGTACCACCAGGATACAAGATTGTTGAAGTTCCTGCTAATGTCATATATCTACCTATCACAGTGAAATCTCTCAATAATATTGTAATTAGAGTCGTCGACCAGGACGGTGAATTGGTGGATTTTAGAGGTGAAACAATTTCTCTGAGACTACATGTAAAGAAACTGGTATAATGGGCGCTCGTTATAATAATAAGAAGCGATCAATACAAACAATGGTCAGTCGTGAACCACCAGTGAAACGTTTAACAGCTGCTAACACACTCTTCTTACAGTCATTAGGTTATACCGTAAAAAATGGATGAAGCTCTGGATATTACTTCTAATGTTGAATTTGATGAGTCGGTTACACGCAAACAGTTTTTGTCTCATCAGCCATATGCAGCAACGACCTTTAATAACAATGATGAGATTCGGATACCTATTCAGAACCAAGATACTTTAACACTGCCTTGTGAAAGCTATCTCCACATAGAAGGAAGATTCGTCAAGGCAGATGGGGCAGGACCAACAAATTCAAGTCTCTCATCAAATGCATTTGCACATCTGTTTGAGGAAATTAGGTATGAAATTAATGGTGCTGAAATTGATAGAAATCGTAACGTCGGTATTACAAGCACAATGAAGACATATATTTCAAGTGACCCCCGACAAATTGGTGTGTTGCACAACGCAGGATGGGGTGTACACGATCTTGGGAATGGTTACTTCGATGTATGTATACTGATGAATTTATTTTTGGGTTTTTTCGAAGACTTCAAACGGATACTTACCAATGTAAAACAAGAACTGGTATTGATTCGTGCTAGGGATGATGCAAATTCATACATTAAAGCTGCTCAAAATCCTGAAAAGAGTAAGTTTGTCATCAATAAACTTGCATGGGTTATGCCACATTTACAAGTGAGTGAAAGAGAGAAATTAGTTCTGCTTAAGATCGTAGAGAGTGGAAAGCCACTTTACATGCATTTTAGAAGTTGGGACCTGCTAGAATATCCATTGCTCCCTATAAGTAAGAAACAAATTTGGTCTTTAAAGACATCGACACAACTGGAGAAACCTAGGTTCGTGATTCTGGGGTTACAAACAGACAGAAAACGCAACGAGGAGACTAGTTCATCTGAGTTTGACCACTGTAATCTCACTAATGTTAGAGTGTTTCTAAATGATGTATCATTCCCATATGAGAACCTGAATGTGGATTTTAAGAAAAACATAACCTCAGTGCTGTATGACAGGTATGCAAGATTCCAACAGTCTTACTATGAAAGACATAACGCTACTCCGCTACTTAAACGTGATGAATTTGTCGCTTCTGCACCTCTGGTTGTAATTGATGTTCACAACAAAATGAGACCGTTAAGACCGGACCGTCGATATTCGCATTGAATTTGAAAGCAGTGAGAATTTCCCTGCCTACACGTCTGTATACTGTCTGATACTGCATGATCGTGTTGTAGAATACACACCCATGACTAGTGGTCGTGCGGAAGCTAACATAAATCAGTGTAGTAATGATCATTCTCATTCATTACCATGAACACTGTATTCTTGGATGCACAAGGATTCAAGACAAAGGATTGTGTATTTGTTTTCAAAGAGGTTGGTGTATGTGTCATGCAATCTGACAACATTATCGGCGTACATCGTATCTGCGTCTCGTCGCCAGCAGGTGGAGGTGATGATCCAAGTATTAGATGGTTGACACAGTACTATCATGGGATACCTTGGGACGCTAATGTATCACATTCAGTAAGATGTGTTCTATTCTACGCTCTATCACCGATCAAGAAGATGTAATAATATATGTGAAAGGATTGGAAAAGACACGTTGGTTCCAGAAAATTATCAGGAATAAAGTTTGTCACAATATTGAGAATTTGGGGTGTCCCTTCTCTACGTAAAATGAAGCTGTGGGGGACAACTGTAATGGACATATGTTTCAGATGCCTATGTGTGCTCTTAAAAATGTAATTTTAATAGCCCAATGGTGGGTAGAATAAAAGAAAAAAACTGATGTAATATCCTTTTTTTATTTATCAGTTCCTTTTACACGATACTTCAAATTAGAATTAACATCATCAATTAACAACAAATTTTTATATGCCATAATTTCTAGTTTCAGCTGTCCATAGTCCAGTGTAGAACTGGGGTTGTATGACACTTCGTTCACAAAACATTATCCACATGTACATCTATTAGTTTCTCTATTGGGGCACGGGAATAATCGTGTAGCACTTTTAGAGTCAACATGCTAATAAAATCAATGTAATATTTCAAAACCTGATGACTCCACGACTTCTTGGTGTTGATGGTATTTGTCACCGCAGGATGAGCATCAATCAGATTCTGCCAAGTAGATTCACCGTGAAACACACCACTTGCAGGTACAGCATTATTGAAAACCCAAACAGTTTTCGTTCCGGACACCATTCGAGAACAGACATTGTGGCCCCCGAGTGACACACTCGTTTGCAAATGTTCACTATTACTAAAAAATCCAGTAATTGTATCTATCTCCTGGACCAGTACTTCCCATTCTTCACGTGTAAGTGTAATTTTATTGTATCCAACTATTTCAAGTACAACTACTGGTTCAAAATCCAGTTTTGATGACAACCCCACACTGAGCCGCTTGGTATCGCTGGCATTTAACTTGTACGATGATACAAAGAACAGTGCCATTGTAATAGCGGGAACTGAATTATGTGTGCGTGTGGGCTCACTATTATATATACCCCCGAATATCTGTGTTGTAATGACTTGGAGGTCTGGGAATTACATTTTTGACTCGTGTTGATGAAATTTTGGTAAGTCCGATAGTTAACTAGACTTGCTCAATTCACTAATTCGATTTGTGTGTTTGTACGAGGCAGTCCAGGGGGAGGTCTTTAGCATTACGTCATGGAAATTTCATGTACTTGTGACGTCATTATAGTTCGTCGAATTGTGATGCCACGGAACGAGGAGGTCCGGGAAGGCCTTAGAATTACGTCATGGGAATTTCACACCCGGAAGTTCACGTACTTGTGACGTCATTATAGTTCGTCGAATTGGATACTTTTGAAGACTTCAATGAAAGTTTCACGGGAGTCCAGCCGGATGGAGTCATAAAACGACAACGTTTCGACAACCTGCTCGGTTGTCTTCATCAGGTCTATTCGGGAAGCATTGGAAATTCATCTTAACGATAACAACATCAATAGGGACAGTGGACTGTATTTAAGTGAAGCCTGGAGACCAATTATTAGGGATCTATGTCATAAAAAACAAAAATCTTCTCAACAAGGCCAAATGGAAGCAAACTGACGCCATGGACATAGTTTGCCAGCTCTTATGTCTACAGGTTAAGCATCGTTGAACGTGGTGAGTGCTTGGTGGGTGACCGCGTATGGCTCAATACGCAGTCCGCAACAACTGATACCCTCGGCTTGCAGTAGAGCGGTTAAGCAACACTGTGGTCGGGGTCTCTTTGGGCAGTTTATACGCATAGCGTATTGCTCTATTTTTAATCGTTTGCAGCTTTTGGATGTATGAGGTAGCAGCATTTCCCCACACAACCGCTGCATATTCGAGAACCGGGCGTACCAGAGCAGTGTACAGTCTTATGGCCTGGTCAGGTTTTAGTTTAGACGTCGGGTTAAGAATGGGATATAGAGTCCTCATTCTGCCTTCTGCCTTTGCTCTGACTTTCCTGATGTGTTGTTTCCAGGTGAGGCGCCTGTCGAGGGTTACACCAAGGTAGATTGCAGTTTGGGTCCATGGTATCGGCTCGCCAAATAGTTGGATGGGTTGAAGATTCTGAGGAACTGTTCTCCTGGTTATAAATGTGGCCTGACTTTTTCCTGCGTTGAAGGCGAGTCGCCATCTTTTGGCCCAGCCTTCAATATTTGAGCAGGCTCTCTGAAGCAAGTTCCTTGCATTTTGCGCTTTAATGCTCTTTGTGAACTGCGCTGTGTCGTCAGCATAAAGACCAGTATGCACACGAAGTTAGTGGTATGGAAAAATTAAAGGACAGAATTAAAAAATTGGCTGCTAAGTTCTACACTAACAGCACCAATTCATCAAATCCACTCATTGCTCAACTAGGCAACATACTTCATTTCAATGACAATATCAGGTGGCCAGTCCACCTCATTCAGTAACCATCTCCGGAGATGACAATCCAAATAAGCCACACCGACAAAGACAACCAAAACAAAAATCTGGAAGGAGATGCACCAAGTGTAAGAACTTCCCCACACTCCAGGAGAAAAGCCACCTGGGTAATGATAGTCGTAGTCGTAGTCCGGTTAAGCAACGGTGAGCGTGGTCAGCGCTTGGATGGGTGACCGTTTTGGCTCCATACGCAGTCCGCAACGCTGATACCCTCACGTCCAGCGCGCTGATTGGGCGTCCTGGCAACTCTCCATACACGACATTCGAATTTTTGTGATTTCCTAGAAGTAACATCTATATCGACCTGATGAAGACAACCGAGCAGGTTGTCGAAACGTTGTCGTTTTATGACTCCATCCGGCTGGACTCCCGTGAAACTTTCATTGAATCAATACGCCGGGAAAGTCTCCATTTACATATCTTTTGAAGACTTGTTTGTGACGGCACGGAAATTTCCAGTCACTTGGTGTACCCGGAACTTGATGACGTCATTATTGATAGCCGAATTGGCTATTTTCCCCGTCCGGCACTTGATGACGTCATTATTGGTAGCCGAATTGGGTATTTTCCCCGGATACATGTTGATGACGTCATGTGAAGTAAACATCCGGGATCATTAAGGACTCATTAGCGGTGACCTCGTGCTTAAACGAATCATATCTTACTACTGAAACTAACGAATTTTTACTAAAATGATCAAATTATAACATCAGATCGCTATATACAAGTGAAAAATACCATACCCTAATTTGAATTTCTACTGGCAAAGACAAAAAGTTTAGATTCTGAAACCCTTGTGTTCTGAACTAACAATGTCCCGCTTGGTGTGGCCGTTTAGTGAAGATTTTAGTTTAACCGACTATAGTTTGTTAAAACCATTTTCCCGCACTGTCCAAAACTATTGTCATCGTTTATCGACGAACGACGCAAACCTTTCGATCGTGCTCGGAAATACGGGTGGTATTATTCCCCACATTTGCCAAAGAGAAATATAACAGTTTTCTATGTTCTAAATGTATTAAACATAAAGGCAAGGATAACAACACCACTTTGATTCGAAATCTTCAGCTTCTTCGTAGGTTCGTTATAATTTGGGTTCAGTCTAATCGTCGCTTGATTCCAGTATCATCTTCTCATTCTTCAGCTTTCCTATAGGGAACATCAGCGTTGCCATTATGGAAAAGGTTTCCTGCTGTATACCACTCCTGGTTCTTGAATTCCAAAATAAACGTTTTGAGCTGTATGATTTGTCACTAACCTATATGTCTGTCTCTATAAGTGTTATTGAATGTTTTTTATGACATTCAATACTGCCAGAAATTCTTTCCGACGAGCGTAGTAATTCATTAAAACACATTCTTTTTCCATAGATCTAAATATAAGGGACTGACTCTTTTTCAGTGACGATATCTTTGAGTTAAAGTTTAATCCCTTCTAAAAGATATCTCCGACTACTAAATGATTAGCTTCTGAATTAGTAATTAATGTCAGTAGTGGCACTGGTCACGCCAAAAATAGGTACTCTGCACATGTTGGATTTTAGGATTTCGAATGCTTGCTGACACTAAATTTTCTGTCTGAACTGCACTGCCTTCGCAGTAAATCATGCAAACATGATACCATTTTCATGAGATGCTGTAATACGTGCAAAGTCCCATGAATGATGGTAGGTTGGTAATATATTTTACATTAGCCAATCTGTAACAGCGTTGATCTTCTCAAAGTCAGTCGCAACACAATTCCTTGAAATTGCATGCCTCAAATAATGAACTTTCTCACACCAAAGTTTCTTTTTCTGTTTTTTATACAGTTAGCCAAACAGACACCATCAATGTCTTTATATGATCATATTGTGTACTTATGTATTTCCAAATATTTTTCTGAGTATGGAAGTTGAGGGCAAGACACTACATTCATAACCTGGGTCAGTCTCGAACAGATGACCCTCGGCATGAGGAGCCATCCCTGAATAGGGTGCGTTCCTCAAACGGTATGCTAAGTAGATCCTCAGGTCCAAAATGCTGTTATGGTACACTAAGCTCTCTTTGCGTTGAGATCATTTATCACGTTTGTGACGAAAGGCTCGAAAATGGGTGGAGCGTTACAAAATCAAAATATATATATATATATATATATATTTCAGCCAACTGGCCAGGTCCTGTTGCTATTGATTCATTTCATTTGCAAGACATACATATAATACACTAGCTGACCCGGTCACGCGTTGCTGTGACTTAGTAATTATAGTACGTTGGATTAATGTTATTCTAAACTTCCTAAAGTAGTCAAATTAATATTCACTAATAAAGACAAAACATTGTAGTCGATTTGGAAATTCAAATGTAATTGGTAAATAATTACGGAGAGTTGAAATTAAGGACAAACGATCATAAAAAAATTTAATTTACATTTTATTACAAATTACTTAATTGAAATTATATAAAAATTGATATTTATAAAAATAAATAAATAAATTATTTTTTATTTATTTATATTATTTATTTATATAAACTGAAATTTCAGTTTTATAAATGAGGCCTATGAAGTTGATTTTTAAACATTTTTAACAATTATTTTCATTATTTTAAATTATTACAATTTATAATTTTAATTTATCTAAGCGCTAATTGGTGCACAATATTTTTAGTTAGCCTGTCTTTTGCTAATACAAATAGATTTAATGGTTTCCCTACACGTGAGCAGGCGACATATAGTTGCCCATGGGAGAAACACGTATTTTCCAAATCCAAGCCGCAAACGGACATTGTTTGGCCTTGTGACTTATTTATTGTCATAGCGAAAGCCAAACGAATCGGAAATTGAAGCCTTTTAAATGGTATTGGATATTCTGACTGTATCATTGGAATACGTGGCAACAGGACGATTTCTCCTTTAAACATTCCAGTCAAAATAGTTGCTTCAAGAACATTTCCGGTGATCCTTTTGATCACCAAACGTGTACCGTTGCATAATCTAGGTGGATTCAAATTACGAAGAAGAATAATCGGTGAACCAATCATTAACCGGAGATTGTGTGGCAGCATTCCTGTTATATCCAAAGAGTTTAAAAACTCATTTGGAAAATTTACGGCTTCATTTTCATCTACAATAGTATCTATTGATTTAAAAGACATCAGATCACCTGGCAACAACTGTCGTATCTGGAAGTTAATTTCGTTGACATCAACATTTTTTGCTGCCAAAATAGCACGATTACTGATCCAATTATGATCTAAGTAATTATTTGATATATCCAGGAACACACGCTGAGTTAGTTCATTTTTGAGTGAACAACAGTGCAGAATTTGTCTGGCAATTTGATGTATTGTGTATTTCGATGCAGTTCTATTTCACCTTTTCCAATATCCAGCAATTGCTTACAAAATACTTGTGCCGATGGATCATTTTGCAACTGTACTCGCATGTTCATGGTCAATCAAAGTGTTTCGACATTCCGCCATAAAAACGATTGTTTTAAACATACGTTAATCTCATCGGCAAAAGTAGAGCGAGGAATCACTGGTAATGTCTGTCGGAAGCCACCAGATTCTTGCATACGACGCTCAGCTGTCCTGATTCTTTGAACTTCCTTACTTGCCGCGATTTGTGTTGCTGATTGATGAGCTCTCTCGTCGTGCGTCGTGCCTCTCTGCTACACGCATTGTCGAGGTTAGATTCTTTGGCGACATTTCACTGAAAAATATTTTAATTACAACAAAAAGTGCCTTTCTGAAAGCCTTAAAATAAGACACTATAATACAGTGGTGAAACCGGAATTTTTGGGTCCATTGAAAAATACAGTAAAATGGAAGTTAAGAACTAATGAGGAAATATATAATAACATTGAAAAATAACAGAAAAAGAAGAATTATATTTTTTTCGATACATTTATAGCATGGATGACACCAGGCTTTCAAGAGGTTTAGAAAGATTTGAAACGAAATAATACCAGTGAACTGTATGGAAAGAAATTTTTTTCGATAGCAGACTTTGAATATGGCAGGATTCAAAGGTAGAGAGGAGTGCAATAATGAAGGAGTACTGGGGAGGAAGAAAGAAAAAACAACAGGAGAGGAATTGAAATTGACACGTGGTCTCTAGCTGAACAAAAAGAAGAAGAAAAATGATAAGCTAGCGAGAAATACTTACACGATTCGAATTTATCGTAACGTTTTCTTCAATGTTATATTCATGTGTGTAATTACTTTGTCGTTAGGTATAATGACACACAAACGATGAACAACAATACGGTATAATTATAACACAATACACAGCACAATTAAAATTGAAGAAACTCGCACATATGGCGTGGAATAGACTGTAGCATAAATAAATCGAAATACAACCCCATCTACTGGATGGTTCGATAAATTAACACACCGCCATCTGTTAGGAATAAACTGTAGCATAAATAAATTGAAACAGAACTTGATCTACTGGATGATTACCCAACCTAGCTAACCAAGTGTTGTATCGATAAGTTAACACATCGCCATCTGTTAGAAACTTATGGAACTATAATAATAATTTCGTGTGGTCGCAATGATCTGGTGACATGGTTTCTACTGGCTGGGCATTCTGCCACTGTCGTAGGCGCCTTTACCTAGCTCCGCCCATCCTGCCTGGTACAGGAGAACCTAAATTTTAACGTCGAATCCGAACCACAGTACCGATCCTGGCGTATTTCACCTTACACAGCATGCTGCACCGGAGATTAATGCCGGGTTAAGTGTCTATAAAAATCCCCGCCGAGACAGGGACTCGAACCGAGGACCTCTCCATCTCCAGTCAGACGCCCTAACCACTAAGCCAGCAGACCGCTTATCTTTGGTGGCTTACAAATAATTACAAACCATTGTCCTATGACAAACATTTAATGAACATTTATTTCACAAATAATAAATATTGAGGTCTATAATCCAGATAAAAACTATCCTATCTTTTAAGTTGGACTAAATTACACACAGTAAGCCAAATTTCATCTAAATCGGTTATGTAGTTTCGGAGTTCATCCCGGACGAACATCGTGACACGAGATTTTTATATATATAAAGATTTCAACTACAGAAAATCAGAATTATTGAAAAAGAAAATGTGGTTATATCTTCTTGCAACTATCAAAATATTCATGAACTGTATATGCTCGGTTCCTTTCGTTGTTTTGTTACTACCCATTTACCTTATCCACTCACGAAATAAATTGTAGATTTTCACTCCATTTCGATCGGGACCTGAATTTGTTTTTATAGTTCGAGGTGCAGCAAAAGTATGTTGTGTCATAGTCATGAACATCTGCTTCACTCTACAGTCTATATCACAAATCACCATAGGCATAATTTCTAACAATATCTTTATCAGTTATCTCGAGGTGAATTATAGAGTTGAGTTGATATTGTATAGTTAACATCAATGTCCAATAGTTTTCTTCATTTTTCTCATGAGACGTATCTCATATATACCTCAGTAAGAAAATACCTTAATCTTCTCAGCATTTAGTTTAAAGCAATTTGCTTTAAACCATTCTTTCGGCTCAACCATAGTCTAGTTCAAGGATGATTTGACTAGGAGAGTTATAGTATAGAGCAGTGGTCAGCAATCCATAGAAGCTAAAGAGCCAATTTCAGTATTAAAGGCGTCGGGAAACATTTGTAAGGGCCATTATTTTAATAAATAATTTTTAATAGAATTTATCGAATAATCAATACATCATCACACATACAATTATGTAGATAATATGTTGATAAAATATAAGTAGCAAGCTTTTTAATTAACGAGAACAATTTGCTTACCTTTCCTTAGAAAGTTTTTTAATATTGGGGGGGGGGGGGGGTAACTTGTCGTTTTTAATTTCAAACATGAATCCATGTTCTACGGTTTATTTGGTTTCTGAGTTTATTTTTAGTTTCATGTTGGATAACGTTTGTTCACACATGTATGTTGAGACAAAGATTTTAAGAACACCAAATGCAAACTTCAACTGGTTTTATGAATCCGGCAAGTGTTAATGACGGAACCGAATTTATTATTCTTACTAGCAATTCAGACTCTTAGTTAATCGAAACCACCGCTGATATGCTGAGTACGAAATGCCGATCACGGACGTTGATACAAGTCTTCCTCAGAGCTTAACGACGAACACTCGCTCTCATTATAGCGACAGTTATGAGCTAAATAACATCCTTAGCGGCTCTCGTCAGTTATCTTAGCCTGCCAATATATCATTGCCAGCCAGAAACTGAAAGATTATCACTATGGGAACTTGGGCAGAATCGGCACTGGTTCGGAACTCATCCTTGTAGCAGTTTGTTTGTATTACCCAACCGTTAGTGATCTATTAAACGAGATGTCTTCGTTCCATTGCTAGAATTAGTTGTCTTCTACACTTGCACCCGATATTATCTTGCAAACAACTAATCATTGTAATGAACTGTTTCGTACTGGAAATACGGATGGCGTCAGTCTGACAATACTAATATTATATAGTCCTCAAGACGAAGAGCTATCAAGATGATAGATTAGATCGTCGCAGAAGACAGAAAGCGGGGAGAATAGTTTGAAATCCTTCAGTTTAGTCCACCAAATGTCCACAAACATAGCCAAACAGTAACCAAACCATTCAGCACCCTTACAGCTCTTTCAGATACTGAAGATAATTTTGTTTGTCTTTTGTAAATTTTTGATAGCATTTAATATGTTATCAGAAAGCAAAGTGCGCACTTTTCTCTCTCTAGATTCTTAATTTCAGTATTAAGACGCATAAATTTAGGTTTCAATAAATTTTTACTAGCCGCATCCATTTCAAAAGCTGCTATTTCAATTTCCAGTGGATGAAATCTTAATTCGGTTACTCTTCCTTTGAAATCTTACATAAAAATGAATGTTTGTTGGTTTGTTCGTCTTCTATGCCTTCCTATACCATTCATCCAATTTCGATGAAACTTTGGTGAGTTATTGTGGGAAGGTTTATGACCAAAAAATATAAAAAAAAACCGCCCCCTCCTTCCCTACACATCCCTCAATGTTTTTCAAGTGATCTTTGTATAAACCCACAGTTTTTGACCGATTTCGATGGAAGTTACCACACGTGTACTTTAAAACAAACAAACAAATACTGTATACATTTGTTTTGCACAACCCACCTCTCTCCACCTTTACCACAACTCCTTAATTTTTGCCAACGTTCTTCATAACCAACAATTTTTTTCCTATTTGATAGTACAGGGCGTTCGCCGGGAAACGCTACCCACTGTTAGCGCTACAAGGAAGAAACTGTTCCCGGCGAGCGAGCGGTCAGCTTCCGGCATTGTTCGACCGTCGGCCGCGGACTATTTCATAATAATTACGCTTCATAAACTTGTATGTGCTAAGCATTAAAATGTGACGTCAGTTGCGGATCAACAGTGCCATCGTGGACACCCTACAGGTACCAGTTGCAAAATCTAATCCTAGGCCCCTGGTCTATTTCTGTAATTTTATGCACCACAATTGTTTTGTACGGCTTTAAGTGAACTAGCTTTGTTACTTTCCAAGCTGACGTCTTAGATACCCCTGCCTGCTGCCCTAACTGACTTAATGATTTTTTGGGTGACTGTTTTAGTCGAAAAGCGATATCGTCAATTTTCTCCTCTGTGAGAATACGGTTGATCGCCAGTCTTTTTGTTAAAAAATGAACCCGTTTCTCTTACTTTTTTAACCAGACGCAGAATTGTTGATTTAGCTGGCATTAAAGCGCCAGGATATTCGCGACGAAATTTACTGCGACACTTTTTAAACGACTTCTTCTTCACATATGTATCGTAGAGAAATATTCTTTGTTGCAAACTGTAACGTACCATAATTTTACTTACACTCAAACACGGTACAGATTAGTAAGAGTATGAAGCCCCAAACCAGCCAAACCGCAAAGAAACGTTTATTCACAACACTGTTGGGGCAGCGGAGGTGTTAAACAGTGCGGTGATTCACGGCGCCGTTTGGCGGGAGTTGCTGGCTCCACTGACCCAGCAAGTTGCCGACGGCAACAGACTGGGAGGGTAGCGTTTCCCGGCGAACGCCCTGTACTTAGTACGCGAATACTTGAAAACAATGCGGGCTGGCAGCTCAGTGGTTAAAGCACTTGCTTCCAGGCTATTCTGTCTCTGTTCACGGGTTCAAATCCTAGTAGGAACAGGAATTTTTAAGATTTGTAATTGATCATTTGAGCTACGCTCGGACGTTCCGTGGTTCGAATTCCACATTAAACTGCAGGTCTCATAGGAAATGAACTAGCCGTCCTGCCTCTGACCCAAAGCTTATTACACATCCTTCGGGGTTTTTTTATTTTATTTTATTGGCATTTGGGCTGCGCACCCATACAGCCATGAACAGGTTACATTGATACTACAATGTTATGGTACAGCCTATATACATAATCATACAAGATCGGCTGCAATGAGAGTATTATCCTCTAATCAAATCTAGACATTTTATACGAAGTGGTTTGACATATACAGAGGTAAGATATTACAGTTAGCTTTGACATCTGCGTAGGCTACTTTTGCCGTATCCATGATGATACAAACTGGGGTTGTTTACAATATACATAACTTATAATTAGCTGTAACTCATACATAACATCAGTGAAGGAACATTGCTGTCCTAGGGTGTAGTGTGATCACCCGGACAACACACTTGATATTATAACCTTGCTTATGTCTCACAATAAACATAAACATTGTACAGAGACCTATCTATATAATGTTGCAGATACATAAATGTGTCTATTAGATTGTAACACCAATTCTTTTCATATGTTGATATAAAATCTTGTAGATCACGTAGTTCTCTGTTGATAGGAGTGTGGCAGCGCACGTGGGTAACGGGATTCTTGCCTTCGTGAAGAATCGTAGAAGGAGGTCTGACTCTGTCTTCTTCCTACTGCAACCGAACAGGAGGTGATTTGTATCCTCAATTTCGCCACATATACAGTTGGGCGTGTCCATGACGTGAATATGGTGGAGATGTTGTTTGAAGCATCCGTGGATGAATTTGAGTCTGGCGATGCATGTGCTAAACCTGCGGGTGCATTTATATTTCTCGTACCACTGCTTGGTTGGGATCACCGAGTGCATGAGGCCATAATGGTGGCCTCTGGTCGTGATAGATTTCTTCCACTCCATATTCCACTTAGATAGTGCAATGTTTTTGATGAGACATACAGCATCAGGATAGGGAATCTTATTGTTGACTATTATACCGCTACATGCAGCTTGTTTTGCGTACCGGTCCGCCGTCTCGTTTCCACGGAGGTTACAGTGAGCTTTGACCCATTTGAATTCTACTGATTTGTTGGAGAGTTTTAATTCTTCGACTGCGTTCACGATGTCGTACACACGTTGATCATTGTGCCATTTATTGTGGTGGTATTTTAGTGACATCAGGGACGATCTAGAGTCCGATAGGATTACACAGGCTGTGCTTGGGGAGTTTTTGGCGTAATTGAGTCCTTCAAGTATGCCCCTCAGTTCTGCAGTCATGATGGAACATTCCGCAGGAAGCTGGAATAGTCCCTTTACTTCAAATTTTGGAGTGAAGAAAGCACATCCTGCCGCGTCCGGGAGCTTAGATCCGTCCGTGTATATGTGTTCCGTTTGAGGACGATCGTACAGAAATTGGTACACATTTGTTCTGTGGCTTTCCGGCTGGGGCGTCGCTTCCATATCTGTAAACACTTCCAAGTTTGTGACGGTGCTCCAATACGAGGCCTCATAGGATGGCATTTTTGTGTTTTGTCGAATGCTCGTACATATCTTGTAGGATTCTAAATATTCCGCCGCAACTGGAGGCGTTTTTTTCTTTACCCAGTAGTTGGCAGTGAGGCATTGCATTGCGAGATCGTGAATTGCATTCATCAGACTGCTACCAGCATATTGGCTGTGTTTGAGGAGCATTTTCGAGCTAAGAAAGCTCCTGCGGATGTTTAGCGGGGGTTCGAGTGCTTCGACTAAAAGCGCGTTCGTGGGCGTCGATTTCATTGCGCCTACACATGCCCGGAGAGCCTTATATTGGGCTTTGTCCAGCTCTTTGAGTAGGATTTCCGATGCTGACCCATAGCATATACATGCATAGTCGAAGTGAGGGCGCACCAAGGATTTGTATATCCTTAATAATATTGCGGGATGGCCAACCCACTTGATGCTGGCTATTGCTCGAATGAGATTAGTGGCCATGTCACATTTCTTGATTATGTTTTTTATATGAGTACCCCATTTTAGTTTGTTGTCGATCCACACGCCCAAATATTTCACCGTGCTTTTTACGGGGAACGTGAAGGGTCCTAATTTTATGTCGACCCTTGCGGGCATTCTATGACGGGTGTATATGGATACGGCCGACTTCGTAGGTGATATGTCAAAGCCATTGTTGAACAGCCATTGTTTGAATTTATCTATTTCCGACGACAGCTTCCGGAGGTATTCTTCCCATAAGTCTCCTACTATGAATATGCAAAGGTCGTCGGCGAATTGGAGGCTGGTGATACTGCCACTCATAGTATGGTGGAGGTCACAAGTGTACAGGTTAAATAGCAGCGGCGCAGGAACGGAGCCCTGAGGCAGACATCGATTTGTTTTCCTGGATGCCATAGGGGAACCTCCCCGCGATACTACAAGCCACCTGTCTGAAAGCAGTGCTAATAGATTTCCACAAAGACTTGTGGGATCCCTAGGCGGCGAAGTTTCTTAGCTAGGATCTGAAGGGATACATGGTCGTATGCGCTATTTATATCGATGTATGCAGCGATCATAAATTTGTTTCTGGCTAAGCAGGAGTGGATTTTCGTTGTCAGGTGTGCTAAGATATCCCCCGTGCCTTTACCTCTTCTAAATCCATCCTGTGTCTCTGTTTGATCAAGATTTCCAGGATTTTGTGGGTGCACGACAGTAACTTTATGGGTCTGTAGGCGTCAACCTTGTGGCCGTCTTTCCCTGGGTTCCTAACGGGAACCACCCGGGCTAATTTCATCTCCTTAATTTGAATTCTATTCGCCCAGATCCTGTTCCGAATACTGCACGACTTTGTTTTTGCCGAGACTGGCATGTTCCTCAGCATGGCGTAATGTATGTTGTCCGGACCTGGCGCTGTGTCTGATCCATGATTTAGAGCAGAGTTGAGTTCGTTGAGTTGGAACGGATGCAGCAGGAAGTGCGGCACAGACGCCTTGGATTCTGCAAGGTTGGGGTTAAGGAGATGAGGATGTTTTCCAGGATGTCGTTCGTTATAGGAGAGGTTCGAATTGCCGGGGAGGCCGAGTGCTTCCCTCAAGTTGTGCCATATTTCAGGTATAGGCGTATCTTTGTTGAAGGATTCGCAGAACTCGTTCTATTAATCTTTTATCTTTCTCTTGACTATCTTCTTAACTCTAGCCTGCGCTCTGCAGTGGGCCAAGTAGTTGTCCAGCGTGGGGAAACTTCTAAATGCACGTAGCGTGTCTCTGTGTCGTTGCACCGCTTCTCTGCATTCGTTGTCCCACCAAGGCATCCGTTTGTTCTTCAGAAAGTATACAGGTATCTGTCCGGGAATGAAAGAGTTAGCAGCTTGATTAATACCGTTTATCAAAAGGCGGTAATCCGACGCACATCAGCTCCGCACTCCCAAGCTGATGTGAGTCGTTCCAAGCCAATTTCAAATTTTTCCCATTCAGCCTGGTGAATTTTCCATTTGTTGGTAGGGAAGATGAACCGTGGCGCTGAGGTGTCAGAACTGAAGTGGAGTAGGGTGGGAAGGTGGTCAGATCCCATCGTGTCTTCTACCATTTCCCAAGAGATGTCCACGGGTATATTCGCCGATATACAAGAAATGTCCACTGCAGAAGGACCCTGGCCTGGCGCATTGATCCTGGTGGGGTCGCCATTAGCTATGTCCACACCTGTTCAACTTTCGGTCGTCAGAGACATGCGTCATGTTGAACGGGGGAGAGGCTCGGAAGGCATGCGTCAAGGGCATGCCCGAGATCCTCAGTCCGTTCAACAAACCGGGAGGCACGGCGTATTGAAAGCGTTTCCAGGTGAAGTGGATTCTCGTGCGTCTCCGCTTGCAATATGTCGCTCTCCAACGAGGAAACACTTTCGTTTATTGATGATTATCGTTCGTTTTCATTGTTATGGGACGCCAAAAATAAAGATTATATAAACACAATCAAGAGGACAGATGCCCTAAAGATCCTTGGAGCAAAATATTCGATGGATGTAGCTTCAGTGAAAAAGAAGATCAAGAGTCTGAGATCATACTTTTCTAAACAACAACAGAAAGTCCTTGCCAAGAAGAGCGGTGATGGAATTGATGGAAATTACAGTTCAACATGGTTTGCCTATAACAGTTTCGCATTTATAACCGATACAACTACACCGAGGGAAGTGAAAGAAACTGAAGAGGTTGCTGGAAACGGGACTTCAATCATGGAAACGTCGAATGCAGCAGTAAGTAGCTAGCGATTCAATCTTGTTTCCTTCTGTCATTCTTTTCGGCCTATCATAACCGAATAAATTCAGTTAATCTATTCTAGTCATTTTTAATATGTTTGTAAGCTTACGCAGTATCGGGGAACTTTTGTAACGTTATTTCGTAGGGTTCTTGGTCATTCATTTAAGTGACAGTATTTGTAATCAATATTTAGTAATTTTCCGCATCATTTAAAATTAATTCATGCTCATTTCAATTAACATTTTGCACTTGATTTTGTTAAGAGTTTTGACAATGCAGGATTGTGTGTTTTGCCGAGATTCTTGTACAAACATTTGGTGCAGGATGCGTAAACTTCAGTGTGCAGTATACATGTAGGCAATATTTAATCTCGTTTAACGTGTGGTGAGAAGGTTCAAGCTTCATCATGTACTTAGTATATCAATAGACAGATTTAAAGAGCATTAAGTGTCGTATTATTCAGTAAACAACATTTATTGTAATAAACAGTCAGATGCATTTACGTGTGTTTGTGAAAGTATCAACGAACGTTGTGAATAAACAAAAGTCATTTTTACAATGGCATAATGTCTTCTAGTTAAAAACGTCGGGAAGTTCAGATTATTCATTGGAAGGGAATACTTTCTGTATTAGTCGATGTCAGTCAGCTTATATGTTGCAAATAACTCGAGATTTATGCTCGCGAAGTTATTTACATCATTACTACTGCGAAAACTTTTTTATGATGTCAAATACAGATTCAAGTTCGCCAAAGTGGTGTAACATCAAGAGACATACACAATGGACAAGTAAATAACTCAATCAACACCTTGTTAACATCTTTTAATCTTAACTTACGTATTGCTATGCTATTTTCTCGGATCAAGAGCAATTCGTTCTAACATATTAGATAAAAGAAGGGTAGGTAATGTACAGGTTTCTTTCTTACAGAAACTAAATTTATTTAAGGGGGTAGGTACACCTAACACATACAAATATTTGATAAAGTTGAGATGTCATTTTCTCCAAATATATTTAAATTTGAGGGCTAAACTTTCATAGCTCCATAGAACTGTTATAGCTATATATAAAAAAAAATGATTTTTAAAATAAAAATATTGTTTAACAATAGGATAATGTACCATCCAAATTGACAGTGAAAAATATATTGTTGTAAAGGGTTTTAAAGATAAAAGGCATAGTACTTGAAATTTTTCAGAAATGTTCTTTTAATATTGTAAACTAATATCAAGGCAACAAGTTGAACCTATAATATAACATATTTAACTCTATATTTTTTATTAATAATTTTTTTTGTCAAGAAATTAAAATTTTTGCTTTTTTTTGCTTAAATATAAAGGCATATTTTTCATTTGGGAAAAGCTGCATAAACAATAATGGTTCAGATTGTAGTACTTAGTATGTAGAATATGTACTGAAAATTTGAAAAAGATCTATGCATATGGAAAAAAGTTATCTTTAAAACCATTTGATGAATTGCTTTATTGAGATATTTAAGGTTAAAGATTTGGATCACCTTCAAGTGCAGTAAGATTTAAATGGCTGTCAATCGTGCAGGGCATTGCTTAATCACACGTAATTAACACACTGTTAAAGATATTGAAATAATGTTTTCACTAAAATGAAGCAAAAACTATAAACTGTTTTTGTGAATAATATATTTTTGAAACCTGATAAGTGTACCTACCCCCTTAAAGTATGTTACTAACCTACATTTTCCAGATACATCTCTAGTTGAAAACGATCATGTTATATTATTAACATTGAATATGAAACTTCCTTATAAGTAGTTATCTTGCCATGGTATACCGCCTGTCGGTGACATAAAATATTCTACGAATTCATCCCGCATCTCGGAAGCTTTCAGAGAGTGTCTTCTAGGAATTCTCCGAAGTGGGGCGAAACCAGTGTCGTTTGCGGTAGTTCCGCGCCAAGTTCCGGGAATAGTAGTTCCAGTGCTGGCATCTTCACTATCCAAAGATCCCACTGGACAGTAAAACCTTGTACTATCTGGCTGCATACGAAGAAAATTGTGCAGATATACGCAACATAAGACTATGTCCATAATCGTACTTTTAACTTTGATCTCAATTGGCCTGCGGAAAATTCGGAACACGGAAGCAAGCAGGCCGAAGGCATTTTCAACGGTACGTTGTAAAAATTTCAAAAATGTTTTTTTTTACGGGATTAATTTATAACAGTTAGTGAGGTTATTACAACGCTACACTTTGACCTGCCTCACGGAAGCATCGGTACTTCGTAATTTTATTATTTTACCTTGGTCGCCACCAGCTGTTTGACGAACGTACTAATAATACTTACAGTTCTCTGTGATGTTAAGAACTCACTAGTTCACAGGAATTTGTAATAAGCAAGACACACTCACTCATAGGAAGTATTAAGTCGAACAACTTTTTATTACTCCAACGATTTGTGTCTTATATTAGTACTCCGACCACCAACTGGAATTATTTATCACTTATCCGAAGATTGCAAGTTCTTTATGAGTGGAAAGTTTAATCACAAGATACTCTCCTTCGAACAGCAACATATTAAATGTCTGTACCACAATTACCAGTTCACAACCGCTCATTAACAGTTCTCCAGGAACGTCTCACTGTATTTTCACACCATATGGCTTGTCTTACGTTAGCGACGTCAAGCCAATATTCATTTCCCGTCGCGGACGCTCGTATTACGTATCCATAGGCCCGAATATTTCTTTCCGAATCTACCGAAAACACGTACACGTCGACACACACACTTCCCGCCACTCGTAACACTTGACTACTCCTCTGCCACAGAGGTTAGACCCTCGCGGTATATCGATAATCGATATTTATACAAAGATTGCAAGTCCAATGTAATGTTACAACGTCTTGCTCTTGACAGTCTATAATTGAAAACCCTTTTGGGCGATCCTTGATTTAGATCAACTTTATATGGTTTCATTAGACGAACAGTCAAAGGAAAGGCATCATCAGTAGCCACCATGTATGAAACGGGCTTAGTGTGGCCCATTAGTGGTTCATCGTCCGGAAAATTTAGCTGATTATTTTCCAAAAGCTGGCTCAGTGCAGAGTTTCTGAACACACCTCCATCAGAAATACGACCTTGACAGCCGATATTAACGTATGTGAAGATATAATTTGCATCCACTAAAGCAAGCAGCACGATACTGTCGAATGATTTGTAATTATGATAGTCGCCCACACTGTTTTCAGGTCTTGGAATCCTCACGTGTTTTCCATCTAGTGCGCCAATACAATGAGGGAAATCCCATCGTCTGTCGAATTCACTTGCGATTGCTTTCCATTGTTCCTGCGTTGTTGGTAGCTGAAAAAATAAAATAAAACGGTGTACATGATCCAAAGTAAAAAACAGGACAGTAGTAGGTATTTAAAGCGGCCCCTACACGATCAATATTATTGTGCAATAATATTGATGTTCTCCCTAGACGGCTCAATAATTATTGCACAATAGTTTAGTTGACTTCGAAATGACAGACGAGCAGGACGTAGCAGCTGTTGCTATTGCTTTACTGTACTGAGTAAAAAAAAAATTAAGACGGATAAAGAATTAATATGTGAAGCGGAAATATTCACACATGATGGAGGAATTGTCTTCGAACTGTTTGGTGCTTTATGCAGGAGACAACTAGTTATCAAGATACCTCCTGGTTCTGTATTCCTTTTTATAAGTTTAAACACTTTTTCAGTATTGCTCTGTTGGGTATAGTAAATGCGAATTACAACTTTTTAATGGTAGACGTCGGATCGAATGTATGTGTCTTCGTGTATATGATGGTGGCTTTCTTAATGTTCCAAATTTGGAGATATGCTTATTAATCACCTCACAAAAACTTTACTAAACAGTAATAAGTTTGCACCATTTTATTTTTATTTATTTTTCGGTGACGATGCGTGACTGTTTTAACAATAAGCGAAAATTTCGTTGGAAATATCAGTTTTGTTAGCATTGTTTGAATAAATTTTGCATTTTATTCATACCTAATAACTCCTTTTAATGTCACATGTATACTATCTCAAGGTTTGTTCTTATTATTGTGGCTAATAATAAAACTGAAATAATAAATAATTAAATCATTCAGTAATTTTCTGTGCTCTTCCAGTGGTCCCATTGTACGTTTTGAGCTCACCACATCCTGGTCTCCAGGAAAACTCAGCTGGTCGAAGTACCAAAACGTTGGCTCCACCACTTCATCTCCACGCAAAACTTTGTATCTTTAATTCGTTTTACTTCTTTTCCGTAGTTGGTCATCAAAGAATCGATTCTTTTTGTAACATCTTCCCTCGTAGTAATTGCATGTTTCTCTTTATATCAGTGCAGCAGAATTTCGTAAGCCTTATTTTTTCCTGTCTGTTTTTATACTCAGACGATTTGACATTTCATAATGCTGGTAAATCTTGCACTCACTTCACATTTGCATTCATTTTCAGAAGAAAAAATCAATGGAAAAAATATTACACTAACAAAATACAAGCGGAGAGTAGTTATCGTGCCCGTGTCTCGAGACCAACTGAGGGAATATTGCGCAATATCGCCCACAGACGGCACAATGTATTTCAGGTTGCACAATATATTTCAAACTGTTTAGATTCACTCAATAATATTGCACAACCTCTCAATCTAACCTACAGACGTTCAATATTATTGTGCAACCGTAAATATTGTGCAATAATATTGACCGTGTAGGGGCCGCTTAAGGAACAAGTTGATAGAAAATAACAAATATCAAGCATGATCAAATACATTGTGCTCTTAGCAAGGTGACCAGACGTCCCGCGTTTGGTGGAACAGTTCCGATTTTTAACAATTTGTCCCGCGGCGTTTAAAAAGTCCCTATTTTTTTAAAGAATGCATGACAAGCTAGAGAACGGCGGGAGAAGGGAAGGGAATATACGGCTTTCGGCGGCCTTGTGCCTATTTCGTCAGGATATGAGTTTTATATTATTTTTGTTAATTTTATAATGTTAAACTTTAATAAAAACAGATAATTGTTGAGAAATGATTATCGAGATTATCAAGAACTGGTTATCAAAGGTCGCATTGTTGGTCAGTTGGTAACTTTCGACCACCATTGTTTAGATTTAATGAACAATGGCATTTTGCGACACTGGCAACGACGAAAACCAGAGACAACAGAGAAAGCATTTAATTTAATTTAATTGCAATGGAGCAAAAACATTTTGTAACTGCCTCTGAGACGATACACATCGTGCTGCGTCCTAATGCTAGTTAAAAAAGTGATGTCAACAAATCAGCTATTCAGATAATTGATATATTTCATAAATACATAAATGTTCTTGAATTTATCAGAGAGTACTCGTATTATTTATACTGTATTTTATAGAGGCGTCAAAAAGTCTAGCACCGGCTTGAAACTGAACTTACGACTCACATTAGGGCAAATTCAGAACTTAAATGGAATGATGTTCAAAAATCATTCGATCATATTACTCAAAATTTTCCGTATAGTAATATTTCCGAAAATTATCTTTTTAATAACGTATCATTGTAAAAAAAAAATAACAAGGAAAAGGTTAAATTTTGGTCTTCAGCAAAAGTCACAATTGAGAACAAATGGTCAGGAATATTTCATCATTTTGAAACAAACCATGTGTCATACAATAATGCACTAAAAACTATATAATACGCGCTGTCCTTACCAGGAACTAATGCTGCGACTGAACGCGTTTTTACTGCGTTAAATGAAGTGTGGACATCAGAAAAGTCACAATTAAGAACAGAGACTTTGAAGCCCTTGTAATTTGTGAAATTTAATTTAACAAAGTCTTGTGAAAAATTTCACGAGCTGTTAAACAATGAGAGATATGCCAAGGAATAAAATACTATACAAGATTTTTAATGTACCGGTATTATATTTGTAAATTGTACTAATGTTGAAATGTTTAAAAAAATATTACAATACTATTTTAGGTTATATAAAAATATTTGGTGCCCCCTATAGACCAACTTTTTAATCAATAACAACCCCCCCCCCCCATTTCAGTCAATGGTGTCCCGCTTTACCAATGTTAAAATCTGGTCACTTTAGCTATTAGACAACAAAGTAAACCGTCGGTAATAGACATGTGGTCATTTTGTTATAGCATACTGAAGATGATGAAGGAACACCACGACTACTCCCTCAACCGATACATCAGAAACGAAATATAAAGCCTAAACCGAAGTGTACAGAAAATGAAATGGAACAGGAAGCGTGTAATTTTCTAAAGAGGGCTAGCAGTGTAATTTCTCAGAAGGATGAATCCTCTATTTATGGAGAAATCGTTGCGGCCAAGATAAGAAAATTTAGTCGACGTGATCAGGTTCTCGCACAACACTTCATCAATAATTACCTTTTCAAAATGGAAATGGAAGAACTTAATTCTTCTTCACTCATGCCAACACCTACAGGCCCGTTAACGAAGCAAAGTAATCCCGAAAGTGCTCCACCTTTTTCACCTGTCTCAGCTTCAACGAACTTCGACTCTTCTGAAGGGTCTTACATTGAATTACAATCCGTTGAACCAGTAATGCAACAAAAAAACCACATTTCTTCATTTCGCGGATTCTACTAATAATTCAAGTTCATGTCCCCAACAATATCAAGATGACGAGTGAAACTATTATTTTTACACATATGCAATTTAAAAAACAATTTATTTCACCAATAGCTTACATACATTTCACATATAAATAGTCTCATGTATGAAAAACTTGTCTTTAAATAAAGTTATTAAACTGTATTTTTCCAGTGAATGGGTAAATTTCTTTTTTCGCTTACCTTTATATAGTCTTTCAGTTCCTGGATGATGGCTCCCACAACTTCCGGCAGCATTTCAGATATGCTCTGTTTGGAGACTTTAAACAAGTACATAAGAGATACAAACGAATCACCAGTTGCCAAATAACGCAGGGTAATGGCCAACCTTAGTTCGGCAGGTATTGCGTCTCTGAATTTGGTGTCTCGTTTGGCAATGGCGGGTTCCACCATTGCTAGAAGAGTATAAAAATTTTGCTTCGACATTCGCGTAAAGTTCTTAAACAGCGCATTGTCACTGAATTGCAGTTCTTGGAGAATTTGCACATTTCTAGTTTTTTAATAATTCTTTACCCACTGTTTCCTCCGCGATTTTTTCCCCCGGGATTTCGCTAGTATAAGAATGGCAGCTGTAACGCCTGCTAGACAAATTGGATCATCCATCTCGCTGCGGCTACACCGGAATACTGAGGGCATGCCTCAAGAGGCGTGAATGTGGACACTAAAGGGCATGCCTCCTGAGGCGTGCCTTTAGGGCATGCCTCAAGATGAACGTATTGCAAGAGGAACGGGCAAGAGGAAAAGGCAAGTTGAAAGGAAAGAGGCACAAGTGTGGACATAGCTATTGTTCAATACAACCATGTTTTCTTCCTCTAAAATAGTAGTTATAGTGTTACCCATTTCGTTTGTACTTGAACTTCCCCATAGAATGTTATCGGCGTTAAGGTCTCCTAAGAGAAGGGCCGGTTTCGGTAGGGGTCTGAGGAGGTTCGTAATGGTTGCTTTCGATAACTTCTTGTTCGGTGGTCTGTACATTGATACGATGGTGACCTCTTTCTTGCTGAGACGGATTCTAGCCGCACATATATTAAATTCCGTATCTTCCGTGCTGAGGTGTAATGGTGCATAATAAATATAGTTTCTAATTAGTATGGCAGAGCCACCGTAGCCACCAGGACGATCTGATCTAATGGAATTATACCCCTTGAATAAAAATCGTTCGCCTGGATTCAACCAGGTCTCACTGATGGCCATAACGGCCACCTTGTTCGTTGAGGAGTATTGCAGCAAACTCTCTTTGTTGGCCCTGATGGATCTTGCATTCCATTGAAGGATGATCTCGCAATTGTAAGAACCATAGAATTTTGGCAAATTCTAGTTTTGCTTAGGCGGGACTTAGAAATTTCGAGAAGTGTAGTTTTCAACTTTAAAGTAATTTCCCTGTAATCTTGCCCACAGTAACAATTCATTTTAAAGTGTAATTATCATACCGGGAAACGTTTAGTTTAAGAGATATTCCCGTTTGTTCAAGTTTTGAAACATGCGATCAGAATGGTAAAATTCTAAGATCTGTAATATCTTTAAATTGCGTAAAGCGACAACCGAACTTTTATCACCAGCTGTAGTCAGCACTATCCCCGATATTTTGGCAATAAAATTAAATAATTTAGTAAAGTCTAATTAGTGATTTTAATTAAGAGAAAATAATAAGCTTTTTTATTAAAAGAGATATCAATTTAAATTTTACATCAGCAGATAGCCCTAATCAAGACGGGTTCATACATATATGGGTTTTCATCAAAAGTTTTAGTATTTGTCCGGTAATTAAGTTTTTGTAAAATAGATTGTCGCGGATTGTTGTGCACGCGCGTAAAATTCTAGAACACTTAGGGATTTTACCCAAATTTGAATGTATCACTACGCGGAGTCTTAAACAGCTAAAACTTTAAAATTAATTACTCTAAATTTCTCAAGAGACTGCCGTCGGACTTCTAGTAGATAAGTCCAGATACTGTCAAAGTTTAAACATTTTTAATAGTCGGGATCGTCAAATAAATTACACATACTTTGAGCTACGCGGAAGCAAAAAGATGTGATACAGTTGCTGACGTCACTGGTTCTAGCCGTTTCTATAAAAAAAAGACCCCGCCGCCATTATGGTTTGTCTGTTCCTGTCGGTCGTCTGTTTAGGTCTGTCTTTCGTCGCGCTAGTTGTAACGCGCCATGCTGGCTAGTTCAACCATGGTGGATCGTGTCGTGTTATATTGTAACTTCAATGACTGTTAAGAACTTGTAAATTTGCTAAAGGGATTTCGGTCGGTTAGATTTCTCTCCACAATCTGTAATTTTTGGAAAAGAGTGTTCGATTAGCCAAATCAACTTTTAGAATGCTATTTTGAACTTTTGGTTTTATTTGAATAAATTGGAAGAGTTTTGAAAATTGAACTGTTGTCATTTCGTAACTAATTAGTAACCCTTTTCAATATTTGTGGGTCAACAAATATTGTGGCGACCTGAAGCATTCGAGTTGAACTATCAAGGCTACATGGTCAAACTAAATTAAAATATTCCGTAAGTTTTCATCGAACAGTGAGTTGCTATCAAGAGTGTAAGTTAAGGCACTTAGGCGATACTCAACCCCGGTATCGGCCTATGTCCTTACACAATGCTGGGCTGTTCCGAGATTTCTAACCGGAGCCGCCATTGTCTATCCCCCTTATGGACAGGGAATGGAGCTAAAGTTGTTTTACATTAGGGGCGTACAGGGAAAGATCCAGCAACTGGTTTCCTACAAGTTGATTTATCACACACATTATTATTTCAAACATTTTGTTGACCGAGGATTCCGTAGATTGTAAGTCAGATTGGTTATTTCCCGGATGGGGAGGGTATGGGTTGCGGACGATCGGTTCGATGTGCCTATTGTACGGAATCCAATAGTTTTTGTAGGACCTGTCTAACGCACTGCTTGTGGTTCTGCCCGCTTTTCTCTGACTTTCGGAATTAGGAGGAATGAACTTGGTTCCTGGCCGGAAAGGATGGTAGGGAGTTCTCCAGGTCAATGGGGGTGTTTACCAGCATAGGAGAGGCCTGTGGTATCTGCGCCTGTTGTGGAGGATAAATCGGGACGTTTGGGGGGCGGTTGTAGGATTATGCTGTGCTATGTTCCAACCACTTTGGTCATAGATTCCTTCGTGGGTGGCCATGATTGGAGATTGTATGTTCGCTCTTTCTAGGCTCGCCGCCATAGTGGCGTACGATGGGATGGACATTTTCTCTAGGGCTTGCTTACAGCTTAGATTTTCCTGGGCCATCACCTGTTTGATCTTCTTTTGTTTGACGTATTCGGGGCAGTGTCTGTCGAAGGATGGGTGACCGCCGCTGCAGTGGACACATATTGGGGTACTTTGGTTCACACATTCTGTTCCATCATGTGGATTTGTGCAAAAGGGGCATCGTTTGCTGCTTCTGCACTGATTGCTGGTGTGCCCAAATCGGAGGCAGTTAAAGCACTGCATTACCGGCTTAATATAGAATTCTACAGGACATCTCACTCCATGTATATAGACATAATTGGGGCGCCTCTGAAAGTTAGGAGACATACCGGAAGCAGGATTTCCTTCGTTTGCTCATTTTCTTTCGATTTTCTAATAAACCTTTTGACCTTTACTACTTGATATTCACACCTCACAACCTCCATTATTTCTTCCTCTGATATTTCGGTCATGACGTTTCTAATAATCCCTTGCTGGGTAATGAGAGAGGACGAAATGTAGGCCCTTAGGCCATTTCGCTCCCAAACAGAACTCGTGACCAGGCTGTTGGCCGATGCTACCGATCTCATTTCAATCTTGACGCGATTTCGCCCAGCAGGGGCTATCTGGATTATATTATTACCTATATCCTGGCTGAGGGAGTACATGATGCGGCCGATAGCCATTGGGTGGATGCGTCCAATGTTTTTGTCCTGACTTTCTATATACACGTGGTAGGGACCTAGATCGTAATTTTCATAATGCGCTGGCACTTACCTGCAGGATGTTGTTTTCGGTGGCCGTTGCTGGCTGCTGTCGCTGTGCATGTTCCGGTTGCGATGAATCCATACTAATGTCTGCTGGTGGCGGAGGATGCCGTGAGGAACAGAGAACCTTGCTGCTTCCGCTGCTGACGCAGGTGCCGATGTCGTTTGCAGAGGCGAAGGGGCGTTTCTGCGGTATATGCGCTACCACTTCATCTTCTCTTCTCGATTGCTGGTCACTTTGGATTAAAGTAGGATTGAAGATTGCTGGTGGAGTGTTTACAGTATTGAGAACTGAGCTGACCACGTCCATGGTTGCACCCGTATCACTGCGATTGGAACTGCACATGGCTGCCACTAATGTTGTCTTCGTCTGCTGGGCCTATAATTGTCTCACCATTTGCCTGGCAGAGTGTCGACGGCTGTAGCTTGCCGCCTTCGCCATAGTCCCCGCCGTACATGACGGCGGTAGGCTATGTTGAATTAACTGATGTGTGTACTTGGTAAACTATTGCACTATTTCACCACGAGGGTGGGAAGATACCCACGGAGAACTAGTCCGTAGTTCCAGGAAAACACTGCCCGGAGTCCGCGAAGCTCTTAACCGCACACAACGCTGTTCTGCGAGTATAAGGAAGTTTACACTACGAGAGCTGAGACTCGACTGTGCATCCTTCGGGTTGTGAATTAAGTTAGCATTTTACTTTAAAGCAATGAGAAAAATACTGATTATTTGATTTCTTAAAACCCAAACACTTTATCTTCCTCCCCTTCATTTTTGGCAATGTTATTTACATAAACCCACAGCTTCTATCGACGGAACTTTCCGCAAGTGTACTTTACATTTCATTTGCTTTGAAAAACCTAATCCCTCTTCTCTTTTACCTCCACCACTTAATTTTTGTCAACGTTCGTTGTACAAGTCCACCGTTTTGATCTAATTTTGATGGTACATAGCACACAACTAATATATAAAAATCACTGATAGTTTGTTCGTCTTCTATGCGTTCCAATACCATTCATCTGATTATAATGAAACTTTTTGATGAGTTATTGTGTGTGATCCTGCGAAGGTTACTGACGAAAAATCCATTCATTTTTCACCTATACAACCGTCAATTTTTTCAAATATTTTTTTTACACAAACCCACAGTTTTTTTTTCAGATTTCGATGGAATTTTGCACACATATAGGCCTACTACAAAACAAAGAGAAAAATACTGTTTGTATTTCGTTCACAAAAACCCAATTCCTCCCTTAATTTTTTCCAATGTTTTTTATATAAACACACAGTTTTTATCCGATTTTGACAGTAGTTAGTACACCTGTACTTCGCAGGAATGCGTTTTGGTATCACAGTGGTTAATGCGTTTACTTCCAAAGGTTTCTGTCCCCAGTCGCGGCTTCAAATTTCGGGAGAAGCAGAAATTTTTAAGAATTGTATTTGATCATATGAGCTATGCCGCGACGTTCTGTGGTTGGGAATCCAACCGAGAGTGGTGGGTGAACGGTTAACGTTCTGGCCTCGCATTCGGGAGGTCGCGGGTTCGAATCCCCGTCCGGGCATCCAGATTTGGGTTTTCCATGGTTTCCCCAAATCAATCCAGGCGAATGCAGGGATGCTTCCTTCAAAAAGGCCATGGCCGAATTGCTTCCAGATCCTTGTCCCCAGTCCCATCCTGCCTCTAATGACCTTAGCCGTCGACCAGGCGTAAAGCTGTAAGTAAAAAACAAAAGTTGGGATTCCACGTCAAACTGTAGGTCCCAGAGGAAAGGAACTGTCCGTTCTTCCTCTGACAAAATGTGGATTAATACTCCTCCTTTGGGGTGTGAAATAAGTTTGCATTTTAAATTAAAACAAAGAGAAAAATACTGTCTACGTATGGTCTGCAAAACCCTAACCCCACTCCCGCTTTATCTCTCCCCTTACTTTTTGCCACTGTTCTTTATAAAAAAAAAAAAAACCACAGTGTTTATCCGATATCGAAGGAATTGTGCACAAGTATACTTTAAAACAAAGCAAGCATCTTCTAATATATAGAAATGAATTTTTGTTTGATCGTTTTCTTTGCGTTTCTGTACCATTCATCCAAATGCGATGAAACTTTGGTTTGTTGTTGTGCATGCACCTGCAAAGGTTTTTGATAAAAAAAACTTCCTTTCCCGATCAAACGCTTCACCTAAAAAAAACACACAGTTCTTATGTAACTTTGTACACGTACACTTTAAAACAAAGAGAAAAATTCTGTCTCTCTTTGGTTTAAGAAAACCAACCCCCTATTCCTTATCACCCTCCTTGAGTGATATTTCCTGTCAAACAGCGTTCGACTGATTCCTATCAGACAATTTCTGACCAAGAAATTCGAACTGAAATCTAAAAATTATTTTAAAGCTGATGTAGTGACACACAAAAATCTAGTTTTTATTTGATCTCGAAGGAACACTAAGCTGACTGAATTGACGTTGGCAGAATCATCGCTTTCACAATGAAGCCATTTTATTAACATTTTTCTTCATATTAATAATCCATACACAAACCCATCGCATAATTTCTGCCAGATATTAAAAAAAAATTTCCGGTCTATATGTAACGTCTTGACTGAGGTTTAACTTGATCAGGCAAGACGTCAGGTAAAAATGACCAAAAACTCGCGTCCATACACTTACGTTTTTGACTTCCGTCTTTAGCTCAGTTCTATTGAAATCATGGGTGAAGCATTACTTTTAGTGGTTATTTCACTATGTCTGATTAGATTAAAATATAAGAAAAAGTGCTAAATATAAACGAGATAAATAATTATTGGTTTCAAAATTATTTTATCAAATTCTCCTAAAAGAGTTACGGCGTTGTCCTGCCAATGTCATGATCCTTGGTTATTAAAGTATAGCTTGGGCGTACAACGCAATTATGAGTGCCCTATTTGCATATCTGTACTGCGCGGGGCTCAGTGGAGGCCTGACGTGGCACGTTGAGAGGTGGGATGGAGAGACTCTCCCACCATGATATTCAATGCAGTGATTGATAAAAAGTGTGTCGGTGTTTGATGGTGAGTTACCATTTTACATAAGTGAATGGAGGAACCTACACTGCTAAGAGACCATGAACTAAATATGTGTAAATATCCTACCCAAACTAACATATGCATGCACTGCCTCATTTCAGTCGAACGGAACATTGCCCTGACAGGTAATCCTGTACAAATAAAGAGATTCATCAGTGCTCTCTACTAGCCTTTTTAGTTAAACTCACATGTCCTAAATGTTTTTATCAAGAATGTAGTGTTATTTTTACTGTATAAAAACTGTCTTTTTTTTAATAAATGATAAATTGTGAAACCTTAATATTTTGATGTTTGTAAATGCAACCAAACCAAACAAGGTAATTCCTTATAAAGTGATAAAAAAAAAAGAGGTAATATATCAAAATTAATAATTACTCCTCCCAACCTTAAAATAATATTTGTTATTGTGATTTTTTATCAAATACTTCAGACTGGCAGTGGAGGAACATTTGACATCCCCGCCAGTTCAACTGAGGGCAAAGGGGGTAGTGCGGACATTGAATGGAGGCAAGACAGTGTGACCTTGGCAGGACTAATTTGGTGTCTTGGACTACATACTGCCTACAAAACGTGCTTGTAACTACTGTTGATAAGCACTCTACATTGTCTAAATGACACTTTTTTGAAATAGCATGTTGTGTCACAGCTTTGCAAAGATCATCCCCGACAGTCTTGGCAGTGTATGGGCTCACACTGGCCTCCCATTCTAAGGGTCACCAGTTCAAGTACAGCCTCAGGCATGGGTGTTTTTAATTAAAAGTGTTCATCTTGTATTATCCACAGTATAATGCCCCAATCGCACGATTCTGATACAATATTAGTACACTATAAATTGGAGCTGGCTAAATGGTTACAGAGACTGAAGGCCATTAAAGAAACTGTCCCTGTTCCACTAAAGTTTTTTCCTGTTAATATATATTATATCAGATTTTCCAAAAATACTTTCAGTATCTTTGTCACCTCATTGTGTACTAAATTTTTTTATAGTATTCTTGAGTTCTCTCCGTTTCCTGGAAGTTATCTAAAAAGATTAACACTCAGCTCAGAACCTGGTTGAAGTACTTTTGTATGAGGTAAATTCATTATTTCCACTTGCAAGTCACAAATCCTCTGGCACAAAATGTTAAGAACACACAGTTGCTGTTGTACCAAAATTGTCCTTATGATACCATTTTTATATCCATATTTTCTTAAGTTGTAGCTCCTTTGGAAATGAATGATATGTGATAACAGTACCTTTTGTTTTTTGCTGTAAGATGTACAGCTCATAACATCACATCCAGGCATTTTAGTATGATTTACAAGGTAAACTTTACACAATGTTCTAAATAAAATCCCAATCACAATACAGCATGTGCCCTATCACTACTTTATCACATTGTAACTAACTAAGTTGACCTGATACTGTTTTGCTATCCACAGAGTATAGAAATCCATATATTCCACCCCCTTTATGGGGTTCTGTATATGAAGGAAAACCAAGTTAAACTATCTGTACTTGCTATCCATCACCTGCCTCTAGTGTAAGGGGAATAAGTTGCAGACTTCAAATTTACACGTTTCGTGTTACACCTGCTCTAAACTGAATATCATATTTAAAATTTTATTAAGTTTTATTCTGGGGACAATGGGGTCTAATACTTTAAAAGAAGTTCTAGAAAAAGAATCTACCAGGCTGTGGGATACCAATGCTCAGAGCTCACCAAAAAGAGATTTCTTTTTTAAATTTTCACTACGGATTATCAAGTAGTCAGTTACAGCTCATTTTTGTTACCAAGTCTGTCTCAAACATACCGTTTATTAAGAACTTGAAATTTGTCCACAATATCGACCAGATCCTGCATTTAAACTAAAAATACTTACAAGTACCTTTAAAACAGTTTGTTGTTTTTGAACAAAGCAAGCAAAAGTTTTTATATTTAAAGATAGTTAGTTCACCATATAGATGGTATATACCAAAAGTAGTAGGACTGATTTAAAAAAAAAAAAAAATAATTGAAGATATCTTTACGATTCCTTAATCCTCTTCGAAATAGCACCCTTAGGCAGCTACACACCAAAAATTACGCTGCTGCCATTGGCCGTACGCCTTCTGGAAGTCAGATTCGAGGACGCTTTTGAGAGCCCTCGTCGATGCTGCTTCAACATCCTGGATTGAGTTAAACCGTTGTTCCTTCAGCTGCCTTTTCATCCGTAGGAATAATAATAATAATAATAATAATAAAAAGTCAGTTGGAGCCAGATTGGGACTGTAGGCAGAGTGCAGCAATGTGGCAACGCTGAATCGGGGCAACAGTTGCCTTCTTCATCCTCCCATCCAATGAAGGCTCGCATGAGCAAATCAAAGATCAAGACAATGCTGATCGTGTTTTTTTACCGTCGCCGTGTGATTCATAAGGAGTTCGTTTCCCCTGTCAATTCGAACTTTTATGTGCAAGTTCCATCCTGCCTGCGAGGCCGAGTGAATCGCGTCCGACCAATCATCTCCGCCAACTGGACTCCGCATCACGACAATGCGCCGTGCCAAGGCGCGCCGTCATGAGGCCACTGTTGGCCCGATACAACATTGCCGCGTTGCTGCACCCCACCTACAGTCCTGATTTGGCTCTATCTGACTTTTCTTACTCACATGGATGAAAAAGCAGCGGAAGGAACAGCGGTTTGACTCAATCCAGGACGTTGAAGCAGCATCGACGAGGGCTCTCAACAGCGTCCCAGAAACTGACTTCCAGAAAGCGTATGGCCAATGTCAGCAGCGTAATTTTTGGTGTGTAGCTGCCTAAGGTTGATATTTCGAAGAGGATTAAGGAATTGTAAAGATATCTTCAATATTTTTTTTTTTTTTAATAAATCAGTCCTACTACTTTTGGTATAGACCTGTATTATGCCTATGGTAGTTATTTCATTGAAAGTGCTCGTAGTTCAGTGTGCTACAGATTTTAATGAATGGGGCAGTTTCTACTGGTAATCTTTTTACAATCAATGATGGAACAGATGAGGCAAATAAAAAAATTTGTTCCAATTACAGAATGTGCCAAAATTTATCCACAACCTAAGATTTGCAAATATCTTAATAAGGGAAGGAGGATTTACACAAGTGGTTGAGCAAAACACTAGGGGACAAAATATTTTGGATATATTTCTAATTAAGCCCGATGAAAACCTTTTGAGGTATCAAGTAACTGAAGGAATAAGTGATCATGAAGCAGTTCTGATGGATATTAGAGGATTCAGTAAACCAGCAGCCAAAATTGAAGAGGGAAATAGGTACAATTATAAAAAGGCACAGGTTTCAAATTTGAAGAGATATTTCAGAGAACAATTCAGCAAATGGAAGGAAGGCTCAGGTACAGTAGAGTCAAGGTGGGAAGAGTTCAAGGAGATAATAAGAAAGGGGGAAGAAAAATTTATTCCAAAGCAGAAAATAAAGAGAAGTAGAGAACCTATGTACTATAATAGGGAAGTGAGGAGGTTAAAGAGGTTGGTAAGAAAAGAACATAACAGAGTTAAGAGATAGCAGGGTAGTAGGGAATATTTAAAACAAGGATTTACTAACAGCAAAGAAAATGGCTAAAGATGGGTTTATGAAGAGTATTGTCAGTGCAGGAGGACCATTGACTGATGCATCTAGAAATTTCTATGGTTATATCAGGAAACTGAGGGGAAGGGAGGGTGTAGAGACACTTATAGATAAGGATGGAGAAGAAGTTAGTGACGATTTGAAAAAGGCAGAGATTTTAAGTAACTGGTTCAGTGAAAGCATTAGGGACAATGAATCAGAAACAGGAGGGTCTAATTCGGAGAATGAGCTTAACAACACAATTAGAAATGACGATAGTAAAAAATTTGATATCCATCCTGAGGAAATCATGAAGGAAATAAGAAAGCTGAAAAAAATAAAGGGGCTGGTGAAGATAATATTACTACAGATATCTTAAAGATAGCCGGATGTTACATTGTACCTTATCTTGAAATATTATTTAAATTGAGTCTAGACACTTGCTGCTTACCACAGGACTGGAAAAGTGCAATAGTAGTACCGGTACATAAGGGAGGGGTGAGAAATAGAGTTGAGAACTACAGGCCAATCAGTTTGACATCAGTGGTAGGTAAATTAATGGAAAGATTGATATGCAACCACATCAGAAATATATGTGAGGAACGTAAGTGGTTTTCAAGCAGGCAACATGGTTTCAGGCAAGGATATTCATGCGAATCTCAGTTGGTGGGATAAATGCAAGATATTTCAGATGAAATGGACAAGGGAGGCCAAATTGATAGTGTAGCACTAGATCTGTCTAAGGCGTTTCACAGAGTAAGCCATAAAATGGTAGTAAATAAGGTAAAAACCATTGGAGTGGATAAGAAAGTCATTTGCTGGGTAGAAGAATTTTTAAAAGGTAGAAAACAGAAAGTTAGGTTAGGAAATGTAGTATCAAAAGAAGTTGAAGTAAAAATGGGTGTGCCACAGGGTAGCGTAACGGGACCATTGCTATTCATTATTCTAATGAATAATTGTGTTGATCATTTACTATCTGAAATTAGATTGTTTGCAGATGACATAATACTGTATAAAAGAATCAAAACGATAGAGGATTGTAAACAGTTGCAGGGTGATCTGAACAGGATATCTAATTGGGTTGGTAAACATGGAATGAAGATAAATGCAAAGAAGAGTCAGCTTATTAGATACACAAATAAAAAACAAAAGGTTAATTATGAATATAAGGTGGGGAAAGAATTGCCTGCTGAAGACTTGAAATGTAAATATCTTGGAATTACTTTTGATAAACTTAACTGGGCAGGACACATAGGACAGGTGGTAGGAAAAGGTTTCAAAGTTCTGCACTTGTTGGAGAGAGTGATGAGGGGATGTACGAGAGAAGTCAAGGAATTGGGTTAGAAAACTTTGGTCAGACCATTGCTCGAATATGGTAGTGTAGTATGGGACCCTCATTTTACGTATCAAATACAGGAGTTGGAGAGGGTGCAAAAAAGGGCTGCTAGATTTGTTTCTGGAAATTATCAGCAGAATGCAATCAGTGACAGGATATGATAAAGGAGCTGGAATGGGATTCATTGCAAGACAGGAGGAGAATGAGGAGGGTCATGGGAGTGTACAGGGCATATACTGGTGATGAGGCATGGAAAGATATTGCAATAGGTATGAAAAGTAGTGCATGGAAGGGAAAAGATGACCATGACCACAAGCTGGCACTCGATTTCAGGCACAAGGGTGTAGGAAGATTCTCTTTTTTAGGTAAGGGTGTCAGGGATTGGAATGAGTTACCAAGAGAAATGATGAATAATAACTTTGAAAGAATTTAAAGATAAAATTTGTAGAGGGCAAATGTAGGTAGGTGCAGGATAGGGGGAAGAAGGGTGTGTAGGGAAATTGCCACCGGAGCCTGTGCTCCATTGCAATTAAATTAAATTAACCTGGCTTTTTTTGCATTTGTTACAAACTAGTTTTTGGACAATTCCTGTCTTGAGAAAAGATTTTTTTCATTGATTTCAGCACACACTATACAATGGTGTAGAAACAAAGGACCATTTACTTTAATCATTTTGACATTAAACCCAATGACACAATTGATCTTGTTGTTCTGCGTAATAATTGCATGACTAAAGTATGAAAAATTGTTATCTGAAACAAAAAAATTACGACTCAAATTCTAAAACTATCACACAGATAGAAGCTCATTTTGCTCTAGTTATGTTGTGCTATTTTCAAACCAAGTTTCCAACTGCTGGCAGCTTGCTAGGCCTGTTGTAGTTTTGATGGGGTGTGAATATATTGTCTTCTATACTTCTGTGACGCATGTAACTTGTGTTCCATGTGGCAAGTGCATTTTTGTTTGAAAAGGTGGAGATTGGAGAGCATCCCAGCATTCACCTAGGTGATGGCAAAAAACTACCTAAAAACTGCTTTACACCACATTGAAAATAAAGCGTGCCATTGGCGGCACAGACTGGCAGCAGCAGCTCCTCACCACACACAAAGTAAGCTGAATTTTCTGTATATCCATCTTTAGGATCTTAATGAAATCTTAGAGAAATAAGATGCCGTACTGATACTTATATGTAGTCCTTCTTTCCTCGCACTATTCGGGATTGGAATGGGCGGGTTTAGGATTGGTGCTTAGCACCCTCTGCCACCCACAATGTTTGTGATTTGCAGAGTATGGATGTAGATGTAGATGATAGCTCTAGCTTTTTGCCTGGATAACCTTTGTGAATGAAGGCTGCGAATAAATGACTAAGGCTATCCATTGTGTGAATTAGTCTGCTTAAACCCGCTGTTCCCTCTGAAATTATCTAACCCAAACATTCCAGCAATGCTCGGCATTACCAGCTCTAGCCACTGTGGAGGTATTGTCAGGAATTCTCAGAGAACAGGGAACACAACAGTAGGAACATAAATTTGGGCAGGAAAGGACTGTGGTCTAGGAACAGGAAGTTGGTCTGGTATGACCTGTCAAGGAACCATCCTGGCATTAAGCTGGAGGTTTCAGAAGACCATGGCAAACCGAAATCTGGGTGGCCAGATGGGGATTCAAAACCAAGTCCTCCCGAATTTTGAGGAAGAGCATAACCACTCACCCAACATGCTTGGTGCGAGTTTATTAAATACCGAATGAAATAATTGATTTATGACACTTAATATCTAAAAATAGCATTTTTTTTTTTTTTTTTTTTTTGTTAGAGGAATCAAACAATAAGCTCTTCTTTCATTGAATCTGTAAATTGCGTTTATATGGATGTTACTTTTTCTATTAATTCAATGGAAACCCGATTGAAAATAACAATTATCACCCAAGAACTTCACCTGGATGCTCTTATGAAAATGTTTTATGTGGTTTCTGGTAATAAGGTAATAGCTGACTGACACAATAACTAATGCCATGGCTCAGTATGGCTTGTTAAAATAGAAAAACGGTGGTAGATCCAAATTATTTCCCACAGTCATCAATGGATTATATTCATCCAGTTGCTGTAGATAACAGGTGTTTAGTAAAATAATTATATAGAAACAAAGTTTGCAATTTAACAATGATTTTAATTGACCCTGCTGAAGTCCACTCTATTATGAATTTACACACTGTTGCTGTGCATGTAGTTGCTGATTAAAGGAAATGTTAGAATGTTTATAATTTAATTTAGTTGGGATAGAGCAGCCTTCCCCAACCTTTTTCAATGGGAGATCCCTTGGAGACAAGCCACGGACTCTTTAATAATAGTAATAATAATTGGAAATTGGCTACTCTAGAACTGTCATTTGATAGCTAGACTTGCATCTCACACATTGTGGCCAGAGTTAACGCCTCCATTTATGTTGTCTGCAAACCCCCGTGGAAAGCATAGTTTTACTGAACCAATCATTAGCACACATTTGCCAAGTGGTTCAGCACAATGCTGAGTTGAGTACACTGGTGAGAGAACAGGTAGTTGGTCACATTTTAGCAAGTCAGGAAGGACTTGGGTTAAAATGAAATTGTCAACTACTGGGAAATTATGTAAATGATCAGACCAAAAATTGGCTAAAATCAACCCTTCTAGATTGGAAAGGTGGAATGAGGTTTTAGCAAAAGTCTTGCAGAGCTCAATCTTGTGAAACATTTACTTGTATGACACATTGGACATAGATCATTGAAGTGGTGAAGTTTCACAAGTAGGGCGGCTAGCAGTCTGTCGACGAAGATAGAAGACAACTTCTATTCAGGTGGGAATATATGGTCAAGTTGGGTATTTTCTACACTTAGTTCAAATATGTATTCGATTAAAAAAAATTCAGTTAACAAGATCACGTAGGTTAGACAAGTGGCAGTCAGTCTTCATCTTTTACATGTAGTAGCAGGGAGGGTCATCTGAAAGCACCTGCACCAATTGTATAATACTCCTTGTTGGATGTTTTCAAGGCTTACAACTGCACCTGAAGATGGCGACGGAGAATAAAGTCGCTGAAATATTGTGCATCAATAATAATATTACTCGGTTTGTTTCCCAAGAAACGTTTATAAACATGTAATTTTTATTGTCTTTATTTGTTTTTGCACCGAGCTTGTGATTGTAAATTTAATGTTGTAAACCATTGTTTTTTGCCAGAGATTGTGACAACTGCTCATATCTGAACTTAGGTTGACACCCTTTGTCTCTCCAAGCAGAGACCTCGAATTAATCTTTAGCCACTGTCTCCCTGTACATATCAGACTACTCAGGAATACGACGACACCGACAAAAATTATCCATGTCCGCAATACACCTAAAAGACAGTGTGAAAATATTACATTATTATACAAATACATCATTGTAGCAAAGATTAAGGTATTTTGTAGTCTACCGTTAAGGCCAAGAACTTCTCACACCACCATTGAACTTCCACTATTAAGACTATTTATCCACCTGAAAAAAAGAATAAAATCCAACACTGAAATAACAAAACTCATTTATTTAATGGATAACACAGCAGTGCTTTTCATAACTGGCATAAAAAATAATATTTATTGACCTCAATGTATGGTAATTCTGCAATTAGTGCAAATTTTTATAAATATATTTAAAGTGTTAAATTCAGTCCTATTCACATTAGAATTTAGTAGTGTATTAGACATAAAAATAACTGAAAAATGTGAAAGTTTACATTTTGCTAAACAATTTGAGCCAAAAGGAAAACCACAGTAAACATTAATGTATAATATGTTAAAAATAAAAATAATAATTGAGTCACTTAACAGCAATGTGAATCATAAGGAAACATATACAGCATAATAAAAATAAATACTCATCAAGGGATAACCCACATATGTCACTGATGTGGGTAGTATATAAAAAATGTATTTGTTAATGGTAATACAGATATTTACAAGCAGAAAACAAGTATTTTTCCTGTATTATCTCTTTTGCACCAATGATGTATGTTTTATTTCTTATTAAATAAGTTGAAGTGAAGAGTTAAATACTCATTCAGACTATGTCTGTTGCAAATATACAAACAAAATAACATTATTACACGATTACATGAATAGCATGATCATCAGAGTATGAGGGTTAGTCCAAAAGTAAGTTGCCCTATTCCTTCTCTCTCCCTCTCACCCCTAATAGCAGGCATAACTTATTCAGATAACTGGGGCATGTGAGACTTTTGTTTGGCTGGGCTGCCACCATTATGATGGTCTAATAGGGAAGTAGCGTATTGTTCTCAGAATTAAATTTTTCACTACAAAAGACTGAAGTCCAAAGAATATCTATTAATTGCAGTTTATGGAGAAGTATGCCATGGTATTCAGACAATTCACAATTAGTGTTCAAGGTTCTTTAAAAGGCATACAGATTGCCAGAAGGGCAGTACATTGGTGCACTTGTTCCTGCTACTAATAGCATTATTTCAAAAGTTTGAAGAGTTGTTTAAAATAGTAGGTAAGTCAGTATGGAAAAAATTATTGCTTTATTATCACCTAACCATTAAATTTCATGTTGATCAACAGAGTTATGAAAGAACAGTCTGATTGAATGAAGTTTATGCCTTGTGGGCACAATGCCTCTTGTCTGAGTACCAAAAGCATCAACAGGATGCTGTAGTTCAATGACTCACTGAAATGTTTGAAAACGTAAGTCAGAATCTCTGCTTGCATTTTGTGATATGAGATGAATCATTTAAATAAGGAAGTAAAATATAAAAGCAGGGTTGGAAATTTTTCAGGGGAAATATTCACAAGAAGGCAAAAATGTAATACTCTGCCAATGCAGATTCTTGTAAAAATAAATAAATGATGATATTTTGGATTGAAACCTTATTCATCAGAAGACACGTGGCAAGGTGACATTATGTCATGAGACTCTCTGTGCACTTCCAATCCATTTGCCACTTGTCTCATTTCTTTGCAGGAATAAGGTTTTATAATAAAATATTGTAAAATGTGTGTTTCTTTTCCATGTTCTTCACTGCCTTCCAGTATATCCATATTATTTTTGAAAAGGTCTTTTTTCTGTTTCTCCTACAACAAAGACACTTGCATTTGGACAAACCATAACATTTTTCAAAGGAACAACAATTCTGCTTTAATTCACTATGAACCTTATTTCCTTAACACTCCAGAAACTGTACACAGACACCCATACTCTTCACATTCTTCTCTTCTCCCTTTTAAGACAACAACAGAATACTTACTCTAAGTAACAATTCTTATACATGAAAGCTATTTCAAAAATCTGTAACAGTATTTATACTTTGGTGTTAACACATTTATCAAAATGACAAATTCACTCATCTGCAATCAACAGGAGCAACTATTTTACAGACTTTCAATTGCATTTGTAAATGTACAGTCTTTTTAAAATCAAAATTCATACCAACCATACAAGCAGATTGCCAGTAAGAAACAAGGGGCATGGTACTACATCAAAGTGTGGTATGATGATTCTGATACCTTTGAAGCTTGTTTAGGCATCTCTCTCTTTCTCTGAAGGATATTGTTCTCACCAACGTAGAGGTGTTCAGGGTCTGACAATGCAAGAATGTAGTCCATATCCTGCACTAAGGAACTGTTTCAGTTTTTTCTGAATTGGGTTTGGGAAACCAAGGATGGCTGGACTGAGATTTGAGCATGAGTCAAATAACAATTTTTAGGGACTCCCTGTCTATTAAAAGAGAGTTGTATGTACTCCAATACAGACACACAGAGAGAGAAGAGAGATGCCATCGAAATGTATCACATTAGAAAAGCATTTAAATTATGGCACTGTTATAATTGAAAATCCCTACCCCAGAAAAGCTGAAGTGTTTGGTTGATTGCCATGATATTTCAAGTCACAACACAATAAAATGAGGTAGAGGGAAAATGTCATTAAAGCTATATGAAGGCATCTACTAGTTAGTATATTATAATTCTATAAAATAATGCAATCTATTATGAAAATCTTCCTTTTTTTAATACTTCAATCTTTGTATATGTTTTAAACTCACTGGGTTGTGTAGTTTAGAAGTAGCAATGCTTAAACTGGAAAAAATGTGTTCAATATAAACCACCTGATTGATATATGATGAATTTTTTAAATCATTGAAACTATTCCAAGAAATTATTTTATTTAATCAAACAAGTTATTTAAGATCTGTACCTACATATTCAAGAAGTAATCATAAGTAAACAAACATAAATCCCTGACGCGTAATTTTATTAAAAATGGGGAACTTCATTGGGAGTAGGAAAGTAGTTCCATGCAAACAAAGTTTTGCAAGTATGTCAAATGAACTGAAGATTTTGGAGCCGGTTTCTAGCTGTATGATGACACAGCATGAGAAATGTAGTACTTCAGCAGAAAATAATAAAGCAGTAAATGGAAGTTTGCTTCTAAACCACAAAAGTAACATGATATCCCATCATTTCTAAATCTTCCTGTTATCCCATCAATAAAATTTATATGAAAGACATATTACAATTTACACCAATACCATTTGGAACTCTCCTGTTGTCCATAAACATTAAATATTAAGAAACTTTTAAGTGGCCTCATATTTCAAATTGTTCATGGTACATGGCACGAGTAAATACTCTTCATTATTGTTATGAATGAATATGATATTACTTATGACATGTGCCGCTATTACAAATCATTGTTAGCTAAAATAGTGTATACATTCTCATGATCATTATGGTTCAATTGTCATTCATTATAACTAACAATCACATGTTCAATCTCTAGGCAACATATTAATTGGGTGCAACATCACAGTAATCAAAGAAAACGGTTATGCTTTATTTTTAGTGTAAAATCAACACAAGGTAAAACAACCAGCAGAAGTTCAAATAATGTGGACAGAATGTCATAAAATTTTCTTGCTCACTAACAATCTTTTGTTATTGCTTACCAAATCATTACCCCATGTTTCCATGCAGCTGAGAATATATGAAAGTGAAAATTGAAAAATATAAACAAAAATATGTTGCAGAACACGATAAACAATAAACAACACTATATCATTTTGTAAAATCATAGTGATGTAAGCTTTAATGCTATGTGTTTCTCACTCCCACTAAGACTTTTCATATGAATCCATCACTATAACACAAAATTTTATAAATCTACCACCAAGTAAGCTCTAAGTAATGATTTTCATTTGAAGCAAAATTGAGTTCCAAATGTCTTTTTACCCTGTTCTGTTATCTGTTGGAACAATTATATGTAGGTCTTAAAACAGATCTGATTGCAGCCATTTAAATGAACTTCTTATCTGGTTATATTTAAAGACCAACTTGGCAAAAATGTATGATCAGTTTCAGACAGACACCATGATCATGTAAACGACCACTATTCCTAGTCCACACTGGCAAACAAAATTGCGAACTGCCTTTAGACAATCGAAAAATTTGTATATAGATTATTGGAAACAAGTTGCAATGCAGTTGGTAGAGTGTTATGCATCCCTATGCATTTACATATCTTGAGTTTGGAACATTCTTTCTCATGGCAAGAGACAATGCTGTCTGTGGATTGATAGCCACTTTTACCATTATTTTTGAAACTAAACATAGGAACAGAAGATGTTAGTGGACACAACAAGTTTTATCAGAGAGACCTGTATTCATTCAAACTCATTGAAATTCAGATTGGAAGATGCCGTGGGATTCCAAAATGTCACGCCATTGACCCCCCAATAATTTTGAAGATTTACTTCAGTTGGTTTGCATGAAATTCGAAATGAATTTCAAGATTATTTTGCTTCCCTTGAAGTAGCAATGCCATGGCAGGATGATTTGTGTTAAAATAAAATAAAAACAATGTTATTAATTATCTAAGTAAAAATTGATAAATAGATTTTGTAATAAAAATTATTGTAGAAAGTATGAAAATAAAATAATTTAATAAATATTATCATTATCTTCATCACAGTCAGTGTTTCTGTTATCCCTTGAAGAAGAAACCACAGATGCTTGTAGGCGTACCTCTTATTTTTTATGGCTTTACGCCTTGTCGACGTCGAGGTCATTAGAGGCTGGATGGGACTGGGGACAAGGAATTGGAATGAATTCGGCCATGTCCCTTTGAAGAAAGCAGCCCGGCATTCGCCTGGAGTGATTTGAGGTAGGCAAACCAGCCAGATTTACTTGGAGAGCAACCATTTTTCTTCGCTTGCTTTTTCTCGGTAAAACTGAGTCTTCAAATTGTGGATTTTTCCCCCACATCAGTGTCCAGTTCTTTAGCAATTTTATTTAATACCACTTTTTTTATCTCTATTTTTGTAGTCACTTGGAGTTATGTCCCATAGACATGCAAACTGTGAAAATATTCCATAAAATTTAAAGATTTCTCAGCTGACCACATTTTAAAAACAATTATACAGTTTTAAATAAAAACTAAAAGAAGGACTACCGTGAATAGAAAAATACTTTGCGGCGAGGAGAGATTCAAGTTTCTGTGCAAACAATACATCCACACTACGAAATGTTGTGCAACAGGTCGCAAATCTTCCATTTAAGACGAGAGACATAGAAACAACATTATCGTCTATGGAGAGTTGCAGAACACTGATCCCAACTGTCTATCAACAACTGCAGAACTTTGTTCATAGGCATGTGTTGTGCAACTTTGTCTACCAGTGTAGACAAGGCTATTTACTCAAACTAACTCTAAGTTTGACATGTAAACACACCTTACATTTCACAGTTTCGTAGAAGGACTGCAGACAACTGGAAGTCAACTTAAACTGGTCCACAATCGAAAATGTTTCGTCTGGACACTGATTTTTCATCAACTGATGCAGTAATTTCAGTATTAATGCCTGCAGGAAGAAAATACTGTTAGTATTGGTCTATTGCTGGGACTTTAACTAATGATACAAACAGGAAATTAATTGCACAGATGATCTTCTGCATGGAGGACAATAACAGTTGTGGAAAACAGAGAAATTGATTAAGATCAAGGAACAGATAATATAGTTCTATACTACCAACTTTTCATCCAAAAGCTTACAGCAACTACTACCATGTTCCATGAATAATTCAGATTTTAAGGTTGAAAATTTTAGAAAAGCAGTTTTGTTAACCTTCTGCAAAAGCTAAATTTTTACATCAAACCATTTTTAACACCACCTATCCCTTGCAAAAGGAAAGTATTTTACGTGCACTGTAACTCATGAAGAAAATGTGAAATAACCAAATTTAATCATCCATTGAGACGTTCAATGGCTATATTTTCTCCCAATAGAAAAAAAAAAAAGTATTAAGAAATATAGGTTGTGGTGTTATCTATCAGCTAAATGGAGAACATTAAATTTCAGCAGTATTTAATGATTTTTGCTTTCAGTAAAAAAATTCTGTAAAATTATTTAACATGACAACATGGGACAATAAGTATTGCCATCTATTTTTGGACAATATGCATAATTATTAATTGATATGGGACAAATTTGTGTAATTTACACATGATAATACTATTTCAAAATGCAAAAATGACCTGAATAGATAAACAGAATCCAGGTAGTTCTTGTTTGATACTGGACTCAATACATAAGCAAGTTAATTCCACGTAATAACATACTACGGTGTATTATAGTTTGAGCAGGGGGCATGGTGAAGTATATGATGGTGCTGTAAACTGGAAGTGAGATAAGGAACTATATCATACTGAGAACAGAAAAAAAAAAGCAATGGTGAATGTTTTGATATGCCAATTCCCAAATCTTTAATACAATTCACAATCAGGAAAATCGTGGTCGTGGTAATTACTTAAAATGCAATTCTCTTCAAATTATTTTTGCTGGAATTAATACACTCATATCCCCTTGGCCTCTATCATTTATTACTTTCCCCTATTTTGATTTTAGTGCTCCATCATTTTTATTGACATCTGGTAACAAATTTCACCTTAAAAACTAATTACCAAAATGGCAATTTCAAATTTTCCACTGCAGATCAGAAATACGTATCTGATCTTAAACAACACTTCTTGATAATGAAGTGAATTTAACCTGGATGGAAGAAACAAAAGCAATATAGTCTGTGTATTTCACTGGATATGAGTCTTACACATGATATTTCAACACTAACATGGGCAGGGAAAGTAAATCCATCTTATCGAAGACTGAGAAAGGAGCTACTCAAAGTAAAATACAAACACAAATGTACAACAATCTAAGTGATCACTTAATGATGTAAGCGTATGATGAAAAGTTGGTATGCCGCAAGTGTGTGACCATAGATGAGATCTACATGAATAAGCAATTGGTCATTAGCTGTGGATGGAAGTGGGTAACAATTTGTGGTGAGAAGGTTATCACATAATGTCAAAAGAATAATGACGAAAGCAGTCACCTTTGAGAATCTGCAGAACGGATGGTGTAGAAAAACTGAATAAAAAGTGAAAATACAAACACACTTGCCTAACAGCAGTTTCAACATTACTATTAGCGAAAATAATAATACCGGCGGGGGGGGGGGGGGGGGGGGGGGGAGGGGGGTGATAAGAAACTAATGTTTCAAGGCTGATATTCCTGGAGTGTTGTCTGTTATAGACATAATTAGTAGTGTGTGGTAATTCTAAGACAGGCAGTTGGCAACTGTGAGAGTTTCAGCTACCTTCCACCTACAGCACTAACTGTAGGTAAACACAAATGGCGATGGAAAACTGGTATCATGAAGAAATCCACTCAGTTATTCAATTTCTGTGGGCAAAACATGTAACTGCAGCTGAAATTCAATGGCAGCTGGTAGAGGTTTATGGAGAGACTGTAATGTTGTGTCAGCAACTCGCAGAACAATGTCAAAAGTTTGCAACCTCATACAGCCCAGAAGACCACCATGCTGCTGAAGCGGTTTCGCTGGGACATCAACAACAACCTTCTACAGCCTCACTTGAAGGAGTATGTGGGAGACCAATTATTCACTTCAAACCAGGAGGTGAAAAACTTCACAACAACGTGGCTGAACATGCAACGACACTATTTTTACCAGGAGGGAATATTCAAACTCATCCCACGAAGTGACAAGTGTCTAAACCAATAGAGAGACTATGTCAAAAAATAACCTAATGTATGTACTATCAGTTGGCTGTATTACTTGTTTCACTGAAGCTCTTGTAACCTTAATTTCTGATTGCCCCTTGTATTATAGAAATAAATGTATGCTAATAATGGAATATTGATAATTTTCTTTTTTAAGTGATGAGTTTACCAGTAGAGACCAAGGCGGAAAACGTTATTCCCTGAAATTAGTGGATGTCTAGTGTCAAGGATAAGTTGGTAAGCTAGTTCTCATCTGTAGAATTCACAAATGACTATAACTTCTGGAAATACTCATATATAACTGTGAGGCAGTTGTTGGAGTTGAGGAAAGTCTCATGGGCAACCACTGGACTTTCCCCGCATCAACAATTTTTTTGCACCGTTCTCTTTTTATGTTCCCTGTGAAAAATGAAACAAAAGCATTCCACCAAATTTTCAGCAATTACCATGAAGAAAAGGCACTTTAAATATCAAACCTAACCAAGTTCGCTTGACGTATTTTACACTTACCAGTGGTAGAAATTGTTACTATTTAAGCTAGCCTATCAAATATGATTTTATTTCTTCCGATTATTACAGAAGAACCAGGAAGCAAAAATAACACTTTACTCACCATCAACATCACATAGATTATTAAGGATAATATAACCTAATGAATGGTTGCAGGCTTTGTCTAATATCTTTTGTTCAGTCTGGTTTGTATAACTATGGTGGCAGGCATAATGACTGCGGTAAACCAAACAAATATTTGAATCTGTAACTAAGGTTGTTTGTGACAAAATTTAATATATTAGGCCAAACTAAAATTGTATCTGCACTAAACAAACATTCCAAGACTCCCTCTGAAAAATAGAGAAAAGTAAATACATATTCCACAGTTTTTTTATCCTCATCTTCTCATAAAGCCAAGTCCAATGACCTTCCTCCATTAAATGTGTTAGAATAGAGATAACTTTATCTACAACATAAAGGATGGCTACAATCTCATTAAACTTGAGTGTATGATGTGATGGCCAGTTTCTTTCCTCCTTACACCTATAGCCTAAAGTGTACCAGTGTATTTCACATACACAAAACAAGCTTTCCCAGAGGTTAATGTCAGGTTAAGAGGTGGAACTGGAATTAAACCTTTTATTATTATCATTACTAACTGTGATGAGGTTTATAACCCAATGACTCAACATTTAAGTAAAGTGTTTAACATTTAATTACAACAATGCTCTACAATTTAGATATAATTATTACATCTTCATAATTCCTTCTTCCACCACATTCACTTGGGATACAATAATAAAGTGTCTTATTATCTTAACATCAAGATTAATTAGGTGAATAAGGAAGCCAATGGAAGTATATCCTTGTAAAGAAATATACTTACATTTACCCCAGCTCTGAAAATTTACTATGTATTCTATAAAGCTTGTTTTCTATGTAATTACTTCATTTTACACTTATTTGTTTGTAAAAGCAGAAACTCTAAGCTTGGCAAAATACAATAGCATGCTGTTAGGTGGCAGGCTTGGTGTTCTCTCTCTAGGACAGAATTTGTATCAAAAATATATTATGTTTTAATGTTACCGTCTTATCTTCAAATTTACTGGCTGAGGGAACTGGAAAATTTAGAAACTAGTAGTTTTGATCATGTTAATAAGCTACTAAGCAGATGTTGTTGTCATAGTTTCACATCATGTTATGTCTCCAAGCTTACAAATTACAGTTTTTGTAATGCTCTTGGTGAATATTACCCACCCACCCCTACCCCTTTTTTTGCTTCAGGCTTTACAGATTATCGACATCAAAACTATTAAAACCAGGAGAGGATTGGGAGAAGGGAAATGAATGGGAAAAATTCAGCCATGCCCTTTTGAAGGAACCATCTTGCCATTCACTTGGAGTGACTTCAGGAAGCTGAACATGGATTTGAATCCAAATCCTCACAAAAAGCCTGAGTGTTAATGCTCACCCTCTTGGTTCAGTGTGATGACCCTCCGTATTTTACAAACACTAATGCAAAACAATTACAAAAATTCTGGAAAAACAATCAGAACATGGTACTACCTGGCAGTTTGGCCAACTGTGTTAAAAGTACCAACATAAAACTCACTGGGAAGAAGAATGGTTAAAGCTAAAAATTTCAACCCTTCAATACCAGCCATCATGATTATAGTTTCTAGATGCTTCAAGCTCAAGACTACATGATAAACAAACCAAATATCCCAACACAAATTTGAACAACCTACAGGTATAAATTATAGCTGATTCAATAAGGTTAGAAACACCAAACATATTTTCGTATTCTGAGTCATTCTATTCTGCTGTTTCCTTTGTATGATGTAGCACCTTACTACTAATACAGGTCTCATAAAATCTCAAATGCAAAACAAGGTTTACCTGATCAAATTGTTTCAAATTGGTCAAAAGGTTTTATAAACTCTAGAATGCAAAAAATCTGGCTTTATCTTACTGACATAAGAAACTCTTAAATCCTAGTTCCTTTCTGACTGGAATGTATATAGCAAAACAAAAAAGAAGCTACGCAGTTTACAGCTAGTTGATGTTACTGTAGAAATGAGTACTGGATAAAACTGCTCTGGAAACATGTCCCAAAATCAGGATACCTTTAAAATTTTGCTAACATAAATGAGAAAAAAAATGTTATACCAAAAAAATCTTATTCCAACTTTTCTTTTTTTAATGTCTATTTTATGGCATGAGGCCAGCCAGGAAGTGTACTTAATCACATACCACATTTATTATGACTGAAATACTCCAACTGGTATAATAAATCATTGCTGTTGGTTGGATGCCAGTTGACGGATGCGATCAAAACATTCTATATTATCTGAAGCAACTATTATTCTCAGCTTTATGCAAACATTCTAATGTTATCAGTTCCATACTGATGATGTTCCATGAACTACGTTATCAGCAATTTCCAACAATTCATGGGCATATGTAATCATAGATTTCCACAACTGGAGTCGATGAACTCTTGGTTGCCTGCACGCAACTGTGTAAAAGAACAATGTTTCAGCCATCTTCCTGTGCAGTTCCATTCCGGAAGACCACAGCATGATGGATAAAATGTTGGCCTTTTACACTAAATGGCATCACCCAGACAGGCAAGAGAGAAATGCATGAGCAGAGCCCTTTACTGCTACTGAATGAGCTTTGAAAAGCTGATCTGCAAAGGTGTGTGGTGGATCAATATTAAGGTGTCTGAAACCAGGTTGTAATACCTCTGGTCTGAATGCCTGTCACTTCAGCTCAGTTTCCAAATAGGAGCAAAATTTAATCAAAATGTATTTATATTGATAGACAGTATCTCAACAGTGCAGAGACAATTGTTCAGAGTATTTCTGTAGGCTGCATACCCATTTCAGACTGTATTTGGACAAGTTAAAGAATTTATAAATGTTAATAGATTATCTGGACTGGCTGTTGTGTGGAAGAATAAATCGGAAATATGTGCTGAATCTGTAATCAACAGAGTAAGAAGTCTTTATGGAATTATGTCACAGTCAAAATTGAACTATTAAATCCAGTGGTGGTTTTGGTGAAATTCAAACAGTGATTTCATTAAATTAACAGTGAATTCTAACAATCATTTTAATTATTTGGTACTGCTGGTTGACTAAAGTGAACATTATCCTATTAAATCTTCCAATTTGGAAGTGGTGGCCATGATTAAAGGTGAAATGAAACCATTTAGCTGTACTCTAGTTTAGAAAGAACAGTTTAGTTTATTAAGAATTTAATTACGTATAAACCCTGAGTAAGATTTTATAACCCCACGATGCTAGCCCAAGTGCCTTGCAACAATTCTGTCAGCAAGGTGACTCAACAATCTGCAAGGGTATCCCAGCAGTAATGAATGTCATGATCTTGATAATACTTTTTTACACTGTACTGTAACAATTTAGTTTAATCTGATATAAGTTTATTTGTTCAACAAACATATTTTCACAATAACTTCTTTTTCATTTGGAACAATCCTGAGACAAAAACATTTCAGCATCTCTATCCTATAGCCTGGATTAGATTGCACACATTTACATCTGAACATACATTGTGGAGTCTAATCAGCAGGTAAAATAATAATCAGTAGAAAACAAATGTTATTTTTATGGTTCCATTATTAAATTCAATCAAGGAATTACTAATGAATAGCAGTTTCATGTTATCTTCTGATTTACCTCCATCAACCCTTAAAGTCCTTTCTCAAAAGTTGCAATTGTTACTGTCACTAGTAACCACAAAATGTAATCACTGTGAAAGAGATTGCAAAGGCTCATCTGCAGTAACTGTCTGCATGGATAATAATGCTGAAGTAGGAAACATAGGCCTGGGAGGACTTAGCAAATATGACAGAACATCATTTAACAGATAGGATGAATATTAAATATGTCATCTAATGTCATTTCAACTGAAATGAACATAAACATGATCCCTCTCTCCTTCCCCCTCCCCCAAAAATGATTTGTGAGTTATCATTGCAGCCATTAAGGAGAAACAAAGTCAACCATGAATGACTCTATTTAAAATATTTCACTGTTTATAGAGTCTAAACTGAGAAGCTAGAGATATTGAAATATGAAAACAAATAACATAAAATACATACTCTATCAAATGATCACTTTCGATGTAACAATTTGTATCTTTCAATTTGAATTTGATTTCTGTCCAATCAATCTTTTCACTTCAATAATTAAACAAGGAAACTGCCAGCAAAAACCACTAGATATAAAACAAACATGCAAACTTCTTAAAGTACGCCTTTTTTTCCACTGTCAGTGTTAATTAGTAACAAGACGATTACTTTTCAAGTTATAAAGGAAATACCAATAATCTTAGTCCTCCCATTCATCATCATCATCTTCATCCTCATCTGCACTGGAGCCACTGCTGTCCGAGTGTATGACACGTGCCCTTTCTGCTAATGCGCGTGCTAGGGCTCCTGCCAAACTGTTCTCAGTCTCCTCCACCACAGGAGGTCGTTGTGCAGGCTGCACCTGTAAGCCCAGAATCAAAATTCCAAAGTACCTAATACTAATTCATCATCCTGAAATTATAATGAAAATGTTGTGACCCGTAGTGTTTTATCTGACAACTCACAGACAGAACTAAAGCAATACAGCAAGAAGTGCACTGGGAGGGCCCTGAAAAATAAATTATGTGGTAACATATTTCTATAAAATTCAGATCTCTCATTTTTTGAAGCTCTAAAAATGCCTGTGTTACTGCTGTTGCTCCTGCATCAGCAGTCAAAGCACAAATGGCATTTGCACTGCTGGTTGCAAAAGCAGCACTGGGTGATGTTAACTTCCTGCTGGTCATAGTAGGTTTCTTAGCTTCACTGTATTTGTTGCCTTTATCACCGATTTTTTTTTTTTATTTTGATTTTTTTTGGCGTTTTAGGGCGCGTCGACGTCGGGGTCATTAGCGCCCTAACAATAACCAGCTATTACTGTGGCTTTTAAATGTACTAAAATACTGTCTGCATGGTCGACTGTAAAGGGGTCGGCCATGCAGACAGAAAATAAAATAAATCATAATATCACACGTGGCTTTAAAAGGGCCACCAGTACTTTAAGCCGTACAGCACCTCGATGGCTGTAAAGGGGCCAAAAATGTTAAAATGAGAATTAAAAACACAAGTCTCGCTGGCTTGTATAGTGGCCAGCGAGACCTGAATCATAACAATATAAAAAATTATAACTATGCACATGCATGGGTGGCTGTAAAGAGGCCACCCATCCATCTTAAAACTAGGCCGATCTGCCTAAAATTTTAGGCACTAGACCGGCCAAAACACAAAATTTTAAAACACTCGCCACGTTGCTGGTTTCGTTGTTTAAAATAAGGGTCAGATCGTTGGCCAAGCCAACGTCTGCCCTTAAGTCTAAAAACAGTACACAGTCTATTAAAATGTGGCGTACCGTCAAAGGTACGCCACATGCAACGCACTCCGGAGGGTCCTCTCGGCTGAGAGGAAACCATGTGTCAGAGGACAGTGCCCTATACGGAGGCGAGTAAGGAGAAACCTCATACCTCCTCGCCCGCTGGAAGGAGCTGCTCTCCACGGCTGAATGGTCGGTTTGACCAGCCGGAGCTTATTATGCTCAACTTCCAGCCACTGCCTCTGCCAAACATCAAAAACAAATCTCTTCGCCGCCGAGGCAAGGTCTGACTTTGGGGACCGGTTCAAAGCTCGGTTCTGACCTTGTCGCAGGCTAACTTGGCAGCTTCATCAGCTGCCTCGTTCCCTCTGATTCCCACATGGCCCGGTACCCAGCAGAATAACACCTCCTTTCCACGAGATTGAAGGGAAAGGAGGGGCGTCCTGGATGTCCTGGACTAGACGATCTGCTGGATACATATTTCCTATGGCCTGAATACAGCTGAGGGAATCACAGCATATGATGAACAACTTATCACGCATTACTTTCATATGCTGGAGCGACTTCAACACGGCATAGCATTCAGCGGTGTAAACGCTGCACCTGCCGTCCAATTTGAATGTGTAAGTCGCTCGAGGGAACACTATGGAGCAACCAACTCCGTTAGCCTGCTTAGACCCATCCGTATACACCGGGGTAAACGTGTGATACTGGTTTAAAACATCTCCAAAAATTCTAATAAAAACATTATCCGCGGTACACAGCTTGTTGTGCCGCGATAATTCTAAAATTGTTCTGGGCCTCTTTAAAAGCCAGGGAGGAGATTTACTCCAACCCTGGTGATAAAAAGAGGAAGCTCGAATCCGTTGTTCTAAAATAGCCTTTGTACGGTAGCTGAACGGTTTAGTGGCTCTATGCCGGTTGGTATAGAGCCGCTCGTAGTTGGGATGAGAACTATGTCGCACGGGACTGCCAGGTGTTATGGCAATATGCGTATAGTGTCGCACCATGAGGAGTTGCCGGCGGATGGTAAGTGGTGGCTCGCCCGAGTCAGCACAAATGCTGACAATAGGGCTGGTGCGATATGCACCGTGGCGAGCCGAATTCCTGCATGGTGGACACTATCCAGTATCCGAAGATAACTGTCCCGTGCCGAACCATATACGATACAACCATACTCGAGACGCGACCGTACAAAGGCTCGATAAAACTGTAGCAGGCAGGAGCGATCAGCGCCCCACGACCTGCCGCACAGACATTTTAAAATATTAAGAGCTTTTAAGGCCCTGGCTTTCACATCTTTAGATGGAAGCCAGTTAAGCCTGGTGTCAAAAATGAGGCCCAGAAATCTAACTGTTTCAGTAAAACTTAAAACGGTGTTCCTCAAGGTAAGGTGAGGCTCAGCTAAAAGACTTCTGCTACGAGTAAAAAGTACACACCGGGTTTTCTCGGCAGAGAATCGAAAACCGGTGTGCACTGACCATTCATCCAGCCTGTTCAGCGCGAGTTGCAGCTGCCGCTCTGCGCTTCTCAGGCTGGACGATGCAATAAAAATTAAAAAATCGTCCACATATAAGGAGAACCGAATGGGACTCCTTATAACCTATGCTATTAATGCGATGCAAAAATAGGGTCACGCTTAAAACTGACCCCTGAGGGACACCGTTTTCCTGAATAAAAAGATCAGACACTTCACCACCGACTCGGTACCGGAAGCAACGACCAGATAAAAATGATTTTAAAAAACGGGGTAGGTTACCCCTAAAACCCCATTCATGTAACTGTTTTAAAATAACATGCCGCCAGGTAGTATCGTAGCCTTTTCAAGATCGAAAAAAACACCCACGAGGTGTTGGCTGCGGATGAACGCATCCAGCCGAGAGGATCAGGTTGTCCAAGGTGGAACGGAACTTCCTGAATCCACACTGAAAGCGGCTCAGAGATTACGGGATTCAAGACACCAGACGAGGCGGCGATTCACCATCCTCTCCAGTGTCTTCCCCACGCAGCTAGTCAAGGCAATACTACGATAACTACCTGGCAACAATTTGTCCTTGCCAGGTTTTAAAATGGGAATTAATGTTGCTTCTTTCCACGAGTCGGGGAAGTGTCCTCCGGTCCAAATGTCGTTAAAAATATCTAGAAGGTACTTTTTAGCATCCTTACTGAGATGCCTCAGCATCTGGTACTGGATCAAATCAGGCCCTGGAGCAGTGTCATTTGCGCTGTTCAACGCTGACTCCAGCTCCCAAGATGTAAATGGGCAGTTGTAGGCCTCTGAATTCGACGAATCGAAGCACAGCGGGCGCCTCTCGGCAGCGACTCTACGTCGCTGAAACCGAGGGTCAAAGTTATCGGACGAAGTGATGGCGGCGAAGTTCTCCGCCATCAGCTGCGCTATGCTTCGTTCGTCAGTAATAATACGTCCATGATCCAGTAACCCAGATACTGGTGCGCGGGAGTACCTTCCAGATATACGGCGAATGGACTCCCATACTTTCGACGAAGGTGTGGAACGATTGATAGTGCTCACAAAGTTCTGCCATGACCTCTTCTTACTCTCCTTAATAACACGGCGCGCCTTAGCTCTGCTATACGGAACGCTGCCAGGTTGTCGGATGTAGGATACAACCTAAAACAACGCCCGTCTGCGACCCTGAATAGCGGAACGACATTCGTCGTTCCACCAGGGGACGGGCGTCCTTCGCAGCGTTCCGGAGCTTTTCGGCATGGAAACGTCAGCTGCACGGTGAATCACTTCCGTGAAGTGATTCACCTTCTCTTGTATACTGCCTACAAGTTGCAGTTGTACAGAGCGGCAATAGAGTTGCCAATCTGCACAACTGACGTTCCATTTGCGCCGGTTATTTCCTCCCCACGATCGCACTCGACGTGCAACCAAATAGGGAAGTGGTCGCTTCCATGTAGGTCGCGATCCACCTCCCATAGCACGGAGTCTGCGATTGAGGGAGAACACAAGGAAAGGTCAATGGCAGAAGACGTACCGGTAGCAGTGGTGAAATGAGTCATTTGCCCTGTATTCAGGATACAAATTTCCTCCTGCTCCATCAATCTACCAATCACTCGGCCCCGGGGGCAATCGGTGGTGGAACCCCACAACGCACTGTGGGCGTTGAAATCTCCCAAAAGGAGAAAGGGCCGAGTGAGTTGTCGTGTAATGCCAACCAGGTCGTCGTAGTCGACGGACAAACTGGGTGGCAGATAGACAGAGCATACGGTCAGTTGTATTGGACCGTGTATTTTCACCGCTACTGCTTGTAGATGAGAGGTGAGAGCGACGGGTTCGGAGTGGACAGTGTTCCGAACAAACACGGCCACTCCGCCCCTCGCTCGATCACCCTCGGTATCGTCCTTTCGGAATATGTCATAACCTCTTAGCAGGCTGATGTTGTGGTCTAAAGTGTGTCTCCTGGAGACAGAGACACAATGGATTAGACCGTGCTAAGAGCTGGACTTCCTCTTTGTGAGCCTGGAAACCGTTTACGTTCCACTGAAGTATGGGAGCCATTCTACCTATTTAAAACCCCCCCCCCCCGGATCGGGTGGGTCTTCCTTCTCTGATAGCTGAGGAACGGAACAAGGTCGTCCACCAGCATGATATCGTCTTCGGTGTCCGAAGACGATTTTCGTTGTGAGGCCTCGGGTCTTGCGGATTTTTTCCGCCGAGGCCTGTCCCCTCTTCTCCTTTCCAGAAGGGGATCTGGGAGGAGAAGTCGGAGGGGATTTCACAAACATAGCGGGGTCCGTCAGCTTAAATTTCGGACCCCTTACCTTTGCACTGTTTGCCATCCGCTACCGGCAGATGGCGTTGCCGTTACAATCTCTGCTTCAGGGGCCGCTTCTGCTGTTGCAGAGGGACCCACTGCTGTAGCGGATGGCAGTGTCTTTGCTGGTGGACTTGCTGAACCTGCTGTCGATGTTGTCAGAGTATTGCTACCGACGTGCGAGGTCCTAGGTGTAATGACCTTGATGGGTGTGGCACCACATCTGCACTGACATGAGCACATTGGACTTGTGCCCATGTCCGCAACGGACGTCTGGGTAGCAATACTTTCTTTCCTGACGGGAGTTGATAACGTCTTCGCGAAGCTGGTAGCGAAGGACTGGTGGAGGCCAGAGCCTTATATTTCTTTTTGGCTTCGCCATAAGAAATCCGCTCTTTCGTTTTCAACTCCTGTATCTTTTTTTCTTTCCAGATACAATCGACACTCTCTGCTCCAGGCTGGATGTGCCCCGGAGCAGTTTGACACACACCTGTGAGAGCGTGCAGCTAGTGCCTGGCTCATGAGCCGCCTTTCCGCACTTCCCACAGGTGGGGTTGCCCTTGCAGGTCGCCGTCGTATGACCGAACCGCTGGCACTTAAAGCAGCGCATTGGGTCCGGTACATACGGGCGAATATTCAAGTTCAAATATCCAGCCTTGATGTTTTTGGGCAACGTCGGAGTGTCGAACGTCAGGACGAAGGTGGCTGTCTTCTCAAGACTGCCGTTAACCCTTCGTTTAATCTGACGAACCTCGACCACATGTTCTGTTGACCACTCCTTAAGGAGTTCCTCGGTCTCTAAATCCATAATGTCCCTGCTGGTGATGACACCTTTACTTGAATTTAGAGTTTTTGTGGAGTTCGCACTTCACTGCGAACTCCCCGAGCTTCTCACACTTAAGGAGTTGGACAGCCTGCTTGTGGGTGGATGTTTCCAAAAGCAGTGTCCCATTCCTCAGCTTTTTTTACAGATTTGAGGGTACCCGCAATACCCTCTAAACCTTTCTGAACATAGAATGGAGAGACCTTCTCAAAAGATCCCTCCACCCTTGTCATAATTACAAAGGCATTCTCTATGAAAAAACCCTGTCCGTTACTATTATTTACATCCGGGGGAGGGCTTTCAACCCTGGCCCGTTTGTAAGAACTGGGTGTGTTTTTATTTACCTGCGACACACCCGGGCCGCAGGGGTTTTTTTGGTTTTTTTGGTGGAAGGAATTTTTGATCCCACGAGAAAAACCAGTATAAGAAGGAATGCTTATACAACAGGGGTGCGCAAGTGCCCCTGAGGTTGCACGTTAGCGAGTGAATTTCCTCTCCACCCATTCACCTCCTCGGCACGTGGCTGACTTTGAGGTTGAGGGTTTTTTTTTTTATAGAGGTTTCTACCATCCTCGCGATCCGAGCGATGAAGCCAAGATCCTCGTTCTCCTAGGCACACAACGTTCCACCGCCACGCCCTATGGTGGTCGTTGAAGCATGGTAGGAGTTTACGGTACGGGAAACTTGCGGCGCTCACAAGTTTCTAGCTCGGGCACCGCGGGTTCGCCAAACCCGTACCTGGCACTTGTGTACCAGGACCCTGCGGGGCTTTATCACTGACATCTTTCATCAATCTAGATACACAAGGTACTGGACATAAGCCTAAAGCAAGTGAGACATCTGATGCAACATGTCTGCAGTCCCTGGCCCACGGCTGCCATGACAAACTTGACACAAACAGGTCTCCCACTGCGCAATCCCTGGCACTGGAAACAGTTTAGGCAGTCTGACACAAATTCAGAAGGACAAGATGATGAATTCAAGTGAAATTATTTTCTGGCAAAGCAGAAAAGATCAGCCTTTAGCTCATTTCCATTTTACTTTCCGCCCAAGTTCGACAAATTTCTCCAATTTCTACTATCTAATTAATTTCTTAATCTCTAAACTGACCAGATATCGAAAGACGATAAAGCTCTTGTTCTAACTTAGACATTCGTAGTGTTTGTATTTGACCGCAAACTTATAGACTATCCAGGAACAAAGGAGTAGCAAAGTCTGCTAGTTGGTAAATGTTTCAAGCTGAAACTCTGAATCAACTCAGTCAAGTCATTGTTTACAAAGACTCGGTAAACTTTAGGAATAGTAAAGGGTGTGCTTTCAAGCCACAACAGAAAAGGCATTCCAAGTTATGCAGCCTTGTAATTAAAATTACGATAAAGAGAAGCAAATGGGTCATTACATTTTGCATGATTGTTGTTGGAGTTTTGAAATCCTTATGGCCACTCTACAAAGATATTTTTCTGATAGGTTATTTTGTTTTGGCTCAAGTTCATATTTATCCTTGGTCTGATAAATCTGGGGGATCTATAGCTCTTAACCTATGTCATCAACCTGAATAGGTTTGTACTATCTTCACACTCCACACACTTAAGCCAAGATGACAAAAAACATCCCACCATCATACCCTATTATATTTGCTGAAGCATTTAAAAAATATATAGAACTAAGGAAGTGTCAGAACACATCAGTACCCATCTAATGCATTGTGATTTCTTTAAAATGGCCACAACACATTTTTTGCATTTTGGCACTAACAAAAACAGCCAGAATTCATTGTGGCTATCTCAAAAAAGCCTCAACACAAAATTTGCATCGTGGCTCTCATGATATTTGACTGCTACGCCTTGTGGTTACTAAGAAAAGCCACAACGCATTCTGAATGTTAGCTGATGCAACCGTGACACAATGGGCTGGTTGTAAATACATATTTTGAATGTTAACTAATAATCACTTTATGTTAAGAAAATAAAACACCCTTTCTTTATCTTTAATCATTCTCTGATATAAGTTGACAGTAAAATTATTAAAATAAAGAAAATTGGTAACTAAATTACCAATAATGTTGCCGAGTTATTTACTTTTACAAGAACTATTACCATTACATTTTGAGTTACATTTTAATTTCTTTGAGCAACATTTGCATTTTTATCAATACAGTATCTTTTGCAGTGACACATTATAAAGCCTTGCTGACTTCCAGATGGTAACATAAATGCTAAGCATGTGTTAAAGGAGATAAGAGACGTCCTGAGTGTTAATGTTACTCTCTGAAACTATAAATTCAATACGTGCAAAAAGTCGACTGAGAAGAACTTCTTTGTTTACTATCTGTTGGATTAATGATCATAACAGCAGCTAAACCATTGCTTGGAGCTGCACGTCCTCATCAACTTAGGGTACCCTAACTAAAACATTAGAACTAATTTCAACTGCAGGAAATTTTTAGTTGTACAGTGATATCATTTTATGTGCCTGTTACTCTTGGCCCTCTCAACATTGATGCTGTTTTCTTAAACAGAGCTTAAAAGTAACATTTTGCACCAAACCCCTCATTCTGGTTGCTTTTTCCACAGATAATGTGAACATATTTATGACATTCTGAACACTTTTTAGCTCCTGAAGTGTCGTTTTCACAAATAACACAACTAAATTTAAACCTTCAGCTTTTCATAAAATAATGTGTCACTGTAAAAGATGCAGTACTGATAAAAATGCAATTGTTGCTTGAAGAGCATAAAACATAACACAAATAGCCACTTTTTTTGGCTTATGGTTTTATGCCACATCAATGTTGAGGCAAGAAAAGACTGGGGGCATGTAATGGGAATCAATTCGGCCATGGCATTTTTATAGGAACCATCCTGGCATTCATCTGGAGTGAATTGGGAGAACCATGAAAAACAAATCTTGATAGTCGGACAGGGATTCGAATCCCAGTCCTCCCGAATGCAAGGCCAGAGCTATCCTTCTCACCCACCACACTCGATAAAAAGTCATAGTAATATTTTTTGTAAAATTAAATAACTCTGTAACATTATTGGTAATTTTGTTACCAACTTTCTTTATTTAATAATTTTACTGTCAACTTATATCAGTCAATGATTAAAGATAAAGAAATGGTAACTAAAAAGGGCATTTTCTCCCCTTTAACATCACCTGATTATTAATTCCCATGATATGTATTTACAACCAGCCCATTGTGCTGTCCACAACATGCAGTGGTCAAATATCATGAGAGCCACGACTCAAATTTTGTGTTGTGACCTTTATGAGATAGCCACAACGCATTCTGGCCGTTTTTGTTAGTGCCAAAACACGAATAATGTGTTGTGGCCATTTTACAGGAACCACAGCGCATTTTGCCCATTTTAAAGAAATCACAATGTGTTGTGGCCTTTTTTTCCTGCTCACTGAGCATTTTCGGTCTTTGGTCCTAACATATATAAATGACAGTATGTTTTCTTTTCATTATCTCAGAGGATCATTGGCCATGGCCTTTTGACGCAGCCATCCCCTATAATAATTTGGGGAAACCATGGAAAACCCAAATCTGGATGGCCAGATGGGGATTTGAAGCCACATCCTCCCGAATGCGCGACCAGAGCATTAACCGCTCACCCACCATGCTCAGTGGGCAGGAAAGTAATGGGGTACAAGGAAGAAGCAGCAAGTCAACCATGGCCTTTTGAAGGAATCTTTACAGCATTCAACTGGAGTGATATTGTGAAACCATTGAAAACTTAAATCTGGATGGGTAAACAGGGACTCAAACTCACGTCTTCCCAAATGTCATGCCCGAGTGTAAGGTATACAAAGGAGCCATAAATGAATTCAAAGAAATTCTGGGGATAAACGTTTAAACTCTGAGGGACAAGTATTTAGTGAATAGGGCAAGTTATGCGAGATTGAGTGGAGAATGTAGCGCTGAGAAGACTTTAGTGGGTCATGCACAGAGACTGACAGCAAGAACGTTAATATACAAGGAGTTCATGTCGATGGTAACAATGAAGCAGTCTCAAGGACAGGATTCTGGCACTGCTGTGTGACAATCCTTAAAATGGAGTATTTCTTTCACATAGGAAAGGAGGCTTCAACTATATGATATATATTTTACTCCATTTTGGTTACCCAGTTGTTACAACAATGGGTTATCCCACATTGCACTCACAGAATTCAAGGAGAAAATAGTTGGGAAACAGGGATTTCTTTACAGAAGTAGGTGGCAGAGTCAGAGGCCTGTAGAGGGTAAGTGTTAGTGTAAAACATTTGAAGAATTCAATAAGGCAGACAATCTGGTACACAAGCACTGATGTAGACTTCTGCTAGGAGGATAATTCAGTTAGGATTTCTGAAAAAGTCCATCACAGCTTGTGTTTCACGAGAACTAATTTTCTTTGAATTTGAGACATTTCTAGAAAAAAGTGCAACATCAATAGAAAATCACTAGATACAAGGTTTCCTACTGTACTGCCGCCCCAACTTCTAACCAGTGCAAACTTCATTTTTAATATGCTACATCTCAAATCAATCACATTTATCTAGAGAAAAATTATATGCAGAAATGATCACATAAGTTGGGGGGGGGGGGAGGGGGGGGGGGGGACAAGAGGGATTACTAAATAGTAGTTTCTGCTCATAATTATTTTACAATTCTTTGCCACCTTGCCATCAACTGTGACAAATTATACGTGAACAATTTAAGACAGAAAGTACAGTTTCTGAATAACCAGTCATATGAACACTGGGCTACAACATCTTTTGACTTGTGTTTCTTTACTCCATTACCATATTTTTTGCGACAAAACAAAATTTTCACTATTATCACTGACATTAACAAAACTCAAAGTCATATAATTTTAAAATATAAACTTACTATCTGTAAAATAACATTATCACATATTTCTTACCGATTTCAGTTCTACACCCTGCCTAATCTGATCAAGCAGGTCACCACGAGTGTCTCCCGTACCTCCGACAGACTTCCTCTGTTCAACTTGTACGTGCTGAAAAAGACAAAAACGGTTCAAAGAAAAAAAAAATAGGATGAAGTATTATCTTCATTGACAATGTGTCAACTAACATGGGTGCAGATTTAAAAGGAGACATAAATTGAATTATACTGAACAGGCAAAGCTCTCAAATGTGCAAGTTCACTTTGGAACAGACAAAACAGAAGTGTTACCATAAAAATGAATTGTCTAATGCTTTACTGCTGAACAAATTTGAGTCAGACAGCATAACTTAGCAATAAATGATTGTTTTTAGAAGCTCAATAAAATAATTTAAAGCACTGTTTCAGCATGTCATATATCTCAATGTAAACACATGTCAAACTATCAATGACAAACTATCAAAAGAGTCTAGATTAAGAGTATATTTCAACACGTTTAAAAATGGATAAACTGCTGGTAAGTTAGTAACTGCATATACACTGTCACGACAGAAATCAAGGGCAGCCCCTCTAATGATGTATGGGCCCTCCTTCAATTCCACTAACTCCAGCAACTCAAAAGGAACTGAACTGGTGGACAGAAGCCCTCAGGTAGGTTCTACAGCCATGTTTGATAGCTGCCCATATCTGCATGATTATGTTAAGTGCTAAGCTTCATGCACAAATGCTGCCCATCATGTTCCAAATATGCTCTACCAGGTACATACCCGGTGATCTTCGTGGACAGATTCATGTGTTGTAATAGTGCAAAATGCTCCTCTAAGCTAACGTTCTCAATCTGGGGCTGGTAACATGACACATTATCATCCTGGAATGTCCCATCATTATCAGGATATATAAAGTCTATAAATGGCTGCAAACAATGACCAAGCAACTAAGCATAGCATGGACAGGTACAGTTTGACCAGGGGGGCTATGACATATAGTCATTCCCTCATGCACCATTTTTTTAATATAAATTAAGAAATTATTATTTTCTACACTTGAAATAATTATGGTAAAGAAATTATTAATTATTTGCGTAAATTTTTTGTAAAATTTATAGTAACGAGTATTCCACAGACGATATATATATTGTATGTCGTTGGAATAATATGAATGTCCTAGTTTTTTTTTATTAGTATTAGTATCTTTGATTGTTTGGTTGTTAAGAAAAAAAAAAGAGAAAGGAGAAAAGAAAAAAGATTGTTAGCTAAAAACTTAATGTGTGAATTTGTAATAATTATTATTGAATTGAACTTTAGACATGATTAAAAAGAATTGCTATAAGGTATATTCACCTGGTGTATTAATTTAAAAGTAACGAGGAGGTTACATATTTGGCTACCGCTGCCAGGATCCTACTGGAATCTTCTGATGTGATGATGCAATTAGTTATCGTTGAGAAAAGTCTATGAAACAGTATGCAGTATTGCATATGTCAACTACTGGAATAACGGAAAAGGAGGTAAACGGAATTTCTGATAAGACAACCTGGGTACGTATCAAACGAGCGACTACGGAAACAGAACGACGCAGTAGGCAAGTACTAATTTGTTCCTTGTTTTTGTCCGGGCGTCAACGTTTAACTACTAGAAGGATTGGCAGTTAATGTGGACAGTTGATTGATAGTTAGGTTTGCTATACTGAAATTAAAAAACAGAAACTGAAAGTATATTTAAATTGTTGAGTTCAATTTTGATTAAGAAACAGAGTTTTGTGGATTCAAACTGAATTAAAGTCAAATGGTAATGGAAGTATAAAAAAAATAGAATTATTGTAAAAGAATTACAGTAAAATGTCTAAAGTAGAATTAGGCGTCTGTGGAAAACTCTTAATTTAAAAGAAGTAAAAGAAAGGCATTAAACAAAAAGTGGGAACATTTATTTTACAAGTAATTATATGAAATTTATGATTTGTTGTATATGTATGTGCATGTCTGATTTAATTTCAGCGCTGTTTCTGTTGTGCATTTTTGGTATGCAATACAGAATTCTCAAAGAGTTTAGTAAATGAATTTGGTATTCTTGGTCTCTCTTGTTGAATTAAGTGGAAATATTAACGGCGTTGCAAACGGATTTTAACCACTGCTGTCTATTGTGCATTTTGATAGAGCAGTCATTGTAGTGTGTTAGCGGACTGATTAATTCCCCATTATAAATTATTTTTGGTGAGGGTTACGTTAAAAAAAAATTAGATATGGCAAACAATTGCACCACTTTAGTTAGAATGAATATTCAAAGTGATTTGGAAGATCCGAGTAATATGTCAGGTTGGCAAACGGACAGTACGGGTGTTATTAGTTTTAATATTGGGGATGCGAACAATGGTAGGCATGTTCAGATTGAGAATACTACCAGTCCCAATGTTAATGTCGATCAAAAGGGGGTTGATAAATATTTCGAAAATAGCAGTATTAACAATAATGACCAGAATAGCGGGTTAAGTAACGAAAGTAGTATTAATGTGGAGAGAGAAAATTATGGAAGTAGAACGATCTCACCAGAATTATGTCAAACATCAAACACTCGAGAAGGAGTGGTGATACCCAAATAATAATGTCCCTTTTAATGCAAATGAAAACAGAAATTATGTTAAATCACGAAAAAACCATTCAGAAGATCGCTTTGAGTCAAAAGAAGACAGAAGAAGGATTGCAAGTTATGAGGGATGAACTAAATAAAATTCGGGAGAATTGGAAGCAAGAAGTGGAAGTTAAATTAAACAAATGAAAAGACAACGAAATATCAGAGTTGGCTAAAATCGATCTATGTGAGGATAGTTCTAGAAAGGAGGAAGTTGAGTTTAAAAAAATTCAAGCGGCGGAGAAAAACAGTCTAGCAGAAGATATGTTCACAGAGGAAGAATTAGATAGGAGTAGTACAGAGTTACCGTTAGGTGTTGATGTAAGAGAAGAAGATATGTCAAGCAGTGATAGTGAAAAATATGAGGATGAAAATGAAGAAAATGACGAAAATGAAGTGAGAATATTTTATATAAGATGTTTCGAAGAAGAAATGAATAATGCAGGTGTATCTCAAAGAAGAACACTTGATGATATAATAAATGGTAGCAATAGTAAAATGAACGTATCTGCAGAGCAAGATAATATCACCGTCGCGACGTATTTTTAATGCAACATGGTAGGAGAGGGCAAGGAATTTTTGGTCCACGGCACAAAGCCGGATAGCCCGTATCGATTTGAAATGAAATTTTTAAAGGATGGGAGAGAACAATTAATGAACTTGTGCCTTTTCAGGGTAATGGTAGGATTTGTTTATTATCTTGTAACCATGTTTAGTGTTAGCAAAGAAGTTTTATTTCCAAAAAGAGAGTTGTTTTTTGAGTATGAGTTTGCAAGGGTAGATTGGAAACGCAGAAAGAAGCATTTTCATCAACTTTGAGGGGCGAGTGAACTCGCTACCTCGTACTACGAACAAATTTATTTTTGGTAAGGGGTCTACATGCATAGTCCACTCGAATTGCAAATATTTTAAGTTTTATTCCAGTCGAGTTTTCATTGATATTAATGTTCTTACTTGAAAGCAACAAGATTCTTTGTATCTTTGTTAGTGAAAATAAATGAATGAATGAGTGCTGAAAAAATTAAACTAGTCTATAAAAGCATGAGAGTTATAAAAATGTATCTCATAAAATTTGGGGGAATGCAAATTTTAGAAACAATTTTGAGCGGAGGGATATGTCCGGTAACAACGTTATCTGACTATTTTTTTTAAGGAATGTAGTGGACCTAAAATTGTCTAAATTTAAATGAGAATGAACTGTCTGATATTGGTACATCTCGGCAAATAAATGCTGTGCTGTGGTAATAGAAAAGTAGTTGACAGCGTTAATTATGCCTCGATGTGGGGGCATATTGTGAGATGTAGTCATTCCCTCATGCACCATTTTTTTATAAATTAAGAAATTATTATTTTCTACATTGAAATAATTATGGTAAAGAAATTATTAATTATTTGTGTACATTTTTTGTAAAATTTATAGTAACAAGTATTCCACAGACGATATATATATTTTGTGTGTCGTTGGAATAATATAAATGTCCTAGTTTTTTTTTTTTATTAGTATTAGTATCTTTGATTGTTTGGTTGTTAAGAAAAAAAAAAGAGAAAGGAGAAAAGAAAAAAGATTGTTAACTAAAAACTTAATGTGTGAATTTGTAATAATTATTATTGAATTGAACTTTAGACATGATTAAAAAGAATTGCTACAAGGTATATTCACCTGGTGTATTAATTTAAAAGTAACGAGGAGGTTACAGGGCCCAATTTGTGATGGGTAATTGTGCTTCATATGTTTAAGGAACCACCACAATGCCTTACTGACAAGATGTGGCTTTACAATATTGTATCGCTGACTTGTCCAACCCATTTATCATTATGACTTAACATTGTCAACTGTCACAGCTCTGCAGCCTTACATTACTGTCTCACTAGTATACTACCTCTTTGCATAAAGTTCCACCAAATTTAAAACTGAATCAATATTAACTTCATTTTTGTAAAATGCTTGGCTAACAACCAGAAGTGCAACCCTCTCATAACCCACATTGTTCTCAATGCCAGGTGTCAATACTGGTTAATACATTCAAATACGTGTTCTGTGACAACTAATCAATTAAATATGGCACTTAAGTGCACTCAGTGCTGCACATAATCTTCCTGCGTCAGTGCAGCTTAAAAATATTTTGACATTCAATACATGAAAAGTGTTTGTCCTCATTTTTACAGCGTGACACATCTTACAATCTATTGGTAACTTAATACTACTCCAAGAAAATTTGTATGTATGGCTTCCTGATGTTAGATTACACCGCTCCTTCATGTTTTGTCGTCTTATGCTATTACCAATCATTTTAAAATGTTTCCAAGTCCACATAAATATTTTTAGTGCTGCTTTATCCAATGCCCAATTTCACTATTTAACTTATTATTTATTTAACTGCACATCCAAATATTACAGTCATTTCTCACCTTAACATTTCTAAACACAATCCTTGCATATTACTTTAGTGCTGGAAACAGCCTTTACACAATAATATCAAATCCTCTTAGTAAATTATTATTAATGCTTAACTTACAATCTCCATTAACTGAAGTTGCCTTTACAACACACTTCTTAAGAAATTTGTTATACGGAATAAAAGATTTGATAAACTTCGTGCGAGACTCGTCTAAACGACTTGGACAGTTTAAGAAACTGCAAAACGCAATAGACAATGGAACTAATGATGATTTGCCTTCTCTAGTAGCCTATTGATTGACAAGGTATGTTTAAAGATTACAAGTTTAAACCAAATTTTTAAATTGTGGTTTTCTATCTACCCATTTAAATCAAAGAGAAAATTATGAGCAGCTGATGCAATTTTTATACGATCATTCTGTAACCAGAAAAGTAGATAGTGCTGTCGCTCCTATAAAACTTCTGGATTTTACTCCTATATGGTATCATTTGAGTGTATCTTCTATTTAACAACGATGACAAATTTTTGATTGCGTCGAAATTTTGAATGCAGATCTACAGAAATCGAACCTATATGATATTGAATCGCATGAGAAGATAGAAGCAACTACTGATGTTTCGTATCGTGCTCAAGAGTCAAAATTTGAAAGGCACTGACTTTGAAATCGACGAACCACAAATCCCACATCAGCGCAAAATTCTGAAGCACCTCGACCAAGATAAGAGTGAAAATTTATGATTTGAAACCGCTCAAGACTTTTTTCGAAAATCTTATTGTGATGTTTGTAATCAAGTACCAATGTTGTTAAAGAGTCTATTCAACAACAATACCACCCACTTATTCAAATAGTTAGAACAATTCGCTCTGGGATAGCCCATCAATTGTCGCGCAACACGGGGTTGACATACAACAAATTTATTGAGTGAAAGTACATTATAGAAAAGTCAGTTTTTATGAAATCTTAAAACACAGATTGTTATTCACATAAAACAACTCACCACCACTATGGTTGAATTATTTGACCGTGCCTAATAGATAAGAACATCAAAATTTGATCCCCGAAGTCACAAGTTCTGCCACATGTTAGCTATGATACGCAGAAGGACAGAGTTAGTTTACAGTAGTTTTATACAGATTCACTTTGGAACTGCCAAAGATTGCGTCAATATTATCTCTGGATTGTATCTTTGCATGTAAACAATATCGCTGACGTTGTTATCGACAGTCGGCGACGCGAAGTTTAGAAGAGGCGGTACGGGTTGGAGAATTTCGACGAGTGAATTATTCGGCAACAACTTGAAACTGAGTACGAGTTGACAGCACTCATCGGAGATTTTCCATCGGTGTCTAGAATCGGCAGTAATTTTCCGTCAGGGAGCAAATTTCCTTCGGCCTTAGGATACCATCTTCCGGCAATGCAGTGTTCTGTGTGTAAAAAGTGTGGTTAAGTGTTTTAATTAGTAAAAAAAAAGTTGTGTTTAGTTTTGAAATTTGAGGTGACGACAAGTATTTAAGTGATACCAAACTGACGGCGAACTGTAAGTACTGAATAGTCAAATATTTGTTTTAGCATGTTACTTTGTGGTAGGTTAGCAAAATTTAAATTCTGCTTAACTTTGTTTTCATATTGATTTTGCTAATAACTGAAAATGGCTGAGAGTCAAAATTTGTAAACAAAGTTAGATGTTGTTGTTGTTATTATTTGTGTTTAAGGGCACGTCAATGACGGGGTCATTAGCGCCCTAACAAATACCAGGCGTGACAACATGGCAAAATTGCTGTCTGTGTGGCCGACTGTAAAGGGGTTGGCCACAGAGACAGCACAATAAAATACTACCATACTAACTAAAATACCGTCTGTGTGGCCGACTGTAAGGAGATCGGCCACACAGACAGAAACGTAGAATATAAAACTGAGACTATGGCTGTAAATTGGCAATAAAATATAAAAATACATACGTTACTGGTTGGCTGTAAAAGGGCCAACCAGTTTAAAACATCCAACTAGCAGGCTGGCTGTAAAAGGGCCAGCCATATAAACAAGGCCACAAGTAAAAACATTACTAAAACCTAGGCCGATCTGCCAAAAATTTTTGGGACAAGACCGGCCAAGCAACAAAATTTTAAAACCTTAGCCACGTTGTCACCATCATCGTTTAAAATAAGGGACAGATCGTTGGCCTAAGCCAACGTCTGCCCTTATATCTAAAAACGAGTACACATTCGGTTAAAATGTGGCGTACCGTCAAAGGTACGCCACAAGCATCACATTCCGGAGGGTCCTCTCGGCGGAGAAGAAAGCTATGAGTCAGAGGACAGTGCCCTATACGGAGGCGAGTAAGGAGAACCTCATCCCTCCTCGCCCGCTGGAAGGAGCTGCTCCACGGCTGAACGGTCGGTTTGACCAGCCGGAGCTTATTATGCTCTACCTCCAGCCACTGCCTCTGCCAAATGTCAAGAACAAATCTTTTCCCCGCCGAGGCAAGGTCAGACTTTGGGACCGAGTTCAAAGTCAACTCTGACCTTGTTGCAGGCTAACTTGGCAGCTTCATCAGCTGCCTCGTTCCCCCTGATTCCCACATGGCCAGGTACCCAGCAGAATAAGACCTCCTTCCCAGAAGATTGAAGGGATCGGAGGGTGTCCTGTAGGTCTTGGACAAGACGATCTGCTGGGTACATGCTTCCCAAGGCCTGGATGCAGCTGAGGGAATCACAGCATATGATATATTTTTGGCCCCTACTTGCTTTCATATGCTGGAGCGACTTTAACAAGGCGTAACACTCCGCAGTGTATATGCTGCACATGCTGTTTAGCTTGAATGTGTAAGTCGCTCGAGGGAACACTACTGAGCAGCCTACTTCGTTAGCCTGCTTAGACCCATCCGTATACACCGGGGTAAAATCGTGAAACTGATTTAAAACATCACTAAAAAGACTGATAAATACCCTGTCAGCGGTAAACAGCTTACTGTACCGTGACAGGTCTAAAATCATTCTGGGCCTCTTTAAAAGCCAGGGAGGAGATTTACTCCAACCCTGGTGAATAAGAGAGGGCATCTCAAACCCATATTCCTCTAAAATAGCCTTTGTACGGTAGCTGAACGGTCTGGTTGCTCTTAGGCGGTTGGTGTAAAACCGTTCATAGTTAGGATGAATAACTACGTCGTACACGGGACTGCCAGGAGTTGCGGCAATATGAATATAGTGTCGCACCATGAGGAGACGCCGTCGGATGGAGAGCGGCGGCTCGCCAGACTCAGCACAAATGCTGGGTATAGGACTGGTGCGGTATGCACCTGTGGCGAGACGAATTCCTGCATGGTGGACACTATCAAGTATACGGAGATAACTGTCCCGTGCCGAACCGTAGACAATACAACCGTACTTCCAACCGCGACCGTACAAAGGCTCTATAAAACTGTAGCAGGCAGGAGCGGTCAGCGCCCCACGACCTGCCACACAGACACTTTAAAACATTAAGGGCTTTCATGGCTCTGGCTTTAACATCTTTAAGATGTGGCAGCCATGTAAGCCTACTGTCGAAAATGAGGCCCAGAAATCTAACAGTTTCACTAAAACTTAAAACGGTGCTCCTCAAGGTGAGATGAGGTTCTGCTAAAAGACTTCTACTGCGGCTAAAAAGAACACACCGGGTTTTCTCAGCAGAGAAACGGAAACCGGTGTGGACTGACCATTCATCCAGCCTGTTCAGCGTGAGTTGCAGCTGCCGTTCAGCGCTTCTCAGGCTGGACGATGCGATAAAAATTAAAAAGTCGTCAACATATAAGGAGTACCGGATGGGCCTCCTTATAACGAATGAAATGCTATTTATTGCTATAGCAAAAAGTGTGACACTTAAAACTGACCCTTGAGGAACACCGTTTTCCTGAATAAAAAGATCTGACACTTCATTCCCGACTCGGTACCGGAAGCAACGCCCACATAAAAATGATTTTAAAAAACGGGGCAGGTTACCCCTGAAACCCCAATCATGTAATTGCTTTAAAATAACATGCCGCCAGGTAGTATCGTAGGCCTTTTCAATATCAAAGAAGACACCCACAAGATGTTGGCTGCGGATAAACGCATCTTGTACTGCCGCCTCCAGCAGGATCAGGTTGTCCAAGGTGGAACGGGACTTTCTGAATCCACACTGAAAGCGGCTCAACAGATTGCGGGATTCAAGACACCAGACGAGGCGGCGATTGACCATCCTCTCCAGTGTCTTGCCCACGCAGCTCGTAAGGGCGATGCTACGATAGCTACCTGGCAACAACTTGTCCTTACCAGGCTTTAAAATAGGGATAAGCGTTGCTTCTTTCCACGAGTCAGGGAAGTGTCCTTCGGTCCAAATATGATTAAAAATATCTAAAAGGTACTCTTTAGCGTCTTCACTAAGATGCCTCAGCATCTGGTACTGGATCATATCAGGCCCTGGGGCGGTGTCGTTTAGCGCTGTTTAAGGCCGACTCCAGCTCCCAAGATGAAAATGGGCTGTTATATGCCTCTGTACCTGACGAATCGAAGCACAGCACGCGCCTCTCGGCAGCAATCCTACGTTGCTGGAACCGAGGATCGAAATTGGCAGAGGAGGTGATGGCAGAAAAGTTCTCTGCCAATAGCTGCGCTATACTTCGTTCGTCAGTAACTACACGTCCCTGATCCAGTAACCCAGATACTGGTGTGCGAGAGCACCTTCCAGATATACGGCGGATTGACTCCCATACTTTTGATGAACTAGTGGAACGATTGATAGTGCTCACAAAGTTCTGCCATGACCTTTTCTTGCTCTCCTTAATAACTCGACGCGCCTTAGCTCTGGCAATACGGAACGCTGCCAGGTTGTCAGGTGTTGGACACAACCTGAAGCGACGCAACGCCCGTCTACGACCCTGGATAGCGGAACGACAATCGCCGTTCCACCAGGGGACGGGCGTCCTTCGCAGCGTTCCGGAGCTTATCGGCATGGAAACGTCAGCTGCACGGTGAATCACTTCAGTGAAGTGATTCACCTTCTCCTGTATACTCTCACAGGGCTCCAGTGATACGGAACGGCAGAAGAGCTGCCAATCTGCACCACTGACGTTCCATTTGCGTCGGTTATTGCCTCCTCCTCGTTCACACTCTACGTGCATCCAAATAGGGAAGTGGTCGCTTCCATGAAGGTCGCGATCCACCTCCCAATACACGGAGTCTGCGATTGAAGGAGAGCACAACGAAAGGTCAATGGCAGAGGACGAACCGGAAGCAGTGGTGAAGTGGGTCATTTGTCCTGTATTCAGGATACAGACGTTCTCCTGCTCCATTAATCTACCAACCACTCGGCCTCTGGGGCTCTCGGCGTTCGAACCCCACAACGCACTATGTGCGTTGAAGTCTCCTAGGAGGAGGAATGGCCGTGTGAGCTGCCGCAATAAGCCGACAAGATCGTCATATTCGACGGGCGCATTTGGTGGTAGATAAATGGAGCATACGGTCAGTTTAATAGGACCGTGTATCCTCACTGCCACTGCTTGTAGATCAGAGGTGAGAGCGACAGGTTCGGAATGGACAGTGTTTCGGACAAACACCGCCACTCCCCCCTTCGCTCGATCACCCTCGGTTTCGTCCTTACGGTACACGTCATATCCTCTTAGCACAGGTTGGTGTGTTGGTCTGAAATGTGTCTCTTGGAGGCAGAGACACAAAGGATCAGACCGTGCTAAGAGGTATAACTCCTCTTTGTGAGCTGTAAAACCGTTGATGTTCCACTGAAGTATGGGAGCCATCCTTACCTATTTAACCTCACCCGCCCCGGTTCGGGTGGGTCTTCGGTCACTTCCTGCTGAGGAACGGGACCTGAGTCGTCCACCAGCATCTCAATTTCTTCCTGCCCGGAAGCGGAGACAGACATCTCCGACCCAGAGGACTCCTCAAAATCCTCCCCATCCTTTTTCTTCTTCTTCTTCTGCCTCTTCCCCTTACTCTCCCTACTGCTGGGCGGTCTGGGAGGAGAAGAAGAGGGGGACTTAACAAACTGGGTCGGATCAGTCTGTCTAAACTTTATACCACGGATCTTATGGTCACCTCTGTTTCCACTGGTAGCAAGTGGTATCGCTACCATTTCAACAGAACGTGGTGGAATAGGAGGTGGATTTAATTTACCTGCTATATTTGATGCTGGTGGAGACTTTGTTACTACTGCTGGAGTGGTCGAGGTTGCAGATGTGTTACTAGCGACATCCGCGGTCCTAGGTGTCATGACCTTGGTGGATTTTGCACCACACTTGCACTGACATGAGCACGTAGTGCTTGTGCCCATGTCTGCAAAGGATGTCTGCGTAGCAACACTTTCTTTCCTGACGGGAGTCGAGACCATTTTGGCAAAGCTACTTCCAAAAATTGGAGCGGCGAGCGATTTCGCCTTCTTCTTTGCTTCTCCATACGGTATCCGCTCTTTGGTCTTCAACTCCTGTATCTTGCGCTCTTCAAGATACACTTGACACTCCCTACTCCAGGCAGGATGCGCCCCGGAGCAGTTGACGCACACCTGTGGGAGCGTGCAAGTGACACCCGGTTCATGTGCCCCCTTGCCGCATCTACCACAGGTGGGGTTGCCCTTGCATGACGCCGTCGTATGTCCGAACCTCTGGCACTGGAAGCAGCGCATTGGGTCCGGAACATACGGACGGACGTTCAAGTTAATGTAGCCAGCTTTAATACACTTGGGCAACACTGGAGTGTCAAACGTCAGGACGAAGGTGGCAGTCTTTTCAAGACTGCCATTTACCCTCCGTGTAATCTGACGCACCTCGACCACTTGCTGCTCTTCCCACTCCTTAACCAGTTCCTCGGTCCCTAAATCCATAATGTCCCGGCAGGTGACAACGCCTTTACTACAATTTAGGGTTCTGTGGAGTTCGCTTTTAACGGCGAACTCCCCGAGCTTCTCGCAATTAAGGAGCTGGGATGCCTGTCTACTGGTGGTTGTTTCCAGCAGCAGCGTCCCGTTCCTCAGCTTTTTAACAGATCTCAAGGTTCCAACCAATCCTTCCAACCCTTTATTAATATAAAATGGGGACACTTTTTCAAATGTCCCCTCTACCCTCTCCATTACAACGAAAGCGTTCGGTATCGAACAGACTTTCCTGTCACTTTGACTCTCCGAAGCTGGGAGGGCTATCAACCCTGGCCCGCTTCTTAGTACTGGGTGTATTGGGTTTAGCCTGCGGCACACCCGTACCGCAGGGTTTTGTGGTTTTTGTGGAAGACTTCAGTTTTGGTCCCACGAGTAAAACCAGTTTAAAAAGAAGCGCTAATACAACAGGGGTGCGCAGGTGCCCCTGAGGTTGCACGTTAGCGAGTGATTACCCTCATCACCCATTCGCCTCCTCGGCACATGGCTGACCTTGAGGTTGAGGGTTTTTTTATAGAGGTTTGTTCCGTCCTCGCGATCCGGGCGATGAAGCCAAGATCCCCGTTCTCCTAGGCACACAACAGTTCCACCTCCACGCCCTACGGTGGTCGTTGAAGCATGGTAGGAGTTTACGGTGTGGGAAACTTGCGGCGCTCACAAGTTTCCAGCTCGGGCACCGCGGGTTCGCCAAACCCTGTACCTGACACTTGCGTATCAGGCCCCTGCGGGGAACAAAGTTAGAATCCTTGGTATTACGAGTAAGTAGTTATTTGAATACAGAATTTCCTGAAATTAACAGTAAGTCAAATATAAATGTTACTGAGGAAGCAGTATACTCTGATAGCAGGAATAGGGCGATTCAAGAGATAGAAATTGTTCCTAATCATGACGATTGTGGCTTCTCAATCATTTCAGTAGATGAGAATAATGAATTTTATGTTGAAGATTTGTGAGATGGTCATTGTTTGATACCCGGAATACCAGTGTTTTATTTCGGTAGTCAATTCTTCTCATCTTACGATTATTTTGTTAGCAGCTGTTAGTTTGAGCCACATTTGACCAATACTGGTTCGCGTCGATATTCAGCCGAGTGACGGCTCGCCCTTCTCGTGTTTAGAGTAGGCCGTAGGTCGTCCGTGAAACGGCCATGTTCCTACTCAGTCTCCCTTAACGTTTTCACGTGGTTGTTTCACAGAATCAATGTTTAAAAATTTCCATGAAAGTGACTTTTTACCTGACTCAAGTTATCACCTCACTGATATTTAAACGCAGTCTTCACAAACCATCATTGAAAGTCTTTCTCGCACTGAGCTGGATTGAAAGATTCTTGCGTGAACGCAATCACAATGAAATGTTAATCATTTTGTACTTAACGTGTTTCTTTCGTTCGTGGTTACTTTCGATTCATTCCATACTTTTTATTAATGAAGAATGAGATCATTGCATATTTTAATTTAAATTGAGACTGTGTATAATAATTTTGTGTGGCCTCAAAGACCAAGTCATAGAGTTTCTTAATGGCTGCGCAGTGGACATCTCTTGTAGCCACTTAACTTACTCTGGTAATCCTACTAGGAAAAGGAAACATACAGTTTAACGTGGAATTCCAAACACAGAGTGTCCTTGCATTTCACATTAACAAATCAATGTTTGCCAGAGGTAAAATTCAATTTTAAGGCACGTAGAAGTTGTAACCGAGACCAGGATTTTAACCGGGGATCCTCCGTACTCCAGTCGCACACAGTAGCCATCTAAGACATTAGGCCAAACTTATAAGTAATGAAAAATGTTATCATAATAAAATAGATGTACTCTTTTTCTTACAATGCACTTTGTTTCTGTTACCCCAAAACAGAAAAAATGTGGCGTTATTTTTGTTACAGTATCTGATGAATGACGAAATGAAAATTACGAATAATTTAGAACACGGTGGGGCACGCGAACACCTGGGGGTTCGGCAATTGAACGTAGAGGGTTCACGACAAGATTTACGATTACTGACTGGGTATCTTGAGAGTGCAACACGTAATATGGTGAATTGAGATTGAAAATGAGAAAAATTGCTCCTAAAATCGACTCAACATGCGACAAGAAACAAGCCCATCCATCAAATTAATTAATAACATATTGCTCTTTGTGTCTGTAATCATTTTCTTAGACAAAAAATTCTCATTTCAAAAAATAAAAAGCCAGGTTTTTTCTTTTAAGTGGTTCGCCATTGTTTGGGAAATTTCATAAGGATACGTGGAGCTATGAGTTTGAGAGACCCTGCTTTAAAATGACGCAGTCTACATTTTACAATCATCTGATCAACATGGAAGTGAGGTTGAAGAAAGACATTTTCTTAAGGTATGCGATAACACAAAAACAACATTTGCCCATAAAGGACCGAAAATTTCCGAACTGCCTCCATACGCTTATCCACATTCATCAGCCCGACACCGGACCACACCGCACACCGTCAAAAACCAAACTTATGATGGCAGGGAGTCGGACAACACGCAGTGTGGTTTGAACTATTTTCAATCGAGTTAGCGCCAATAATAAGAGAAGTGTTATTGCGGTAACTGTGCGGATCAGTATTAATCTAGCGTGACCCGACCTGAATCCATTACAAAATCGTTTGTAGGTCATAAATCTTTCAGTAGGGGGGAAAAAAAACATTAAACGATATTAAGTTGAATGTTACGTTTTTAACAGTACTTATAGTTAAGAGTGAGTTGACCAAAAAAAAAACCAGTGTAAAACTACTTGTAAATTCATTCCGAGTTAGTTTTATGTGCAAATCAAGATTTATGAAATGAGTTCGTGTGAAAGCTAGTGGTTTAATTAAAGATTTTAGTCTTAGGAAAAGCCGCAAACATTATTTTTAAATCCCTGCATATATCTTTCAATGCATATATATCTTGCCTTAGTTTATCGTCATTAATAATTTGTCGTTTATATGTTTTGATAACTTTTAATCTTCTAATATAACATTTTTAAATTCAAAATTAATTTATTTATAATTTTTGTATTTCTCGTAATCATAAGAAATACCTACATTCTGATGACATACTATGCACAAAGTACAAGGGCCTCGTGAAATCTGTCGCCCGGGGCCTCGCAATGGTTAAGGCCACCCCTGTATTGCGCTAATTATAACTTACATGCCGATCTGACTTAAGCGCTACTATGAAATTCCTTCAAGACTTGAAGTTATGACCACCATATCCTCCACTATAATAGGCTATTTTAACCACCTGACCTCTACTTGTTTTCCTTTACAACAGCAGACATTTCTCTGATCGATGCTTACCACTGATGTTGGGTTGCCTGTCTCTGTGTCAAACCTGTATTGACAGCTGTTGGCACCTATTCATTATGTAATAGCATCACTGTGTCCACTATGGAGCATGTTGGTGACTCACTTCCTCATTCTACCTGACAACTCCTCCTCGTCTCTCATGACTCCAACTGGCTGCCACCTCTCCCCTATGAAAAACCTACATAATGTCTCAGCTGTCAATCTTTTGCACAAATGTGGGTAGAAAAAGGAGGGTCAAAGATCCAAGCTATTCACTTCAAATGACAAATTGCATGATTTAGCTAAGGCTTGATACCCTCGGCTTTCATCACAAAAACCATTCTGTGGTACTATTGTTCAAGCAATCACTAAAGGACAGTGTAACATATCTGCCTGTTGGCACAATTTGCTTGTTTCATTTAGGGCTCAACAACATCAGCTGATGCCAAAAAAACGTGTCCGTCATGTTCCTAGTTCCATACAGGGCTAAGGAACAAGACTCCAACTAGATGCATCATAGCTAACAGCCGATGGTAGAATGGTAAAGGATACGCTCTAGCGAACTGCCAGACATGCCTGGGCTAATGTTCAGCGCCAGTGCACCACAGAAATCCTGTCAGATCCATACTCTTCCCCAAGAGGTGTTTGGACATTGAATGGTTAGGTTGTTCAAGTAGACTGTGGCTGTCCAACAAGTAGTGATATAACTGCAGTAGTTATAGTGTATTTATGGAGACTCATGCTACATATAGGGGGGAAAACCTGCACTTAGGTTATAGGAGTATATTTAAAATGCTTTTCACAGAAAGGATTAATACATAAGAGTAAAGGGTTAATGAACAATGTAAGATTGAAGTTTTTCATGGCGTTGTAAATAAATAAACTTCTTGGGCTTCCAGCTACGTAAAAAAGTCGTACTTGTCGGACATTTCAAAGGCATCTATCTCAGCCCTCATTTTTAACCATAGCTGTCATTGAATAACTGTTTGTATACGCACTGCCGTGGAAACCGTGGAAACAGTGGAAGACAAAAGCCAAACACAGCGTGATGACATCATACACTCTTCTGCTCATTACTGAGGCGAAGCTGTTTCAGCATTTTGATAGCCAGGTTCCAAGCCACACTGAGTGGATAACCATTATCCCTGTTAACTAAAGAATCAGTTGATCTGATTTCTATAGCTTCTGTTATAATGCTGTCCAAAAATCTCTGACCCAACCTAAAATTGTAGTTTTTTTCTAATTAAATATTTGTACTTCTTGGACATTGTGTTTCGGTCAGATATTTTTGGGACAGCATTATAACAGAAGCTGTAGAAATCAGAGCAACTGATTCTTTAGTTAACAAGGGCACTGGTTATCAACTCAATGCAGCCTGCAACACGGCTATCAAAATGTTGAAACGGCTTCCACTTGGTAATGAGCAGAAGAGTGGATGACATCATCGTGCTGGTTTGGCTTTTGTCTTCCACCGTTTCGGCAGCAGTGTGTAAACAAACAGTTATTCAGTGACAGCTACGGTTGAAAATGAGGGCTGAGATAGACGCCTTCAAAACATCCCACAAGTGTCACTTTTTTACTTGGCTGGAAGCCCAAGAAGAGTTTATTTATTTAGATAATGGACAGTTTCTGTACAATAGCCTATGGTCCACGAGACTGAATAGTAATGCTTACAGTGGCTTTGGCCGAGGGTAGAGCAGCATGGTCATTCACGGAAGCCCTCGGTTCAGCACCAGGCTGGAGCTCTGGGTGATGACTCAACAACTAACAACAGCCTCTTACTGCCGACAGTAGGCCCTTATATCCGTGATTGCCAGTAACTGACCACCTACCAACACTCCTATTGGGTCATTCCATCTCAAATCAACTAACAGTCTGAACCTTGACCTCTCAGATTTGGATGATTTTTTTTTTCAGGTAATATACCCACCAACACTAGATTAAATCTGAAATTTCAAATTTTTCTGACTTTTGGTTTTTGAGTTTCAAGGGTTTAAAAATCCAATAAATGACTGTTTTTGATCGATTTATGATTGTTTTAAAATGCTGTAGCTCAAAAACTGTACAACCTAGAGAGCTCAAACTTGCACCATTGTTTTCCTCTAAGAATTCCCTTCAATTTGATATGTAACATGACTATGCTACCTAAATTTGAAAATTATATGTGTTGTACAGTCTAACTGACTTCATGCATGCAAAATTTCAAGATGGGGTCTCAATGGGTATTTGTATAAAAAAATATTTTACTACCAGAATACACACTAGTGAGATGAAAAGCAGACTATTTCTAGGCCATGAATACCAAGGTAGGCCTACATAATTCTAACAAACTTAAATGATTAAGTTAGGCTTTTTATGTAACATTACCCAAAATAAGAAAAACTTCCTTAATTTGTGTTTGCATAAAACTGATTTTGAAGTTGAGGCAGAGTGGGAGTTCTTTGCAGCTGATGGCCTTGGCGTAACTGTTAAGCGGCTAGCTGCTAAAGCCAGCTTACAAAGGCCATATGACCAACAAATCTTAATACCCAAAACACTTTATGTATTTGCCATGGAAAACATAAAAAACATTGACTTTGAATATTGCATAATAGGAGACATGAAGAGACCAAAGAATACTTACTTCCTCGGTTTAGTGAATCAGAAGGGGTTGCGGGAACTCAAAAGTTTCACTCATATAAACCCCACACAGAGAGTCAAATTACTGTCAAGCCTTATCATTTTAGTCTTGACGAGTCTCTTGAATATGTGACAACAGTGAACCAAATAATAACACCGTCAGATATGGAAAATATTGCTGCTGGTTTTGTGACAGTAGCATATTACGACTATTGGTGGCTAGGATGCATTGAAGAAAAATACAGTGACATGTACCGAATAAATTTTTTACACCCAAAAGGTTTATTATTAGATGTCCCAGGAAATATTTTTTTACAAACAGTGGATCCAACTACAGCTACATGAAGAACGTACACTTTAAGTGCTAAAGAAAATGAAGTTGTCTTCTCTTGCTTTGGAAAAATATCTTAAAAGATAAAAAAGAAGCGTTTAAATTATGTTAGGCCTACCCTCACTAAACACTTAATTGTGTAAATACTATGCGTATTAACTTTGTAAATACCAATTATTATTAGAAATACAGTTCTATCCACACAAATATCAACAAGTTAATCTTTTTCCAAAGTGAAATTACTTTTGCCAATTTCTATTATAAGGAACTTGATGTAAATGATTACAAATAACACTGGAAAACCAAGAAAAAGATAATCTCTGCCATTTAAAACTAAGGATGAAGGTGAGTGGCTTTATTCAAAACTTTTAGCATGTATATTACCAATTAAAATGTGTTCACTTCCTTCTGATGCATAGTTAAAAGAATCATGAAAATTAAATTAAAACAACATTATATCATTTAATGAATTAGCAAACAATAAGAGGGTAATGTTACATTAAAAGGCTAACTTAATAATTTAAGTTTGTTAGAATTATGTATGGCTACCTTAGTACTCATAGCCTAGAAATAGTCTGCTTTTCACCTCAGTAGTGTGTACTCTGGTAGTAATTTTTTTTTTATACTAGAACCCATTGAGATCCCATCTTGAAATTTTGCATGCATGAAGTCAGTTAGACTGTACAACACACACAATTTTTATAAAAAAATATCCGAGGGTACATATTTTGGAAATTTAAAAAAAAAAAAAATATTTTTGAATTTTTAAAAATTTTCAAATTTAGGTAGCATAGCCATGTTACATATCAAATTGAAGGGAATTCTTAGAGGAAAACAATGGTACAAGTTTTAGCTCTCTAGGTTGTACAGTTTTTGAGCTACAGCATTTTAAAACAATCATAAATCGATCAAAAACAGTCATTTTTCGGATTTTTAAACCCTTGAAACTCAAAAACCAAAAGTCAGAAAAATTTGAAATTTCAGATTTAAACTAGTGTTGGTGGGTATATTACCTGAAAAAAAATACATCCAAATCTGAGAGGTCAATGTTCAAATCATATAGTAGAATTGGTTGATTTGACATGGAATGACCCTATTGCCTCTTCATTACTTTATTCTTGACCCATGGTTTTAGAACCCAAAGTTCAGCACACAATGTATATAGTATTAGTTTTGAAAGTTATATTTATTCTCAATTTTAAGTTTCATTTTGTGGGTTTGCCATCTAGCAAACTATTTTTATTTTATTGCCAAGTCTCTATATGGTATTCCTCTTAGATTTATTATCAGCTGTCACCAGCCAAGTATTGTTGAATTTCTTTAAACATATCCCCTTGGACTAGCATAAGTCTGTCAGCATAACATATATCTCAGTGCAGCCTGCCTGTGGTTAGAAGTATGGCTACAACAAGTGGATGATTACTATGTCTGTAGTAGTTGGTTTCTGTAAATTCCGTATCATTAACCTTTGTAATTGTGCCAGTATTTACTGATAATACCAAGTATCATTTTCTGTTCTACTCATTGATTCCTGTAATGAAGTGAACATTTTAATTCTCATTACACAGAAAAATAGTAACTTACAGCCTGTACAAAGTAAAACAAGCTGGAATTTGTCATAACAAAAATCAGACATGATGAGAATCCGTGATGTTCATATACTTGCCTTAAGTGTTTTCCCAGAACGTATTGCATCCATGAGGGCAGAGCGTGGATCCTGTGAGGGAGGTGGTGGTGGTGGTGGTACGGGCTCTAAAACAGGTGGTGGAGGCAGTGGTGGGGCAGGTGGTGCAGGAGGACTCGCTACCACTGGTTCTGCAAACATACACAGAAACTGGTTTCAACACGCAGTTTACACATTTTAATAAGTAGAAATACAAGGGTCATCCTATAAGTTTGTGGCCTGATGCTGATGCACATGAGTTAATATCTGATCTATTTTACTGAAGAATCCTATATGCGCTCCACACACACTTCCTGCAATATGTTCCTATGTTTTAATGCAATCCACATAAAATTAATTGAAAGAAAATCAAAAATGAGATGAAAGCACATATGAAATTAGCATAAACTGGGTGCCGGAAAAACTTTTTATGGTTATGAAATAGATGATAGTTTAGGGCCAGGTAAAAAAGTTGGGAGAGGCCGGGGTACAGAATTGGGGAATAGGAAGTCTGTGGCACCAAACAAAATAACAGTTGTGAATTGTAGCCAGAAAAATGAAACCTTTGTAACTGGGAGCACAGTCATGATGAAACAGCAACTTTATTGTAAGAACGGAAATATCCCCAGCGTATGATTGCAGTGAAGTCTTCATGGGGTACTGCCAGATTGTGTTTTGAAAACACGATATTTCGACCAATAGTTCCGTTGTCTTCATCAGGCGTGGAGACATCTGCACAGGTCGACTGACTGTCGGATACTTTATTGTTAACATTCTTCTTCTCTTCTATTTGTTAGCTGCTCACAGTTGTTACACAAGGTTAGCATAATTAGCCCGGTGATTTCACTCGGGACTCATCCATAGCACAAATCGTTTAACAAACTCTACTGGATTGGCTTCAAAGATGGTTAGATTTTTGGCACACATCTGCCTCCTCTGGCTTTGGATCTGCTGTCAAATATTTTGCTATTCACTGAGGTGCAGTAAACTTTCTCAGGTGCAAGCACTCAGCCTCTTGCTTCTGGAATTATTGATATCTTGCCAATCTGCTGAATTGCCAACCTTCTTTCATCAGCAACACATGTACCCTGCGCACACTGAATGACCATCTCCACTGGCCTTAAATGTCCAGTTTTATTACTGTGCTATAGGTGGGAGTACCTCCTCCCCTAACCCTCTTGAATGTCCATTCTCCCACAAATATTTGGTCACAGCACCAATTTCTTTCTTTTCCATTTCAGATTACACCTACACCTCATCCCCTTTCAGCACTTTTAACAAAATATTTGTTTGTGACAGCACATGATCCTGCACAACATTCTACAAAGAACTAAAACATTATTTGCAGTTTCTGTAAAGTTATATGATTTTGTTTTCATGGTCATACCACAAACTTTTAAGACAACTCTTGTAACAGAAAGTGAACCCATAATAATTCCACAAAAATATTAACATTTAGTACAACGTATGTTACAACTATCAGTGCTGAATTTAGTAGGCAAATGTAGATAGTGTGCTACAATTTTTTATCAGACTCATGTCACAGCTACAGGCTGTAATTAGCAAACACTTTTTAAAAATTAAAAGCTGGAATTGCAAAACTTTCAACAACAAAAAAAGGCTGCTATCACAACCATTATTTTTGCAAGTCTTCCAGCTCTGACTATGCAACTGATAAAATGGCAGCTTTATAAACTATCAATATCAGTTTAACACTTCCCTGTGCTGAATGCATGGTGTCCAAAATACAGTTATCACCAAACATCAGCCAAGCCTTAGATGGTCAAACAATTTCACAGCACGGTCAAAGCAATGAGCTGGTCTAGACCAGCATAGCTTTACGAGATGGGTGGGCAGTTCTTAGTTAGCATTTACATTTCAACACTAAAAACTGCATATTTCACATTGCTAACAGTAATTCAAAAATATGCTTTAGAGATGTACTGGAATCTTGTGAACAGATTTTTACCATATTATTCATTGACATAAGAGCAAAAGATGCTGAGTAACAATAAGAAGTTAAAAGAAACAAGGAAATAATTTCTTCATGAAAGTGGGAAGGACACAGAGCTGATGGCAGTTGTTTTGGTCATCAGCAGAATTTTCTTTCCCACTTATCAAACATTTTACTTTTTAAAAAATAATTTAAATTTAATTTTCCTCTTAACCACAAAAAGTCAATTTAAAAATCAGTTCAATAAAGTAGACCCACTACATAAATGTAGCAGAGTACACCACTTTCCATACATGGAAGTCTCAAGTCATTGATGACAGTGAAGATAAAAGGATTTGTAAGTTTTGTTTTTAATGTTTCCAAAGCAGCTTTAACACAGAGTTGTCTGTTTCCTTGATACCATACTGTTAATAAGAATGACATTCCAAAACAAAAGACTTGTGGTGAACGAGTTAAAAAATAGTTAACTCAGTAAGTAAAAGATTCACTACATGTGTATGGAGAGTTCATGAAAATGTGACAAGCAGTGCTGTATATGGTAGTGACAATGACGAAGGAGGAGAAACTTTCTATAACATGAAAACACATGTTGTGGCAGGACTATAAAATTTTAATTGCCACTTTAATTAGTGTTTACTACATAGAAATAGTCATTGGGTGAAGCAAATTGTAACCAGTGGCTTTTTCTGCCTTTACATACTAGGGGACTGATGTTAACTACAAATTATTTCCTACTGCATCCCATAATTTACAAAAGCATGTGATACATACAGATTTTTTCAGTAACATATTCTTTGTCGGATGAGATTTCGAATGCTGTAACTTTTGAAGTAAAATGTAGGGCCATTAATAAGATTACCCATCATTTTCATAGGGACACATCAGGGGTGCCAACATTTGAATGGCCAGAAAAAATACATGTTTGAAACAGTGTAGCAAATACCTTTGGGAGTCATGGGTATCAGAATATTTTTCAAATCACCAAAAATAGCTGCATCAAAATTGAATAGGTACCAGCATTTTTCACACTATTATTGTTGTGTCTGATTTATTAGATATGAATAAACTGGCTTTATTTTTTCACTACACCATCCTTTCCGAAATATAGCGTTGAAATAAATATAGAGATTACTCATCAACACAAAATTAAAAGCAAGCACAATTTAAATTAATGTAAAAATTGCAAACAATGTTCTAGCATGTGTAAACAGCAATCTTGTGTGTTTGTCAAGTTCTCTTGCCCACCAGTTCACACAAAGATAAACTGATAGGGAGAATGTGTGCTTCCCCAGCTATTTACAATATAAGGTCTGAATGTGCTGCAGAAATCACCAGTTACTCTTTTTACCCCATTTCCTTCACTTTTTCTTTTATTAAAAAAAGATTCACATTCAACATTGTTCACTTTTTTCATTTATATGGTGAAGGAATGTGTCACCACACAAACAGTAATGTAATCTGTGGTGAGAGGTCTTGTACATCAGAGTTGACTTCAACACTACAGATAATTTGGAAAACAGACATATTCAGCAAAATCTGCTTGACAAATTATCCAACCTGTATTTTCACAATATGAACCAAATTAATCCACTTGGCATTGCCTCTGTTTCAAGGAATCAATAGAACCACTGGCCAAAATAATTCCATTTTACACATTTTTCAGTGAAAAATATGTATTACTCTTAATCTGCAACTCCTTGAGTTTAAATATTTTATCATTATCGGCCCAACTTCCAATCAGGAACAGCAAATGCCAACTGCAGTGAAAGGCACATTTGTATTTGACACCTAAAATTTATTAATACATCAACTTAAATAGCACAGTTTGGGGCATTATAACTACCTGTTTGGATCACCAATTTTACTGAACACTTAATGGCATGAACAAGTCTATCGAAACTGTGAAAGATTTTAACTCTTCTCAAAATTGTGGCTACTAGTTTTTTTTAAAAGTAAACCTCCGACTGCTCTTTTTTTTTTAAGAATTTAAAAGGTATGCTAACAACAAACTTTATTCCTTAGCACTAGATGCTCCCTATATGCGATTCTAGGCTCTACCACAAAATCAACAGTAAGATACTTTAATATGACCATGAGCCAATTTTTAAATCAAAATATTCTGCTTAAAAAGTGGGTTTTTATTCTTAAGAGCTAACATTTATTATATTTCATGTATTGCACAGTCGTTTATCAGTTTCAAAGAAAGTCTGCTAAAAATTGGCATTTTCTGGCTGTGCCATGGAAACATCTTCAATCTTGTAGCACACTATTCTGTTATCAGCCTGTAAGCAATGACAAAAACTGTAAAGCAATTCTAATGTTGATCATGCTTGTCTCATCATTTGAATTCTTGAAATCAAATTAATTGCATATAGATCAAAACAGTTGAGTGAAGCTATTTGAGGTGTTTCATTAATTTACAAATCTGCCAGCTACTGCTTAGACCAGTGTTCAGCATTTAGCATTATTTACAGTTTAATTGGAACATAGAAGTCACTGGAGCAATTTGCATATCTCAAAATTTGAACATTAAATTTATTCCCAAGTTTCTTAATGAATGACACAGAAAGCCTGAAATGCCTCAGAGAGAAAGCTCTGGAATTTGAAGTTAAACTTCACTGGATATTAGTTTCATCACTGCATGTCATCTGAAACAAATTTTATATATTATATCTACAGCCAATTTAACAGTTAACAAGTAAGTAAACTACCAAAAAATAGCAGAAGTAAAAAAAAAAAAAAAGTGACTTGTACTGACATTGTAAGAGTACAAAGAATAATCATTTACAAAAGCCAAGAACTGAATGGTTCAGAAACAAAATGCAAGGAATACTATGATCCTTTAATAACTGTAACAGGAAATGCACATGGTACAATGTTATAATACATTATAACTATGTAACAATGTAATAGTGTCAACTGCTGAAGGCTGAATTTACATATTTCCTGTTTTCATATCCAATAGTCAGCAATTTTAAAAATAATAATAGTACGATAAATGAAATCTGGAAGTCTTCCAAATTAATGTATGTATTTCTTCATCCATACTTTATTTTGTCAAATACAGTTCCACCCATTTCCTTCCTAAGCTTTAGTCTCACCTGGTGCGGGAGGAGGCCGGGGAGCCACAGGGGCCCTGGACTGATGCTGCTGTTGTGGTGGTGGCGCTGGAGGCAGAGGTGTAGAGCGTGCTGGAGGTGGAGGTGGTGCAGTGCGCACCTGCGGGACAGGGGGTGTGCGAGCTGGCACAGGTGGCGGGTGTGGACTGGGGGCAGCTGGAGCCACCAGCTCTTCCCGTACCGCGTCCAGTCCACCGTGCCGGTTGATGAAGTCGTAGATGAACTCCCGTGTCTCCCGATCTTGCAGTTGTCGATTTGACACTCCGGCCTAAACGTATACGAATTTGGCATTTGGGTATGTGTATCAGACTGTATGTTAATGGCCAAGATGCGTGTTTTCCCCTTTGTGGTAAGAACTATCCTTAAGATTATCAACACCACTGAAGCTGTGAGACATGGAATTTGTGCAATCTCTGCAATCTATGCAACGGTGGAAGAAACATTAACATTGAAAATGTGAGCTCCCTACAAGCAATAAGATGGTAAACCCATTCATTCATGCAACAACAATTTTTATTGGTTATTACAATCTACCTAATGGAGTATTATTAAGAGTAAGGCAAAGCCAGTAGTGCTCAGTTGTATCACAATTTACTCAGTTTGATTTTTCATTAATTTTGATCCTATTTTCTGTATTTTAATGCTCAACAAATTTTTGCTCTGCTATTCAAGCCTTATGAGTGTAAATGATTTGTTCCTATTATAACATATATTTTTTGAATGTTAGGAAATAATGGCACTATGAAGTAGAATAAATTTGGATATGAGAACAACTACCGCAGCAAGGAACAGAAATTCACGTACACACATTGGGTGTTGAAACTTTCAGGTTTATGTCCCTTCATCAACAGTAGAATGAAGTGACTCCTGCTTGATGATGGTTAGCAGCTAACTGGAGGCTTACCCTGTTGGTTGTAGACTCGTGGCATGAGGAAAATTAACATAGTGGAGATTGAAAAGCATAAACCTGAGTGTAGTTAAATTCGAAACTATATCACAGAAACGTCACCGGGCCAGCAGAAGGAAATGGCAGCAAATATTGTACTGAAGTTTTTGTACACAGTAAATAAGAAACTGTAAAGAAACTTGAATTAAAACAATAGAAATTCAAGGTTATAGCTCTGGTGAGTGGTGGTTAATATTTGGAATAGTAGTTGGAAGTGAGGATAGGGAAAAAAGGAAAATTGCTTAATGCTATCTTAAACTGAGACCCAGTGGCTGCCTGTTACCCAGCTTGTACTGGTAAGCCAGTTCCATCTTCTCAGTTCAGAGAAGCTGCTTCTGTTTGGGAGGCCTCTGACAGCATAGATGGTAAAACAAAAAATTAAATTGTTGGTATCATACATGGTGGCATCAACAGGTACTGGGTGGTTATGGTCCATGGTGGATATGGTTTGCCTGTAGCCATTCATTCTGATGGCCAGTGGATTCTTGGCCAGACCTATGTATGAGGCCAGACAGTGATTGCAGGTTAGCTGGTATATTTCATAGGAGGTTTCACAGATAACATGTCCTATGACGGAGAAGCTTTCCCCACTAACTGCGTTGGTGAAGGTGCGTGGTGGCATGATTTGCAGCACGATCTGTTGTATGGAGAGAAAAAAACCTTGGGGTTGCCTAGGAGGATGGGGAAGAACATGTTTGTGGACTAGTTGGCTGAAATTATGAGGTCTGCTGAAGCATGTCCTGGGAGGTTCAGAGAGGATTTTGGGGAGGAGAGATCTTATTTCCAGGCAGACTCAAAGGAAAGTTGTTTCTGAACTTGAATTTGGTGGGTAGTTGCAGGATATCAGTGTCTGGAAAATAATGTGTGAGGGACTGCTGGTTAGAGCATACACGATTCCCGCGAATGCTAAGGCTGTAGGGGAGGGAGCGTTTAGTAAGATAAGGATGGCGGCTGCTGAAATTATTATTATTATTATTATTATTACTATGTGATTCACTAAAAGTGGGTGGCGGAGGGGGCATCGCACCTATCCAAATGTAAAATCGTTTGGAAGGGATATAAGGGATATGGCAGGAGGCTCCCATGAGCTATTTTGAGGAAACATCCCAGCATTCACCTAGAGCAATATGGGAAAACCATGGAAAATGCTGATCAGGATGGCTGGAGTGGTTTATCAAGAACTACTCCTATCGGATTCTAAGTTTTCTCACTCAGTAAAACCTTCCTATTCCATTCCCTAATCGCTTGTGGCAAAAGTGTATAGAAATAAATCAGTTCTGGCTTTGATTTCTCTTATTCCTAGAAACGAATGTTGCTGGCAGTATTATTTGTTTGCCGTTATTCTGAAATAAGTCAGTCACGAATTTTTCAATTAGCTTCTGTCGAGAGCAACGCCTTCAGTATTCCAGGTATTCCCAACCTAACTCCTGCAACATCACATTTACGCTTTCCTTCCAGCTATATATACCTGCCACGAATTGGGCAGCTCTTCTTTGGAACTTCTTCAATGCCTCCATTAACCCCTTTTGATGGGAACCCCATACAGAACAACAATATTCTATGTGAGGACATACTAATGCTTTGTATGCAATCAATGAAACTTCCGGTGTGCACTGTTTTAAATTATGACCTAAAACTTGGAGCATATAATTTGCTTTCCCAATCACCTTCCCGATTCGTTCATTTCACAACAAATTATTAAGAATTGTTACTAAGGACAGTACAATTAATTATATATTCAGAGCTAAATGGTGTTACTTTTTTACTTATATGACTTGGCATTTTTTAGCGCTAAACTCCAACTGCCAGTCTTTACAACACGTGATTATTTTCATAACATTGTCTTTTGACCAAGTGCAGTCATCCTGGGTTTTTATTTCACGATAAATAATAGCTCATTATGTTGCACAAATCATTAATTTATATGAGAAACAACAGGGGTCCTATCACACTCCCCTGGCGAACTCCAGACCTCGCTTCGGTCAGTGATGAACTCTCGCCGTCAAGAACTACACTCTGTTCCACCCTTCAGAAAATCTGCTACCCAGTCGCATATTTGTCTAAATATGCCATAACTACAAAGTTTTCTATGTAACCTAGTGTGAGGCACAGAGTTAAAAGTTTTCTTAAAATCCAATAAGACTAAGTCAACCTGGGATTGCTCATCTCTATAACTCGGCACAAGTCGTTAATTAAAACTACAAGTTGTGCCTCCCAGCATTGGCCTTTTCTGAATCTATGAGGATTTAGGTTTAAGAGCTCCCCTTGATCCAAAAACCTGTAAGACAGCAAGAAGTGCACTGGGGTGGATGCAAAAAAGGCTTTGTCTTAACTCTGACCGCGTGTAAGCCTTGGATAGTCCAGTTATGACTATGCTACAATATACAGGTCACCCTTTAGTTTTCTTTCTATCTCAAGCTAAGGAAAAGGTATAGGTAAATAATTTTTAAATCGGTTGTTGTTGAACTCACTATATTCTTGAAATATTACACAGTTGATAACTGAATAGGCAATCAGACAAAGTCACGGAAGAAAGTTTGCAAGTTCGATTAACCGTTCGAGTCAAACCACACCCCAAAGTTCAAAGTATAATTGATTATTACTTGAAAGTACACATGGTAAAGTTCGACACATGCTTATGTTAAGGCACTTGGTTAGCCAGTGACCGAAACTTAAGAAATCCCAAGGCCCCTCATGGCATAATACTATTTTACTGCAACATTATGATAAAATTGAATGAGTTAAGCTGCATGTTGATGAGCATACTGTCTCTCAAAGACTAACTGACTGCTACTGCACGAGACTACATCTTATCGTGTGCACTGCTTCTCGAAGACTTGGGGCGACTGAATGCCCTCGCTGCGAACAACGAAAATTCTAGGCGTCTGCCTGCTCTCTCACGAACCATGAGAAATGGCAAAGCTATCGCTTCACACATGGGTAGTTTCTGGAAGGCTAATCCTATATCAAATCACACGTCAGAAAGGTTTCATCATCAAACTTTGACCTTGACAATAAAAATAATCCTATCTCTCTGAAATTTTGTAAATCGCTAATCTTATAGCAAACGTCAACTTTAGTTATTATGAAAAATTTCATAACTATAATAGTTTAGCCGAAAGTAAATAATTTAAATACAAACTTTCGCAATACCACTCCAGGCGAAAGTTGAAATTGAAAATACTATCTTAAAAACTGCAAAACTCTTTCTAACTTCAATTACCACAGAAACTGACTATAAAAATGAAATGCAATATTATTTAATCCAACTCATGGTTCTGAGAATAAAACTTTGTCACGCAGTTACAAAATTTAACAGATACCTGACAAACTGCGTGATATTTGAATAGATCTAAAATCTTGCAAAATATTGAGATTAATAAGATCGGCATATAATTTTGAGGATCATTAACATTTCCATTTTTAATCACTGGACTTATGATGGTGGTCTTCCATTCAGCTGGTATGTTTCCTTGATCCAAGGGCAGTATATAATTTCATCAAATACAGTGCAATTTCTTTTGCATACCTAGAGTAGTATCTAGTAGGAATACTGTCTGATCTGGGAGGCTTATTGGTTTGTACATTCCTAAGCAGCTGTGTTATTCCCTCAACATCAAGAACAAGAAGAACAAGATCTTTCATAATTTGGTCAGTATGATTGTTAAATATAGGGATCTCCTCTGTTTTCTGTTGAGAAAGCTTTTTTAAATATATTATTCAAAATTTCTGCTTTCTCTATGCTAGTTTCTGATAATTCCACATTTTCCTTAATCAGTGATGGCATAACCTTACGATAGTCTCTTATTACTTCGATATATTAGCAGAACTTTTTTGGATTAATAATCAGATCTTTCGATAAATTCCCAACATGGAGTTCTTTAAAAGCAGCATGGATTGCCTTACGCACTTCTGCTCACACCTGTAATGGCGATGAGTCCTCAAATTTCTTTACCGTGGCACACTTCCTGAGCAAATGTTTCACTCCGACTAAACCATGGAAATTTCTTACTAACCTTAATAAACTTCTTAGCAACAAATTGATTTAACCCAGACCATATTATTTCTTTTAAATTAAATCAAAGTTTCTCAACATTTGTATTTAGCGTGAATGTTTTAAAATACCTGCACAGTTTGCCTTATTAAAGCAATATACGAGTATGTCTGAATCATGTTTCAAAGTCAGACTAGATTTTAAAGTTACCACAACCACCTTGTGATCACTTATACTGCCTTATATACAAACTACCAACAATATCCAGTTTGCTTATAAAAAAGATCAAAAATGGACGACCAATCTTTACAACACCATGTTGGCTCTTCAACCATCTGTTCAAGAGATCTTTCCACAAATGATTCTAGGAACATTTCAGTTATTAACCAATCTCTTCCGTCTGAACTGAAAATACATGTGTCCCACTTAACTGATGGTAGGTTAAAATTGCAACCCACGATCAATATATGTCCCTGAAATATTATTAAGTGGATCTCTAAAATATTCCACATTAGCCAATCCGGAGGTTGATAAAATGAGCCTATTATAAAAAAACATTGAAATGAGGGACAAATACTTCGCTAACATACTGTTGTAGGTTGGTATGTTTGGTGTGGACAGAAGAGCTAATGAAGCCATTAGAGAGGGACAAATCCACATCTGGGAAAGCGGCATGGATGTGGAAGTTCAGGGTATTAAAGATATTGAGACTGTTAAGGAAACTGAGTAGACTGTTTTTCCAGTGGGTCCAGCTTTTGAATTTTTGTTCTTTTAATTGAAGTTCCTTTAAAGTTTTCCATATTTATTGTGTACAAACACTTTTTGTATTATAGTTGCTGCTGTTTCCTTTCAACGGGCCATGATATGTTAATGCTATATAAATTGGAGAGCCTGGTATACCTGCCTAATATCTAGTAGGGCCTCCGCGAGCACGCAGAAGTGCTGCAACATGACGTGGCATGGACTCGACTAATGTCTGCAGTAGTGCTGGAGGGAATTGACACCATGCATCCTGCAGGGCTGTCCATAAATCCATTAGAATACAAGGGGGTGGAAATCTCTTCTGAATGGCATGTTGCAAGGCATCCCTGATATGCTCAATAATGTTCATGTCTGAGGAGTTTGGTGGCCAGCAGAGGTGTTTAAACTCAGAATGGTATTCCTGGAGCAACTCTATAGTAATTCTGGACATGTGGGGTGTCGCATTGTCCTGCTGGAATTGTCCAAGTCCGTCGGAATGTGCAATGGACATGAATGGATGCAGGTGATCAGCCAAGATGCGTACGTATGTGTCACCTGTCAGAGTCATATCTAGACGTATCAAGGGTCCCATGTCACTCCAACTGCATACGCCCCACATCATTACAGAGCCTCCACGAGCTTGAACAGTCCCCTGCTGACATGCAGGGTCTATGAATTCATGAGGTTGTTTCCATACCCGTACACATCCATCTGCTCGATACAATTGGAAACAAGACTCATCAGACTGGACAACATGTTTCCAGTCATCAACAGCCCAATGTCAGTGTTGATGGGCCCAGGCGAGGTGTAAAGCTTTGTGTCATTCACTCAGCAATGGTACATGAGTGGACCTTCGGCTCCGAAAGCCCATATCAATGATGTTTCGTTGAATGTTTCTCACGCTGACACTTGTTGCTGGCCCAGCAAAGAAATCCGTAGCAATCTGCAGAAGGGTTGCACTTCTGTCACATTGAACGATTCTCTTCATTCATCGTTGGTCTCATTCTCAGAGGATCTTTTACCAGCCGCAGCGATGTCTGAGATTTGATGTTTTACCGGATTCCCGATACTCACAGAGCACTCGTAAAATGATCGTAAGAGAAAATCCCCACGTCATCGCTACCTCGGAGATGCTGTGTCCCATCTTTCGTGCGCCAAATATAACACCACATTCAAACTCACTTAAATCGTGATAACCTGCCACTGTAGCAGCAGTAACTGATCTAACACCTGCACCAGACACCTGTTGTCTTATATAGGAATTGCTGACCAGAGTGCCGTACTCTGAGCATTTACATATCTCTGTGTTTGCATATGCATGCCTATACCAGTTTCTTTGGCTTTTCAGTTTAGTTTCCAATTATACAATGCTCAGATTAATTCTCTTCTACACCCATTCCACACTCCTTACTATGTTAATTTTCACCAAATTAGCTGCTAGTCACCATCATGTAACAGCTACCCCATTTTACTGTTGAAGGAACATAAACCTGAACATTTCAATGATCAATGTGTGTACGTCTATCCACATTTCGACACAGTTTCTGCCTTCAACTGTAGTAGGAGGTGGTCATTCTCCTATCCAAATGAATAATACATATTTAAATAGATTGCAAGGATACAAAAGAAGCTGGACAGATAAATAAAATTTAAGGTAGGGAATAAACCAACACTTATTACAGAAAATGGCATTAGAAAATGACAAACACAAATGAATCATTGCAATTATCAAGTACATAACCCTTCATCAGCCAGTAAAATATGGTGGACACAAGACAGGTGCATAAAAAAGAAGTTTCATAGGAATACAAGCAGACATTAATTATTAAAGAAATATTTTGACCTTAAGATGACTTCTTAGCATGCAGTCAAAACATTGCATTTTATAAATAACTCTTAGTTGTACACCTGTGAAAATGACTAATTACTTATGAAACTTAGCACTATTCCTACGGTGCCAAACACTATGGCTGAGAAAACATCACCTGTGATTAGTGATCAAAATCCTGGATAGTAATTCAGCATGCCCTGACAACTGAAAGTTTCTTTAAACTTTAACCTGTACCTGTACCTTTCCAAAGCCACTGAACTGAGTTTCTAGTTGTATTTTAAGGAATAGTGATAGCTATAAAACAGAGGGACCTTTCTGGCATGATAGTACACCTGGAAGGTCAGGCAAATCACCTAGCCTCACACTGAAAGGACACATCTGTGAGCTGACAGCTGTAATCAATGCACACATTTTTCTCCTTCCAAGCCACAAAAAATCAACTCCCAATTCTTATTGCACCACTATATCCCATTCAAACTATTGGTATCAGTTGATCTTTTATTTAGTGTACAATCCAGTATCCTCAATATACACTAAGATGTAAATATGGGTTTGGTCATGTACAAATGGACTCCAGATATCTAAGATATTGATTACAGGACACAGATTATAAAGCATGCAAGAAGTGTAAGTCAATTATAACCAAACTATTAGCTGGATCAGATCATCATTTAAACTCAGACTGCACAATAAATCATTATATTGAGGAAGTTAATAATTGAAACAATAAATAAACCCAGGTTTTGGCTTATGAAATTTTTTTTGAATACAGTTCAAGATGGTGAATTACCACGACGTTTTGGCTGTATGGAACAGATAACCTTGTTTTATCAGTACACCCCACCTAAAACTTACATTAGTATGTTAAAGAAATATAACACCTGCTTGTGACAATATCTGATCACAACAGTCTCTGATCACATCATGGCATATTCGTAAAGTTTTGCATTTGTTAGATGTACAGAGTGAATGGTACATACAACCGCACCCCCAAGATGGTGTTGGAATCGCGCACAAGCTCTGTAAGAAACAGTAACAGGCAGTATCACATGATATATCAGAAGATTCACGCCACTATTCTACATAGAGTAAAGACGTATTTTAGGTTTGGGATAAATACTGCTGATGATACTCAATTTGTAATGGTTTGTTGTGGTGACTGCATTTTGTGTAGCAATCCCACTAAGCCTAAGATTTGCTTCAATCTTCTATTCTTGACCACATTCTGACATCTAAAAGACTTGTGCCAATCCCCTGCTCTTACTGGGGGCTAGCCATAGATTCTTGCGATTTGAGTATTCAGCCTGTGTATGTACAGAAAATCAGCTTCTTCAAATGATGATGATAATAATTACATTATGATCATTGAACATATCCACTTTTTTGTGGGTTGCCCCGCACTAATGCTTTTCAAGGCTGTGCTTATTGAAAGCAAGTTTTCTTCTGCTACTGGCCTGCTAGACCTGTCATAGTTTTGAAGGGGAAGCGGATATACTGCCATTTGTCTGTGAAATATGTAACTTGTTTTCTGTGTGACAAGTGTATTTTTGTTTGTGCAATGTATAATTTATGACACAGAAATTGGGACTGTCTCAACATCCACATGAGTAACTGCTGAAAACTGCCTAAAAATGCAATCATGATGATCAGTATGCTGTGCCCACAATTTGAACCTACACCTACTATATCTCCCCAATCTAGTATAGCTAAACACACGTAGCCACACTGGTGGGTCCATAATAGTAATTCCCTCCTTATTCAATGCTGATAGACAACAGTTGATATGCACAAAAATATACAGATGAAGTCGAATAACTGTTACCACTCAATCTCCTAGCATACCCCAACTAACTTGAATTTGCCTAACAAAGGTGGAAATAAGAGAAGATTTGGTGGCAGTGGTTGCAGGCAGATGGTTCTGAGCACCATACTGCCCTTTCCTGTCTTGTCCCAACAGCTTATGAGAGTGGAGTCATGCTCACAATGTTTCACCAACTGATTCCTGATGCAGAGCATGAGCTGGATGCTCACATAACATGTGCCTAGTCATTAGATTTTAAAAAATTACGGGAAGCAAAGGATCAAAAGAACTTTGGTTTTAGAATACTACAAAATACTACCAAAAGTAATGTGAATTCTGCCAGTTATCCTAATATCTACACATGAAGGAGTCTACCAATAGGAGCATATATATTACACCAACATAGATCTTTATGCTATTAAAACTGAGAATATTAAAGAAATACCAATAATTGTAGTAAGCTTCCAACTGAACAAACCAATTAAAAATTAACACAAACCTTCATAAAAAAATGTTTCATATCTGGATCATCAACATTGTCTAAGTCGAATCCTGTATTTGGATCCCAGCCAACATGCATGACATGTCTAAAATCTTTTGGGCCACTGATATCAGCTTTAGTTAAGCGTTTCTTTGAATCCTTTTCTTTCCGTTTCCTAGATCCTGCAAAGTAAATAAAAACAACTTATAAAAGCTAACATTCCTTACAGAAAGACATCTTCCAACATGTTAAAAAAAAATAATAATAAAGCATACGACTGGCTTGAATATAACACACTCTTAACATTTTAAGGCCAAATAAAAATCAAATTCTATTTTAATAAGAACTCAATTTATAATAAATAATACACAATAAATTCATTAGTCGGAAAATTCACAATACTATTAGCCAGATTTTGGTTCCTAGACTGGTTTCATAGATGAACAGATAAAAAATTGGCACCTTTTTAAAGCAGTATACTAGAGTAGGGTTTAACAGGAACTATATAATTATTTCTAGTACCTCCAATGAAAAACTGACAAGTCCCTTGACGTATCTGTTACCAGAAAAGTTGGGTATTGTATAGATTCCATTGCAAACTGAAAGCCTCATAATGACAGCATAGTCCACCCTCGCCAAAATGAGCTATAATTAATGACTAGTTCAGGTGAAAAAATGAAAGATTACATTCAAAAAGTCTGGAATTCCTCTTCTCTTTATTCCTTAAAGACAAAGAGTGGAACCAAACCAAAATAATAAAATTTTACTGTCAAAGAATCTTTTGTGAAAACCATAATTTTAATTAATATAATGCTCTCAATTGAACATAATCACCAAATTCATTAGTCATGAATGAATATGCCATTCTACAATAATCTCGTTCAAGTCAGTAAAATATTTAAACTGTTACTTAAATATCTGTAATACATACTTTGTCAAATAGGTTATCCTGCAGTAGTTTTATCCCCAGCATGTTCATTAGTCAAAAAAGAAGAAATAGTTAAAATTTAGGGTATATCAAAACTTGACACACTGCTGAAAATTTTACATTTTCCTACAGCTATTGAAAAAGCTACACAAGACAAGTCAAACAACCGTTAACTGCATTTTATTAAATAAACTGTCATAGCCTACATAACTTACTTGACAAAATATCAACATTGATATTGCTGTACATGGCTTTAAAATTAATTTTGTATTATTTAAATGATGTGACTGTAAGCAGCATCCCAATTTTCAGAGCAAAAGATTTCAAATGAGATGTCTCTTGTTTGTCCAATATAGTAAAGATGGGAGGTTAAATGACAAATATGAAAACTTAATTCAATCTGAATATATTTTAAATTTTAATTTTGAATGTAGAGATATATGTCTTTCCTCTTTGCAAATGTAAAATAAAGTTGACATTATACCTTCCAATATACATTCTCCTTACTCTTGGGGACTGTCAGCACAATTGTTGCTTGGAAAGCAATATCACTTTTTCCTTCTCAAATGAAGCAATAATTATACCTAAAATAAATGCTGTTTTTGTTTAGTTCTATCTGTGGGTGGTTTCCTTCCCTATCCTAAGTGAAAATATTCATTCTAAATTGGAAACAAAGAGATCCCACTCATTTTAAGTAATGAGAAAAACAGAAACAATGCAAAATAAAGACTACCCTCCTTCAAATGATTAAGGGTGATGGGTTTGTATAGTCGGCTGCTGTTTTTCGATGTTATGATCCTTCACTTTTTGATCATTCTGTCATATATACTCAATATTGTTTGCTTAGGTTTATTGAATTCATAGTACTACCAAAACCTATCTACTGATTCTGGATCTTTTGTAAATAAAGACGTAATACAGAATTAACTTTTTATTTGCTTATGGCTTTACACCTCATCGGCGTCAGGTTTAGAGGTGGGAAAGGACTGGGGGCTAAGAATGGGGAGGAGTTCAGCATTGACCTTTTGTAGGAACCATTCTGGCACTCACGTGGAGAAAAGTGATTTTGTCAGAGTTACTTTCAATTTCGAAGTTATTGAGTTATCATATTGGTAGTTTAGTCTGATTAGTCTCTTTGTAGTCTCGACAAGAGCTGGTATCTTCCTCTTGGACTTACTCATAGGAATGTTGTCGAGCGACCCATAAAAAAGTCATTAAAGATACTTATCATACAGTTTAGCTGAAAGGAGAACCATTATATTTTCAGTGTTCACCAGTAGTGAGACAATGATTTTGATATGATTAAATCTTCACAAATCACTCTTTTGAAATAGATCCTTGGAGGTTTTGATCAGACCACAAATCAACAGGTACCCCTTCGAATAACTTCAGCTGCCTCTCCCCTCCCACTTACAAACAGGTGGTTAATCCAAACAAACTATTTCCATTGCAGGCACAATTCCTGGAGCCTGAAACAAATCAAGGCCTTCAGATAGCACAGAGCAGCAGAGCTAAATTTTTCCAACTTTCAAATAGACTAGCATACCTTAGGCTATTACCCATAAGCAAGCTCACCAGTTGAGCTTTGCAATTTGACAAACAATGGTTTTCTCTTGTTACACGGGTTTTTTGATTGACATAGCCACCTATGCAGTCTCAGATCTGATGACAGTATGGCAATTATGCCGTGAAGTAGGGTGCAATACTTTTGCCCAAGCATTTTAGAAGAGACACCAAAAAGCTAAGTCTTGCTTTCATCCTCCCAGGGGTAAAAAACGTAATAATGTAGCCTTTACCAGCATATGATTCATATGGCAGCTTCATAAGTATACTACCAAAAGTTGTTGAAGAAACAATAACTAATGTCCAGAAACCCATGAGAAAAGCTATTAACAATAACTCTTGACTTTCTTCTCATTCAGTGCAGCTGGAAGGAAAACCATCACATACTCTCAATCTTCACTCAGAAGATAAGTCATGACTACAGAGCACACATGCTCAAATGAATGCTGGATGGCACCCTGACCCAAAGTGAGATAGAATAATTGTCAGCATTTCTCCTGAATGAGGAAATGTGTTTTATAAAATGGGCAGACATCTAACTCAAAATGATTTTAAGAACATCTACCAACCTCTGGCCAAGATAATGGTTACAATGAGTGGTGACAACCTGAGTTTCAGAAATCTTGGTATCTACAGCATCTTAAAACAGGTACATTATAGTGTCCGTATCAGATAGAATATTCACATATCCCAAGATTGAGACAAATGGTCCACCATCTAAACTATGCGAAAACTCAGTGGCAACAAAATATGTATTCAGAGATAGACACAAGACTGAATTCAGGAAAGTGTAGGTTTCTACAAAGTCATCCCCATCCTGTGTTTAGTTGATTGAGGATGCATCTGAAGAGCAACACAGATAGTGAATGGCAGTACACTGATTCTTGAAAATATCCACTACCAACCTTTAGAAGGAATGATGTGGACGTGAACGTGATCCTGAATGCATGGCTTTATTGGGAAGCCTGTCACAGAGTCTGATAGAAAAGCACCAGGTACGATATATTAAGGCAGTAGTTACTAAGAGATAGTCCGCGGAATCCCGGGGTTCCGTGTTCCATCCGAGAATTAGATAAAATGTTCATTGTAAAGAGTCATAACCACGCCGTGAGAAGGCTATCATGGTACTGCTTCCTTTTGTGACGACTTACCGATGCGAGACTAGTTTTTCATCTTACGCTTACAAAAAAATAAGTACAGATACAGACTGGATGCAACTACAGATCTTTGTGTTCAATTGTCAGACATTAAGCCTAATTCTAGTGCTATTATAATTAAATATGTGAAAAAATTTCATCTATCACACTAAATAGTTACATTGCATTATCTTGTATGATAATTTTTTATAATAATAATAATTATTATTATTATTTTTCATTTATAATTTATTCTTCCTTTTCAAGTCAAACATGTAAATATGCAGACTTATGGTACAGTCACTTTAGTTATTATAAAAAGGGGATCTGCCAAAAAAGGTATGATCATTTAGGATTCCATGGGAAAAAAAGGGAACCGCTGCACCAGCATCTCTGTCACAGCAGCTGGCTTTTCAATCTCAGAAAATATTCATGAGCCTGGATAAATACTATAGAGCATACAGTTCTTTGTGGTGTGTCCATTAATTATGTAAGGTGTTTTTTTCTTAAATTTGGACCCTCCGCCCCCTAGGTGAGATTTGATGAGACCTGGTGGAAAACCCCCCTGCCTCCCCTAACGTTAGATTAATCTTGTAATTTTGAAGATTTTTTTTTTTTTAAGGGCAGCAATCTGAAATAAAAAGTAGACATGAGATTTTTATCAACCCACCTTCCCCTTCAAATGAGATTTTGCTGGACCCCAACCTCTATTTTGACTTCATGTAATTAATGGACACCACTTTAACACCCAGCAGTATGCGTACCCATGAAGATTTCACATTAACACACCAATCTGTCAATGTATTTTATGAAGCCCAATTTCAACAGCAGGAAGTGCTTTGGCCATGGAACAAAGGTGATCTGAAGACAGTTCAGCCACAGCTGCAAATGTTCAATACATTTATCTATTTTAATTAAAAATAAATTTACTGAATACCATTACCAAATTAATATCTGTTGTAGACAGTACCAATCATAAATATTTCATGAAATTTCTGGTTTCATAGTTTGTCAATATATCACCACCACTTATGGAAAAAGTCAAGAACTTTCCAGACCATCTCCATACAAAACTAACATTTATTTCAGTAAGTGGGTATACTCCTCAATCTGTACTCTATAATGTAAACCATCAGTACACAACATGAAATTCTGGCAAAGTTATATCAGCATTTTAAAAATAATTCTTAGGATTAATATACTAACAGTGACAGCTTTAAAAATGGTCTAATAATGAGACACCTGCTATCCTGCCTTATCACAAAAGCACCTAAATGAGAAGCATAGTTCAATGATCGCCCCCCACCCCTTTTTTTGTTGCAAGAAACGTTTTTAAATTACATAAACACTGCCTGACCAAAAAAGTGAAGCATTCAGATGGGGAGGAGAAAACGATTCATGGGTTGAGAGGGTATGTGATGTTATTTCTGTGATTACAAAATCAAATCAAATTTACAAAGAACCAGCCCACTTATCAGTATGACACTGTACCTGCTCTGGCCTGGACACATGCACTGGTTCTGTTGGAAAGGTTGCTTGTCACAAACCCAATGCATCCTCTCCTGAGGAGAGCTGGCTCACAACTGTTGTAACTGGTACTTGATATCCTGGATAGGGAATTGACATCCGAACTGACCCTACATATGTTCTATGGTGGACAGATTTGGATATCATGCAGGTTATGGGAATACCTCAAAATCATGTAGACAGTACACAGAGACCTGTGCAGTGTGTGGACAAGCATTGTCCTCTTGAAAAGTGGCACCATAATACTTTTGCATCACAGGTAACACACGAGGATGCAGGATGTCTGTGACGTATCTCTGTGCCGTCAAAGTTCCCTCAATCAATACCAACCATGACTCAGTCATACCAAATGACTACCCACACCATGATGCCAGGAATAACACCACACAAAACTCAGTCAATTGTTGATTAGTGTTGTGGTGTTAAAGGCAACCAGTGCAGGGAATGGTAATTTCCTAATCTATCTGATGCTAGTCACCAACCAATGGTGCCAGATGACACAGGGTCCTTCACTTGTTCTCCGATGACAGGTACAAATGTGAAAGGATGACAATGTGCTTGGTGCACAATATGGCGACCCTACTTTGTGATGTTCAGATGAGGTCAATCGGAACTTTGACGACAAGTATGCCCTACCTCAGATTTCCACGCAGTCCAACATCGGATCACTGTCACATCCGAATGCCCCACAATTCTGTATATTGCACGATTGAACCAACCAGCCAAATGAATACGCACAATGAGGTCCATCATCTGTCAGGTGCTATCTCACAAGACTACGTGGCATCTCAGTGTCCTTTACATTGATCACTCAATACCTGAAGCTGTTAAAATCCCTCATATACCTCCCACCGGGCCTGACAACAACACTAATACACTTTCATGGCCATGCTACCTGTCACAGAGAATTGCAACTCTAATCATTTACATACCTGCTGTGTGAAGTGTGTCAAGTCACATTAACATCCAACCATGTTTTCTGGGTGCTTCAATTTTTTTGTCAGTAAGTGTGTGTGTGTGTGTGTGTGTGTTTATTGCAACCCACATCATGGACAAGATTGCTTAAACACAATAATTATCACTGGTGCCAGATGCACAGTTAAGAAGTTGAAGGCTAAGTTCAGAGAAATTTTCATCACCCTGAATTAGGTCAGAGTAGGAGAGACAGTGGTGTCCAATTTCTAGTCACTTGGTTGTTTACCAAAGGCCTGGATTAAATGCTAAACCTCTCCATAATTGGTATGGAGAGTGAGCATATTACACTCTTGATGAAAATTTATCTATTAGTTGTAATAATGTTAAACTTGGCGGCCAGCATCAAGTTTCATTCCCTCCTTTCTTCCATCTCAACTCGGACAAGACACAAAACTTATCATACACTCATCAAAGTTTAAAATACGTAACATTGCTCTCCATGGTAACCAGCTACAAATATTATACTACAACAATTTCATTAATATAATTAACCTAGTTCCTGTATATTCAAAAGTAAGTTCCAGGAGAATTTTTCTTTTTATTCAAAATACACTGGTGTGCAAAACTTAAGGAGGAGATATATAAAGTATTTTTTTTAACTGCTTTACGTCTCTCAACAGCGAGGTCTTTAGAGACGGGAAAGGATGGGGGCAAGGAATGGGAAGGAATTCGGCTATGGCCTTTTTAAGGAAGCATATTACACTTGGGAAACCATGGAAAACCCAAATCTGGATGCCCAGACGGGGATTCGAACCGCCGTCCTCCCGAATGCGAGGCCAGAACGCTATCTGTTACACCACCACGCTCGGTATATATAAAGTAACATAACATATTAAGTACTGGGTAGAAATGAATGAAAGTGTGGAAACATGTTGTTAGAGGTCTCCCACATGTGCACAGAAAGGTAGATGTTAGATGGCGTGAAGTCAGTGCCGCAAATGTGTGTGGCCCTGTAATACAAGGCATTTGATAGAACAGGATAAGACAGTGTGTGTTAATCAGCAAACTTTTATGGTGCACTTTGGTGATGTTCTTCATTACAACACGGCCTGAAGACAACATTTGAATGACTGCACACAGAAAAGAATCATCGGAAAACTGGCAGGTCGACAAAGTGTGACCAGTGTAACTCGGGAGTTTGGCATTGCTCACAACATTGTTTCACGTGCAAGGGGAGCATTCCAAATTACAGGCACTGCTGCCTGAAGGAGAGGAGGTGGTTAACCATGGTCAACTATAGCAGCAGACAATCACTACATTATGCAACAGGCAAGAAGGGACCCATGTCAAACAGCGGGTGCAGTTGTAACCACATTTAAAGGGAGTGTAAGACATGTAATCTCATGCTCCACCGTAACATGGTGACTGCATGGAGATGATCTCTTCGGCAGCTGATGATTATGTCATGTTCTGTTGACACCTGAAAATCAGAGGCACCATTTGCTATGGCACCAAGAGCTTCAAGACTGGACCAATTTTGAATGGGGTCACTTGTTCTACTCAGATGAAAGCAGACTTGATCTCAACTTGATTCTGGATGTATCCCCATCTTCTGAGAGGTGGGAATACCTAACGCACCCAGGAACATTGTCAAACATGATCAATTTGGTGGTTCAAGTGTTATGGTGTGGGGAAGCATAATGTTGCATGGATGTACAGACTTCCAAAACTCAACTTGGTACACTCACCAGTCAACGTTATTGTGACATTTTATTCCTTCCCCATGTGCATCTCTTCATGGGTGCATTTAGCCATGACTTATGACAATATGAGGCTGTATCGAACAGCACAGGGGGAGGAGCTCTTGGAAGGAGAGGAAATTTGGCAAATGGACTGGCCTGCCCATTCCCGACTTAAATCTCATCAAGCACAAGTGGAATGTGTTGGGGAGACATATTGCAGCACAGACACACATGCCAACGACCATCCAGCAGTTGTCAACCACACTGGTGAAAGAATGGAACATCCTACCCCAAGAACTCCTTGCCAAACTTGTGGGGAATATATACAGAGCATGCATCGCTGTCCATGGTAATCACACTCCCTTTTAAAAATCATGTACCTCCTTTTAGTAATGCCCATGGGACTACTGCCGCAGTGACTTCAGTGCAACTATTGCCTCTGTATGAAAATGTCATTTCTGCCCATCTCATCGCGTATTTCTTTCAGTTCCCTACTTTGCCATACCGTAGCAGTTCTTTCTATGTAAGGTTCAAGATTTATCGAGCTACGTTACTTAGCTGTGACACAGCATGCGAAAGTTACTTTCATCCTTATATTTCACACATCAGTGTACATATACATAAATTGAAACTTTTTCAGATGATATTCATAAACAGACATATAAGTTTTAGAGTGTCAAAAATATGAGTCCAGCGTTAGGTTTAATGCTGCCTCTGTACACAGCATACTGTTGATATAATCGAGCAATTTTAATTTATATTTTCCAGAAACATTAGTGACAACAACCACAGCAATAAACATTTAAAAAAACATACCTTCACTATGAAATTTAATTTAGTAGATATATTTTGTGTGATCACAACAACCCAATGACATACTTTAAAGATGTCATGCACTTATGTCACTACTAGGTTGTCCAGTATTCTTACAAGACAGAGGGAATCTGCAACTTAATATCGAATCTGAACAATACAGAATTGTAGTGTTCATACATGCAAAGCAGGCACTGCTACAGAAAATGGTCAAGGATCCATAAAAATGTCAATCAGAAATGAAACCATAACCATAACCAGACACCTTGTCACTGATCAATCAGGTCATTCAGTATTTTGATGGAATAGAAACAAAAGTGGTATATGCCATCAGAATGATGAACTTTGCCAGGTTAACAGGTTCTATAATTTGGCATTATGTTCAAAGATAAGTTCAGCAATATCATGCAAAATAAATTATGGAAGCTTAACAAATGAATTCTCAAGAAAAGTCTTGAAACTTTTCTCCATAAGCATATGGTATTCTAAAAGATCAAACAAAACTACTTAATGGGTTTCATCATTCAGTTCATGTTCAATTCATGCAGATCCAGAAAAGAGAATTCAGATTTATTAAACAATTCTCAGAAAATATTCTGAGCAAGATACTTTCAATAAAATAATTTTCTGAGCAGATTAAGCTACAATCAAACTGAAAAGCCATTTCAACTATTAACTGGAATATTCCCAACCCACAAGTTTAATTTCAAAACTACTCTGGAACTGACAGTGGTGTAAAATTTGAGCGACAGGCCTTTTTCCTAGTGCAGTTGCCGTAATGGTTGCTGTTTTGTTTGTATGTCAGTTACAACGTGAGCATGTCAAACCTGAATAAGCAGGGCAGTCTGACAAACTAAAAATGCACATAATCAAACAAAAATAATATCAAATAGAAAAATAAACGACTGCTAAATGAATTCCAGCCAGACATATCTAATGAACTAGATTAAATTCATTTGGTTAGCAGTGAGAAAGATAGTTAATTAAAAAAAAAAACTGCTTGTGTAAGGCTAAAAAATAATAACAATTCAGGTTGCAGAATTCGACCCTTAAAGGACAAAAGTATCAATATTTCTACAAAGCAATTTTAGGTCACGAGCCATTTACCTCCCTTTACTTCTAACCAATATAGATAAATGATGTATCATTTTAAAAAATTAAGATCTCCACAGTGGTCACATCATATTTTAAGGAAGGAATTTTTCAGATATTATCATTATTTCCGTAACATATTTTTTTATCACGAGCTATTTATCTCCCTTGATATCTAACCGAAATAGATAAATGAGCTACCATATTAAAGATTAAGGTTCTCTGTTTTGGTCACATAATTTCTTAAGAAACAAATTTTTCGGAATTTGAGCCTTGAAGGGCAAAAGTAATAACTGTGAAAGTTGCACGTATGAGACACTTCACAGCCTAGCCACTAGATAGCAGTAGCACATATCACAGAGAAATTAATAAACTGCTTTACTGGCGTCGACTTTTGTTACATACCTACTACACTAAACAAGCAAATAATTGAAACAAATGAGGCAGTTCTTCTTTCATCCTACTACAAACATAGTGTTGCAAACTGAAAAAAAAAAAAATGTTTTTTTTTTCAGCTTTGTGAAAAAAACATGAAAAAAAACCTAGCACCCGTGTTTTTTTTCTAAATTTTTTTTTCAGAAAACAATATATTTGATAAATTATAGTTTTATTTGAGGAACTTCCATTTTACATGTGTGTTTTAAGTCTTACTGAATCATATAATGTCTCACATAATGATTCATAAGTGTATCTATATAGGTAATATAATTTTATTCATCCTCTATGTCAGTACCACATTCACTAGTATGAGCACTACCAACACTTGTTCGATCGGTGTCGGAATTTTCTGTCTCTTCTTCTGTCTCCTCTAGATCCATAACTTCAGAAATAGTTAAATTTTCTTTTACTGGTTGTTCTTGTATTGTACGCAAAAGATTTTGAGATTGCAATTTTAAATTGTGAGCAAAGTACACACTGTGCATAAAGACTGTGCCGACAGTTCTGTATTACGGTCTTTTAAGTTTGAATTAAAATCTGTTATCATACAAAATAGGAGTTTTACTTCTTTTCAATCGTTTGTTTACACCAGGGGTCCCCAAACTTCAAATCACGTCGACCCCCTCATAGAACATTTGTCTTCTTATCGACCCCCAGATTTACGTTTAATAAAAACCAGTGCCGGATCTGGGGGGGGGGGGGGTGTAAACCGGGATGCCAACTTGAAAGGGGTGGAAAAATCATGTTTGAAGGGTGGCGATTTAAGTCACAGAAACCTTTTTTTAGCTCTACTAGTACACTGAGCGCCTGGCGGCGATAACAATGATTTTGTCCAACAATCGGGACGGCGACACTTGGGGTCAGACGGCAAAAATGGGGGCTCCAAATAATGTTTCAAGGGGCGGCATTCCCACAGTTTTTGCCCCGGATCAAAAAATTCCTGGATCCGCCACTGATAAAAAATTTAAATCATTTTTAGCATTTCTGATGCTAAGCAATAAGGAGATTTGTATTATAACCCAAAGAAAGTATTTATAGTTCCCACACCTTAAAAAATCCACCCAACAACACTAACAGAAAAAGGAGATATTTTACACTGTTATTATAATCGTAAAAAATAATAACAAAATTACAGATAGATAGAAACTAGCCATAAGTGTCATAAAATGTAAAACACAAAATAATCATTGAAAATTTAAATAAATTATATTCGATGAAAAAACATCTGCCATTTTACGACTACTACTGAATACATTAAAAATATGTTAACATACCTTTTTATTAAAGTAGCTGATATCAGTGAGATGGATGGGTCTGAAGGGCAGCAGCAAGATTATTGATGTTCGGTTGAAAATTGGTAAGTTTTAGTCGCAAATCACCACGGTTTTCCAAGTTCAGTCTGTTTCTCTGTTTTGTCAAAATAGCGTTCGCGTGGCTAAAGCCAGCTTCAACCATGTATGAAGTTGGGAATGCAAGTAAGAAAGGTTCGGCTTCTGCTCTGAGCTTGGGGTATTTTGTAGCAATATTGTTATTGCTCCAAAATTCGCTGAGGTTTTTATTTTAAACAACGCTTTAGCTTCCAGATCTACGCATATTTCAATCAGTTCATCTTCTAAGCCAGGTTCATTACCTTCATTATCAATTTTAACATCAAATGGAGAAGCAAACCATTCAGGAACATGCATGTTCTCCAAGTCTTCGAAACGTGCTTTGAAGTCTTCTCTTAATTTATCGAGATGTTTAATATAAATCTCCAAATCACGGTCAGGTATATCTTCATTTTCTTTTAGTAGTCGAAAGTTTGAAAATATTTAAAATCTTTACGTGCCAGTGAAGATTTTAACAGGTCCATTTTTAGTTGAAAAGCCATTATAATTGTTCGAGCTTGAACAATTGTAACATTTTTCCTTGCAAACGCTTCTGTACTTCGTTAAATTTCGAATAAAGATCTGCCAAATAGAACAGATGGTTCTTGCACTGTTTTAACTCGTCACAGAGTAATGGATCCACATTCTTAAGAAACTCTGTAGACGAGTCGTACAAGTCAACAAGCCTCTGCAAACTATCACCTCTTGACAACCATCTCACCTCAGTATGCAAAAGTAATTGATTGAAATGTTCATCATTTTCTTCACATAACTTCGCAAACAGTCGGGAATTGAGAGGATGGGCTTTAATTTTATTAATTGACCTAATGCACACTTTTAGAGTATCATGCAGCTCGCCACTCAATTTTTTGGCTACAAGATGCTGCCTGTGCAGGATACAGTGAACAGTACGTACGTTAGGAACCTTTTCCTTCAGAAAGACGAAAAATCCTCTATAACGGCCTACCATAGCAGGTGCACCGTCAGTAGCTACTGCAGTAATATTCCCGAATGGAATGTTGTGCTTGTTCAAATAATCTTGCAAACATAAAAAAATTGTCATACCTTTTGAATCAGTTTGAAGATATTTAGCAAACAGAAATTCATCAACAGTGTCATTCAGGGATGGACTATGGAACCTAACATACGCCATGAGAAGATTTGAACTTCCGAAAGTTGATTCGTCAAGTTGAATAGCAAACTTACAATGCTGGAGCTCAGAGGTCAAAGTTCTTTCCACATCGTCGGCCATTTCCTCTATACGTCGCTGCACAGTATTTGCACTCAATGGTATGCACTTTAAAACTAGTTGAGAGTCTTTCTTCATAACATTTTCAATGACATCTTTTATAGCTGGTATTATAATCTCTTCACCAATAGTGTATGGTTTGCCTTTCTTTGCTATGTTAAGAGAGATGCTGTAGGATGTCCTCAGTCCTCCTTCACTATCAGCGCTAGCAGATGACTTCAAATATGTACTTAAATTTGGCCGAACTCTCAATTTCTCTTTTAGCATTTTGAAATACTCAGAATCTTTGTTTTTCTTATCAGAATGGATCCTTTCCAAGTGGTCTTTCATTTTCGCCGGCTTCATGGCATCATTGCTGAAAGTTTTTTCACATAACAAGCACATAGGAATAGTTTCATTAGCAAAAGATGGCACAAAACCATATTTCAAATACTCGTGTGAATATTGTCTGCATTTCTTCTTAGCACTGGTAGACGACATTGCGGGTATTAAACTCAGATTTATAATATGAACAACACGATACGATCGCAGCACAACAAAACAGCGGCAGTAAGAGACGCAACTTATTCCCGCACGAGCTATAAACAACTGCCTGTTCTTTCTCAGAGTGCATTGTTGCTACTCTTTGCTAACAATAGATATCTAGACTTGGAAGGAATAATAATTACATCTAAAAGTTACCTATTCAATAGAATTAGGTAGGAAAAAGATAAAAAAAGAAGTATCTAAATTTAATGGTTTTCGGTATATTACGATATTTTCTATGTAAAGGACAAAATTTACATTTAGATATACAATACATAGAGTGGAAACCATACTGGAATTTAACAGTGCAACTTGTGTATAATGAACCAGTAGCGTTCACTGCCCCTCCCCCCCCTCCCTCTGTGGCTTTACGTCTCGTCGACAGCGCGGTCATTAGAGGCGGGATGGAACTGCGGACAAGGAACTGGAAGGAATTCGGCCATGGCTTTTTGGAGGAAGCATCCCGGCATTAGCTTTGAGTGATTTGGGGAAACCATGGAAAACCAAAATCCGGATGCCCGGACGGGGATTCGAAATAGCGTCCTCCCGAATATAAAATGCTTAAGTAAATAAAAAATAAAGTTTTAGTACTTTTTGAGTTCATCACGTAGCTTAGCTAAAATAAAATACTTGTGATGTTGAACTTCTTTCTTATCCCAAAGACGGACCTTGAAAGAGACACAATTCATAAATTGGTTTACATTCGTTTCTCACAGGAATAACCACTAACAAACCAGCAATGCCAGTGAAGAGTAAAGCGGCGAAATCAAACAGTTTGAACACTAAGCTTGGCTCCATTATTACCTCATAGCTTTGCGCCCCAGTATGAGCCACCGCAACAATCCAATTGGTTTGTTTGTTTTCGCTGCTTTGTTCTTCGCTCTCGTCGTTGCTATGCTCTCCGCTCCAGTATGTTTTCTCCTTAATACATACCTAAAGCGACGCAGGCTTCGGTAAAACTCAAATTATAACGGGGGTAGTCAGTTATTTTGGATTTTTGTTGGAATATTCCCATTTTTTTTTCCTAGACCATTTAATTGATCCTCTTTATTATCAATCGACCCCCTTTCGACCCCCGGGTATTAATCGACCCCCGGAGAACTCTTATCGACCCCCAGGGGTCGATACCGACCACTTTGGGGACCCCTGGTTTACACCAACGGTTGCAAGGAAACGATTCATAATTAGGGACCGTGCACAAACTACGTGGCTCGGTCCAGAGGGAGGAGGGGTTAGCTGGAAGACAACGCTGGGCTACATGGGAGAGGGGGGGGGGGTGTTCCGAACCAGGACACGTAACTTTCCTTTCGTAACATTTTTCACAGTTAAAATGAGGAACTGAACTCACAACAGCATGTGAGTATTTATTTCCCTCAGTTAATTATATCCGTATGTAATTTACAATAGTCTGACAAGAGAATACAGTACAAAATGTCTTCTGGAATCAAAACGGAAGAAAGCTACGTGCTACGTGAGTGGGGGGGGGGGGGTAGGCAAAAGCCACGTAGGGTTACGTGGGGGAGGAGAGGGGGTTCACAGGAGGCCATAATCGAGCTATGTGGTTTATGCACGCTCCCTTACTGACAATTTAATGAGTCAGTACCACTATACTCTGAGAGTTAACAAGTATACGAATATAAGGAATCCCAATAAGTAATAAAAAGAGGCAAAAAACCGTGGCTAAATTTTAAATTCCTAATTTTTTAAAAAGATCTGTAGGTAATTTTGTAGGGCTGGCAGCACTATTTCAAATAGCAAGTATCAATCCAAACAATGGGGAATGGGGATTCCTTCTGGAGCAACCTAGTCTCTTCGGGAAATCCCCGTTCATAAAGAAAATTTCAATCAATTTTGCCAATATTTTCGAATTTTTTTTTTCCTACTGAACCAGAAAATTTAGTAGATTTTAATCTAAGACAAGTACTTAGAATAAACTCTAAAACAGTCATTTTAAACGATAACTGCCTTACAAATTTGAGATTTAGTAGTTGTGAAAAAAAACGTGTTCCAGAAAATTTTTTCACGTTTTTTTTCAAGCCAGAAAAAAAACCGTTTTTTTACAACACTATACAAACATCATGATATTCTTTGTATTCGCGAAATTTTTGCACAGATCATCTATATGATAAAGTTGCCAATATGATAACTATTATATATTCAGAGTTTGATTTAAAGCTATCCAAAATTCTTAAAGCAGTAACAGATAATGGATCCTATATGGTAGGCATTCGAAGTATTTGGAAAATTAGGTTAAGATATTCTGAAAACATTGCACATGAAGAAGGTCTTGAAAGAACACCACTAGCTGAAGATAATGAAGATGATGATTTTCTACAAAAACCTATTGTAGATCCTTCTTCAGAAAAAGTGATGATTGCCTGCTGGGGCATGAAAGATGAGTTACGCACACTTTGTATTTGGTTGCCAGTAGAGATTTTGAAGAAGCAAGACTGGAAAACAAGTTTTATAAGAAAAGTGAATGATTTGGCCTTAGCAAAGGCCAAGCGCTCTGAAATTTATGTTCTAGATTACCAAAAGCATGTGAAAACATATTTGAAATTAATTTCTCCTATTTGTAAGGAATACGTGCACTATTCGAAGCCAGTAGCTGAAGGTATTCAATGTCTACTACCTGAACTAATAAGAATTCAGCATTTGGTTAAATGCGTTAAAATGGAAAATCTAAACTATTGCAGCCTTTTGTTAGATATCACCGAAAAAAAAAAATCTAAATTATTATTTTTTTTTTTTTTTTTTTTTTTTTTTGCTGTTTGAGCCTGTGGCAAATTATGCAATATTAACCTCAGTGACCCATCCATTTTTTTTCAAAATGAAATTGGCATCTTAAGTATTCTAAGCACATGTAAAAGAGCTTTTCCTTATTGAAACACTGAAAAATAATTGATCTGAAAAACAAACAAAAATCAGAGGGTTTAAAGAGCAATGGAAAGGACATAAAAAAGACAAAAGACTAATCTTATTACATGTTTTTAGAGGACTCCGATTCCTCTACTGCTAGTGCCACAAGTGGCGACAATACAGGGTCTACTAGCAGCACCGCTGACTTAGAAACACTTCAGTTGTCTAAATAATAAGTACATCTGCCTAAAAAGTTTAAAAGCTTATCCAACAATTAAAAAAAATACTTTTAAATTATACCACCTGTTTGCTGAGTTCCACCCATGCGGAGAGACTTTTCTGTTTTAAGGGAATGATAACGAGAACCAGTTGAAGAACTGGTTTTACTTAAGTCTCATTTAAAACCTTAAAGAATGTCTTACAGATTGTAGACAAACTAATATGTTTCAAAATAAAATAAAAATTACATTATATAAGTTCCAGGAACTGAAAATCTCTGGTCCTACACTCGCCCAGTGAAAACTGGGTAAACAAGCAAAAGTACAAGCAAAACATGACTGGTGTAATTACAAAATTACCCCAGGTGGTCGATCCACCCACAGGAAGGTTCCTGTGGCAACCAAGCATTCGGATTCTGGGGAGCTTTGGCTAACACCTAAGAGAAAGTCGGAGTTCTCTGGAAAACTTTCAAAAAATTACATTGGGACCATCAACGTACAAACATTGATTCAGGCAGGAAAATTACATAATCTGACTACTGAACTTGATAAACAGAAAATAATATTACTTGCAGTGCAGGAAACACAGATGACTGATGACAATACAATGGATTATGGAAACTACAGGATTTTCAAGAGCAAGACCAACCAATGAGTAGGAAGAAACACAGGCATGTTAGGAATGGCATTCACTGTACACAAGAAATTACTGCACTCAGTGACTAAAGTCAATCCAATTAATGACAGACTGATGACATTGCAACTCAAACACAAAAATAAAAAAAAAACACTTTCATCAACACACACACACACACACACACACACACACACACACACACACACACACCTATAAACAGAGACAACAAGAAGAAACCCAGACGAAATGGAAATATTCTGGGAAAAATTGGAAACCACCATGATGAAAACATCCAAAACTGATACAAAAATCCTACTAGGGGATTTCAATGCACAAATTGGAAAAGAGAAGAAATACAGGAAAACAGTAGGAAAATTCCCAGCGCACAAATTTACCAATAAAAATGGAGTGAGACTGATTAAGTATGCCACCAAAATGACCTAAAACATATTTCAACATCATTTATGAAGAAATCCAAAAAACAGAAAACATGGGAGGTCCAATACAAGCGATAGGTGAATATCAGTTAGACCAGTGATGGGCAAACTTTTTAAGGGGAGGGCCACATAAAATAAAAAATTATCTCGGCGGGCCGGAACTTTTTTTTTGTAAGTGATAAACTTTATTTTTGATTTTTACATCACACACAACTTATATTATTTGCAACTTATATTATTTGCAGTCAATCGGTTTCTAACGCTGTTTCTGCGAAGCTTCATAGTAGAAAACGCCTGTTCACACAGGTAGGAAGATGCAAACATCGCAATTATCTTCTGAGCGTGAGATTTCAGGTTTGGGAAACTTGATTTTGACAGAGCCTTGTAGAACTCAATTTTAGAAACGTTGAGAAATAGTTGCTTCAATTCAGTATTACATTGCAACTCAATCAGTTCGAGCAGCAATTCTGGTTTGACTGATTCACAATCCAGATTAAATGGCATGCTAAAAATGTCCAGGTCATGTTCGATAACTTTGAAGTCTTGGAATCTTCGTTCAAATTCTTCATGAAGACATTTCAAGCTTTTCTCATAGCTCCTAAGTTTGTCTTCCCTAACTGCAACAGTCTTTAGTCTTGGAAAATGAGTAAAGTCTTTCTTGACTAGTTGTTTGGAGAATAGATTCAATTGTATTTTGAAACCCTTGATGTGACTGAGAAGATCTGTAAAAAATGCAAAGTCCGAAAGCCATACAAAATCTTTAAAATTTTCACACTCGTCCATTCCTTTTTCTTCCATGAAAGAGATTATTTCGTCTTTTAGAGCCCAAACTCGTTCGAAAACCCGTCCTGCACTGAGCCACCTTACTTTAGTGTAGTAAAGTACATCAGAATATTCAGATTGCAATGAGTCAAGAAACTCTCGAAATTGTCTATGGTTGAGTGCTCGAGAACGAATGCTATTAACAAGCTTAACAACAGCATCAAGCACATGTTTCATGTCTAGAGCAGATTTACACAGAGCTTCTTGATGTATGACACAATGAAAAAACACAACTTCGTTCCCAGGAAATGATTCGTTAAACATGCCTACAAAACCAGATTTCGTCCCTATCATATTCGGTGCTCCATCAGTTGTAATGTTACAAATATTAATCAAAGGTACTTTCAAAGACGTGATAGTTTCTTGAAATTCTTGAAAAATGTCTGATCCTTTTGTCGTTCCCTTTAATGAACGCATGCAAGCTAATTCTTCGCTAACACAAAAGTTGTCATCAATAACTCTTATAAATATCAGTAACTGAGCTGTGTCAGTTATGTCCGTACTTTCATCCAACGCAAAAGAACAGAATTTAAACTCCCTTATCTTTGACTCTAGTTGTGTGACAAACTGCTTATCAATTACTTCAATTCTAGAAGTAATTGTTGTTCGAGACAAACTTACTGTCTCAAAATCCTTTGTTTTGTCAGGACACAAAATGTCACATACTTGGAGCGTACAAGTTTTAACAAATTCGCCGTCACACAATGCTTTATTACTTTTTGCAATATTGTATGCTACAACGTAACTAGCATGTGTAGCTAGCATTTGAGAACAACTTTGTTTCTTAAAAATATTTTGCTGACCTGACAGTTTTTTACGTAGAGCTCCTGCTTTTTGCTTCCTATCTTCTTCGGTCATAAATTCATAAGTGGCGTTGTTATGTTTTGTCATAAAGTGACGTGAGAGGTTGAATTCCTTGAATACGGCTACAGCTTCATTGAAATGAGGCACACAGGTTTATCCTTAATAGGCGTGAAAAAGTATTTCCAAATCCACTCAGATTTAAAAACACGACATTCTGAATCAACTTTACGCTTTTTATATGCCATTGTAACGATCAAAAATGTAAAAAAACACTAGCAACAAAGGAAAACTATAGAAACACAAGCCAGACATACAGCCGTAGCACTGACTACGCGACTGTCCGAACTGCACTGACCTTGAGAACTGACTAAACGACAATGGTAGCGCCCGAGTCGTTCCGAACTTAGCCGAGCAACACGCGCATTGTACTCCACATCGCCATGCTACTGATCTACAGACATATACTACGTCACTACGCAAACTCAGTTAATATTAGACGCGATAATACCGTACTGAAAACGCAATAAGAAGGAAACATTCTATTCTAGCTACGCAGAAAATACATTTTGTCCTATGTGTAATTGTAGGGGTTATTCGAAACCATGTCGCGGGCCGGATTGACTAGCCCGAAGGGCCGGACTTGGCCCGCGGGCCGTACTTTCCCCATCACTGAGTTAGACCATGTGGCAATCTCATATAATGAACAAAAAGAAATACAAGACATTCAGCTGAGACGAGGGGCAAATATAAATTCAGATCACTACTTAACAAGAATCAAAATTAAGTTAACACCTAGGAGAATTCACAGGAAGATCCCAACCATACAGAAAATAGATGTGAAAGAAATTAAAACCTCAAAATTAAGAGAAGAATGGGAGAAACAACCAACTAGAAACTGGACAGACTTTAAAAACAAAACTATCCAGAAAGCAAGAGAGCAAATCCCACTTAAATAGAAGAGGAAACATCCGTGGTGGAACACAATATGCGATAATGCACTCGAAGATAGAAAGAAGGCATTTCTAAATTTTAATAGTAACAGGACGGAACTCACACAACAGGAGTTCCTTAGGATCAGAAAACAAACAGCAAGAACGATGAGGAAAATCAAGAGAGTACATAAACGAACAACTGAACTCCATAGAGAATGACTTCAAGAATTATAACGTGAGAGATTTCTACAAAACCTTTGCAAATCAAATCAGAGTGTACAAACCACAAAATCTGTGTTTCAGGAAAGACAATGGGAAATTGGCACTAACAAGGAAAATTGTGCAGAATTAGCAAAATACTTTTCAAAATTACTAAACTGCCCACAACCAACAAACAGATTTTTAACAGAAGAAAGTGGGAACAGAACAAAAGAATCAGAAAGAACCCCCAACTCAAGAAGAAATTTACGGACACATTCAGAAACTCAAAAATAACAGATCAGGAGAGGACGGGATAGTAGCAGAACTTCTGAAGAACGTAGGACCCAAAACATTAAAAGAGATTACAGAAATAATACAAGAAATTTAGAGAAATTAAAAGATAATGGCAGACAGGAAATGTGCACTTATCCACCCACTTTTCAAAAAAGGAACTAGAACTGATGTGAATAACTATAGAGGGTTTTGTTACTACCAGTCACGTACAAGATATTATCCGCATGTCTACTCAAAAGAACTCGAGAACAACTGGAAAAAAACATTAGTGACGTACAAGCAGGTTTCAGACCTGGAAGATCGTGCACAGAACAGATACACAATCCGAAATGTGTACTGAAATTGATGGCTCTTAGAAATAGACCCATAGTGTGCATATTCGTTGACTTTAAAAAAGACAGGCAATCCTTATTTACTATCTTAAAAGAAAGGAACTACAAAACCAGAAGATTGATAGAATAGACACTAACCGAAACCACATCCAAAGTTAAATTCATGGGTGAAATATCTGAACCATTCGAAATTAGAACAGGAGTAAGACACGGAGATGGATTGTTACCACTACTCTTCAACATTGTACTATATAAAGTAATGACAGAATGGGAAAAACAGTTGAAAGCAGAAAACTTGTGGGCACCCATAAAAATCGGGACTAAAGGACTATACATACCATATCTGGCATTTTCTGACGACCTAGCAATCATCACAGACAAAGAAGAAGTGGCCATCAGGCAAATAGAAATCCTCAAGGAATTCGCAGAAAAAACAGGATTACAAATTTCATTTCAAACAACAGAATTCATGGGAATAAAATAGAAAAGCAAAAACTAAGACAAAATTTGGTGAAATCAACAGGGTAAAACAGTTTAAATATCTAGGCGAAATCATAGAACCAACAGGACTAGAAGGGAAAGCACAGGAAGCAAGAGTAGAGAAGATGAAGAAAGCAATGGCGTTAGTACAAAATATTTACAACAAAAAAATGTATTTCAGATAAGACATTATAACACGGTAATTAAGACAGCAGTTACACACGCAAGTGAAACATTAGCAATGAACACAAAAAAGCAACAGAAAAAAATCAAGAAAGAAGAAAGAAAAATTATCAGAAAAATCCTGGGACCCAGAGTGAATGAAGATGGACAGTACAGACTTCAAACTACAAACTACAGAGAAAATATCAAACAGATTCAGACATGAAGAAAAGAAGGCTGAAATTTTATGGACATCTGAGTAGACTTCCGAAGAAAAGAATCTCAAGACAAATTTTAGAATACACACAAACAGTAAAAACAACAACCACGTGGATGAAGGAGGTGGAGAAAGACCTGAAGTCTGCAGGCTGCTAAGGGAGACGTCACAGATCAAGAGATTTTTAGTAAGAAGGTGAACTCATGGGAAGTTATTTCAGAGACGAAAAAGGGAAAATCAAAACGCATCTGGACTGCCGAAGAAAAGAAAACAGTCAGTGAAAGAATAAAAAAATATTGTTCCGACAAGAAGAACATCCCAAAGAGGAACTGAACGCATCCTGTCAAGATTACTTATCATTCTCCATTATGGGGACATATGAAAATAATAATAATAATATAAAAAATATTTTATATTTAAAAAAGCATTTTAAAAATACGTAATTTGTATCTTGTATTTCAAATACCTTTTACAAAAGTATTTTGTATCTGATATCTCGAATACGTTACCAAAAATTATTTTGTATTTTGTATTCCAGATACTTTTTATCTGGTACATCTCTGATTACAACATACTCCCAGACACTCTGCCTCTTTCCAAGGACCCTACCATTCAACAGCAACACAAGGACCAATTTTAGGACAGTGAGTGATCATATTCAACTTCACTGCAGACTTACTTAAATTTTGTCTGCTTCCTAATCTCTCCTACATTACCACGTGAGAGGGCATCTAGCAGAATATTATCTCACTTCCATGTGGGTAAGGAGGTTGAATGTTATCCTACACGTTTTAGGAGAGATGGTCTTCCCATTAAGGAACAGCGGAACCACAGCATATGCTGAACTTTGATACCATGCAAAACCATATTTGCTAAAGTGACTTCATTACAAAGGCTATCAGTGTCTGGCGTATGTGTGTTTTTATATGTGGTGTTAAGTTTACAAGAAAATAGCATCCAAGTGCAATCTGACAAAATGCTGGTACAACCAAATTTGTTGATCTGCTCCAATTCATATGTATACACTTGAGCAGAAATGTGTTTTTGTTCCAAATCAAAACTGAAGTTACTGTTAAAAATTGAAATATCTCGCGTTTCCATATAATTTTATTCCTCACGATTTTTTCAACATTATGATGGACACAGAACTGCCTGTATGAATCTCAGTGCATAGGACAGAAATTCGTAATGAGGTGGAAGAACATAATTTTGAATGATTGTTGTAATTATTACATCAGACTATGAATGTTTCTGATGCAAGACAACAGTTTTGTTTTGCAAAAGAAGTGAATAAATTCTGTCAACATTGTATTACTTTTCCATCAACCAGTATGATTACCGATGACAAAGGATCATTTTGCTTACTTCTAGAAAAACAAAATCTTCCAGTTCTCATGAAATTTCTTAGTAGTTATATGTAGCCTATTTTTTTGGTTTCATTGAGTATTTCTGTTCAGGTGAGTCCTGATAGCTTTTTAAAAAATTACATTTCATACCACCATTTCAGTCATCTTGTACATTAGTTTTGAATCACAATACTCTAAAAAGAACAATTTCCTAAAACTTCCTCAGTTGTTGCATACATTAATTTATAACCAATTGCTGAAACTACCAATAGTTTCTAATGGGCAACTAAACAGAGTACTAACCATCATCATATCACTTGCAACAAAATTGCGTATTGTGTGTTTTGAAAGTTGAGGTGGTGATCAACACAATAGGACCAAACAGCAACTCAACATCCAACTAACTTCATGAAACTACAGATACACTGATCAGTGAGAACATTATGACTACCTACCACCTCTCGACATAAACCTGTCCAGGTGATAGCAGCATCACCTAACGAGGAATGACTGCTAGTCAGACACATGCACGGTGCATGTAGTATCAGTGAGCGTGCTATCCGTGTTTAGAATGGGGAAGGTGCGCGATCTATCTGAGTTTGACTGAGGACAGATTGTGATGGCCCAGAGGCTTGCCACAGCATTTTGGAAACTGCATGACTTGTCAGGTGTTTGAGGAGTGCTGTAGTGAGTGTCTTCAACAAGTGGTTAAACCAAGGTGAAACCACTTCCAAATGTCGAGGGGTTGGGCAGCCACCCTTCATTACAGATGTCGGACGTTGTAGGATGGGCCGACTGGTAAAACAGGACAGGCAGCAAACTGTGGCAGAACTAACATCAGACTTTAATGCTAGGTAGAGCACAAGTGTGTTCGAACACAAAGCGCACTGAACACTCCTAATGATGGGCTTTCGTATCTGACGACCCATGCATGTGCTAATGTTAACACCATGACATCAGAAACTACATTCATGTGGGCATCCATGGGTCCAGTGGAGCTCGTGCAAGGCACCGTGACAGCCAATAAGTATCGTACACTGGTTGCAGACCACGTACACACCTCCATGTTTCTCAACGGCAGTGGCATTTTTCAACAAGATAATGCACCATGTCGCAAGGCAAGTAGTGCGATGGCGTGATTCGAGGAACACAGTGGCAAGTTGCAATTAATGTGTTGGCCCCCCAACTCACCAGATCTGAACCTGATCGAACACATCTAGGCTGTGATTGAACGTGGCGTCAGAGCTCATTGCCCCCCTCCCCGGAATTTAAGGGAATTAGGTAACTTGTGTGTGCAGATGTGGTGCCAACTCCCTCCAGTGACCTACCAAGGCCTCATTGTTTCCATACCAAGATGCATTGCCGCTGTTATCTGTGCCAAAGGCGGACATACCTGCTATTACGTAGGTGGTCATAATGTTCTGGCTGATCAGTGTATGTGGATAAATTGCATGCAAATAAGAGTTTACCTGGTGCCGCATGTGTCGATCTAGAATGTAAAACTCCATTTGCTAGATGTGTGTTCTCAGATGGCATAATAGGGCCCGAGTGATGACTGCCAACCTGCTGTCGTGACTGCAGCGATGAACGTGAACGTCGTTCTGAAATAGAAAGAAACCTTAGTTGTACATATTGTACCCAGTTCAGCAGATTGTAGAATGCATGTGAGCAATTGACATTCTTCCCACAAATGATAGTTTCACTGAAATACTATTCCATTGTCATCCTGCTTGTGAATTTTACACTCCGTGTGTAAGACATGTGGGTAATAAGCACAGAAACTGAAATAAATGAAAATTTTGCTCTCTCCCTTTTCTTATGGCTTTATACCTTGTCAATGTTAATGTCATTAAAGCATGAAAGGGCTCAGAGCAAGGAATGGGAAGGAATTTGGCCATGGTCTTTTAAAAGAACCAGCCTGACATTCACCTGGAATGATCTGGGGAAACCATGGAAAATCCAAATCCAGATGGACGTCATCCTCCTGAATGCACAAAAAATATTGGTTGCTCATATTTCTTCTCTAAGGACAAACATTGCATCTTTCTAACTAAAGCCTAATTCCCACTGAGACTCTGAGTCAACTCTTGTGTCTGGGGAGAGTCATGCATACGTCTTGCTTGAATCCATTGTGATGATGAGTCTAGTGTGATGAGGGTGAGTATTTTCTGCGTCTTTTGCATCCTGTCCGATATGGGATTCTCATACTGATGTCGCGCAACATTAGTCAATGTGGACATGAATTCAAACACGCTAACCTCTACGCACTCCCTTTTTCTAGGGAATATTTTTTAAATTAATTTTTAGAATTATGTTCTGGAGTATGGATTTTTTATAACAGTTTGTAGATGAGATGCATTCCCATCATTGCTTGTGGGATGTGTCCATCATGGAACATAAAAATCAAGAATTAAAAAACAAGCCATTAACAGCTTTGGCTAATAAATCCAATGAGTCCATAGTAGATTTTTAAAAGAAAAAAAAATCACACACTGAAAGGACAATTAAAGCACCAACACCAAAATGTAAGAAATATGCAGAGTGGAACCTCATCAGTAAAGTGTAGTTGGTTTGGTTATAAACCATTGTCGTTTTTGTAGCCAGAAGTGGAAACGAGAGGAATCGGGAACACTGAAGAGAAAAAAGCAGAGCCAGACTACATAAGATGATTTTATTTTATTATTTTTTAGAAAATAACATTTTGTATATAAAGAATAAGTTGGTACATTGTTTCATACGATGTAATTTTGCTATGACACTGAACCTTCATCTGACAGAAAGTAATTCATTTTGGATTTCCTTCGCATAATTTGCCGATCTCCTTGGAATATTTTGTGGGGCGATAAAGGGCCTCAGTTGGAAAAATTTCTGATCTTCATAATTCTAGTTTTCCCATCAGAAACTTCTGCAACCAAAGAGCCAGGAGGAGTATGTGCATTGCTCGAAGATGCATTTCTGCGAAGGAAATTATGCAAGTAGGAGCAAACAAGAGCCTCTGTTTCTACTTTGTTAGGAGGCAAATCTACACATTTCAAAACTACTAGGATTTTGAACTTCACATCCCAAACCCATTTCCAATAATTCTTCGAGCCGACTCAAGTGAAAGTGAATATTCATTCCGGCGTAGGCATACCACAACTAGGCGCGAGAAAATGTTTCATTAAATTTGTAAGTAAGGGAAAGGTGTCATCAATAACAAACACACAAGGAACAAAAATTATTAATAACACAAAAAAGAGCTAGGGAAATTCCCGAGATAGCAGCTACCACTGCCATCTTTCACAAAGGATTGAATCTCAACATGAATCTTAGTGTGAACACAGTTCTTGTAGCAGGGCAGAGTCTGAACAATAAATCTACCTAACGCGGAACATAATGAATTCTGAATGCAAACATGAGTCGATTCAAAGAGTCCCAGTGGGTAATAGGCTTAATATATACTGTGATATAGGAAATCATCAAATTATCTTAATTTTTTTTAACTGATCATCATTTCAGTCATGAGGTGATATTCATTTTAGGATTCTGTACCTTCTCAATGTAAAAAAAAAAAAAAAAAAAAAAAAAAAAAAAAAAAAAAAAAAAAAAAAAAAAAAAAAAAAAAAACCCTAATGGAATCACTTAGTTGTCCCTTTAAACTTAATTTTTGTAATATCACACTATTTTAGTCTTCACTACTCCAAACACAATTGAAACAAAATTTGGAAAAATCATGGGGTTGACAATAATTATAGGGGGTTTAGTGGCAGGCTGGAGGAAATATGTTATGGATGCTCTTCCTGGGTATCAAATGAAAGATGGCAACCTGCCAACCATAAAAAAAGTTTGGAATTTTTTATTTCAGAATTTGTATTAGATTTGTCAAAACATTAAGAAATCAGGTTCTTCACCTTTATTTCTGAAAATTATTTCCAAATAACAGTGACATGTAGCCTCCTAAAGATTACAGCAAAACTATAGCAACTGTTCCCGAGTTTATAGCTCTAATTCAAGACAATCCTTGTTGATTTTTTTTTTAATGTAAAGTAATGTTTTAGTGAAATCAATTTAAAATTAAATCTGTGCCCATGACACTTGGAATTAAAGAGCTTCCTAGTATCTTCACATTAACAAAGTAAAGCTTTGCCAGACACGAAGGTCAATTTTAAGATCAGTAAAAATTCCATACGAGATTGGGATTCAATACCCCAGTCAGATGGCTTAACCAACTGAGCCACCAGACAGCTGTAATGATTGCAAACAGATCTCCAAGCTGTTGTAGGAAGATATTGATGGAGGCATTGCCCAATGTACAGTACTGGGAACATTCTGAATTGTTGGGATGGACTGTCTGTGCACATCCAATGGCATCGCCTATAAAAAAAAATGTCTGGATGTTGGGGCAGTCGCACAGTGCATTTTCTGCAAATTTCATTCTCGAAGTGACCCACGTGTAAAATTTCAGTACCTCTGAGGTCTGTCTCATATAGCTTGAAGAATGCTACTACGGTATAGTTTTGTGGTTGTGCTGATCTTTTGTGTTTTATATCCCCTGTGAATAAACTCTGACTTGTGAAAAAAGGTTGCATGTGCAAATTTTATTTAAAGGAGAGAGGGTTAGATCATATTTTCCCTCTTGTTTTAAAGCATATGTGTGCAAAGTTTCATCCAGATTGGATAGAATTTGTGTCACCACATCACCTTTTAAACAATTTTTAAATTTCAAGGGCCAATTTCTCATTCTCTAATGATCCAACCAGAACCAGTTCAAGGCCATTCAACAAGAAATTTTATGGCATTCATCATCATGCTCTTTGGCTGACTTCATACAGTTTTCAAGATGTTTGCTAAAAACTGAAGTGTTCTGCACATACATTCTGCATAAGGGAACAAAGGAAGTGGGTTTTGTAAAAATGTAGACAGTACTCCTCCCCCCCCCCCATCTTTTTAAAGTATATATGTGCATAGTTTCATCAAGCTTGGATAAAAACATAAAGAACATCCATTTTTATATATAACTTGAGTTTGAAAACTAAAACATTTTGCCTTAATAACTCCACAAGTTGGCACCAGATAAAAAGCACAAAGTAAAAATTTAAAACTAACTCGCAGGAACTTCCTGTCAGTAATAGCCAAGCAATTCAATTTTCTCTCCACAGCAAGAAACATGCCATCATTTGACAAAGCCTCATCTCTGAAAAAGATATAAAACTTTGGAGGAAAGACCTCACTTGTAATATTAACAAACTTCCTGTGCCCAATATTATACAAGCATTACCTGGAATTATGAGAGATTTCTGGAATTTTCCCTCTTATGCTATGGCAGTAGAAATTGTTGATTATTCTTTAGATATGTAAGATTTGCGAGCAGATCTGTTTGTGAGCTGCTTGTCAAATGTTTGTTACACTGAATTTGCAACAATCCATGTGAAACATGAACCAACACCAAACTACTGGCAGCAGTGTTTCACCTACCACCTATACCATCTAAGCATAATGTCTCCATAAGATGGGCAATGAGGGTATGGCTTTAGTGATGGCTAGTTTGTGCAAGAAGAGAAAACAATGATGATGCACGATCAAAATTAAGACTGGAGATTCATGAACAGAAAACATGAACTTGCCATGATTCCATCGCAACATGTACTGAGAATTCCTTTGAGTTCACAGAAAAACTGCCCTATTCAGGATTGCGGTGAGTAGTTTGTGAGCAGCTTGCTCAGCACTCCAAACTCTGCCCCAATCATGTGAAAGAACCATCACAAGTGGCTCCTAATGGTTCCGTTGACAAAGGTATGTGCACCTTTATATGTTCTGTTATGTGAAAGGAGATCTTTTTACAGGAGTTTTAAGTATCGTCCCCTTTTCTGTATATACAGGACTGGCGATAATGTTAATCCCTGGATATAAGTTTATCGCATCCAAATCTTCATAATCATGACACTTGTTCCTTCGAAGGAACTCATAGTTTCTCAGTTTGTATGGCACAACAAAAAATTTCCTTGCTTTAGAATTAGTTGTTACAAAGCAGATAGCATAAATTGCAGATCTCACAAACTGCTTTCAGCAGATTTAATGTTTACTGTATGGAAAAAACTGTTAAAAGAACATGGGTGTTCTTGCTCCCATGAGAGTCCAAGCATTTGTGCAGGAAACAATGTTTGGTTGTTTCTCCTCTATTTTTTTTTATATGTGACAGTACACACCATAATTTAGGGCACTGTCAACAGAAAATAATTCTCACTGGATCACAACACCACCATCACAGAAAACAGGCAGTCTCTTTTCTCCTACTTTATATATAAGGTAGCCAGATGTGTGAAATGCATTATGAAATGATTCTTTTTCCAAGTGTATCAATGGAACTATTGAAAATTTTCTCAGCAGGACTCCGCAAATTGATAGACACCACACTGAGTTCTTAATTTTGAGTAACAAACCAGCATCAAATACCTTTGATGAATACTCATTCATTTTTAAACATCCTTGACTATTTCATAAAAAAAAACGAGGAAAATATGATACATATTAAATTTCAGAGCTGTTTGTTGTTATACATGTACCCGTGTTGAAAGCTTCAATATTTGTAGTGAGAATAAACAGCTCTTTAAAAGCATGACTTTGAAACCCACAATTTTAATCATGTTATGTGCAAGTCAGTTCAAACCTTAACATTTCTTGTAAAAGTAAATACTAGGAGACATTTATTTTCAGCATCTCCTCATGCATTAGTTATTACTCACCCTTACGATTCTTCCGTGTCTCAAGTTTTTCCAACAATACATTTTTTATTATTTTAGCTTCCTCTTCATTCGCAAAGTTGAAGCCAACCATATATTCCTGAAACAAAATATTAACTACATGTTTCTCAAATCATATAAAGGCATACTTCATACTGTTAACCAAAGATCATTATATGCTTTGTCACAGTGGAAATTATTCTCATATTAAATTTTCTGTACGAGATAATTCAGAGATTAGACAAAGTTGCTTTAGGAAATGTGAAACATTTTATCTCACTTTCCCTCCACTAAATGTGCTAATCACACAATTAAGTGTTTTTCTGGGAGAGTTCTGGACATAACACAAACAAAGATGTTTATGGGCAGAAACATTCATCTAGGTTATCTAATTTAAAAATTCATTTATGTTAAGGGACATAAATAACCCATTAGTGAGCCATATAAACAAACTGTGTCATTTATATTTGGTTCAACTTAACTATGCACATACACCAATTATGATTTTTAAGACTAAATCAACAATTTAACTTGTTCCTTATATGCTAAATAACAGCTTTTGATGTGCACATCAATCTCACTGCCTGGAAAAATTTATCTTGAAACCTGGTACCTTTCCACCAATGGCCAGTTTCCAAAATCTCAGTTTACAAGCATCAAATACAACTACAAGAAAATATTTTAAGCAAAGTCCAGGTAAACTCCATGTCTCATTTCTAGATACATGCAAATGAGTTTCATCAAATCTAAAAACAAAACACAAACTGGGAAAGGGAAAAATCAGTCTTACCTCTCCTTCAAAGGAATGTAGAAAGGGTTTTAGAGTTTTGTAGTCAACTCCATTATATACTTCATGTTCCCATACCATCTGTTTCCTTGTTAGACAGTACAATCTAAAGAAGTATGAACGCCTAACATTATCTTTGACAAGGCACAGTACACCTGCATCGTGTTTCCTCCAAGAACTGTAGTCTGTGGGATCGGACACAAACAACTGGATGACAGCACATGCCAGAGACTGAAAAAAGAAGTACATCATTAATCCCTAAATTGCAAATAGTCTCTTACAGTATTAATCAGCATTACATGGTATAGACTGGGTTATGGTTTTGTGCAAACTATCAATAAACTACAATGTGGCTGTTGGTCAAGTGGGCAAGCGGTATTTCAGCTTATGATTATGGTTATGGTTTTTATGGCTGGTCGATGTCGAAGTCATTAGAGGTGAAAAAGACTGGAGACTAGGAATGTGAAAGAATTTGATCATGACATTTTGGAGGAACCATCCCGGCATTAGCCTGAACTAAATTGGGGAAACTATGGATAACCCAAATCTGGATGGCCAGATGGGGATTTGAGCTGCATTCTGTCGAATGTGAGGCCAGACATTACTGCTCATCCACCATGCTCAGCACAGTGTTTCAGATGGGGAACAAAAACAAAACAGGAAAGAGAGGAGTTGGGGGTCAACAGTTTAAGAGAAGTTATCCGAAATATGTAAAAGGTAAACAAATATAAATTAAAAGCAGTAAGTTATACTTAACCAAGTGCCAACAGCACAAAAGAAAGCTACTGATAAATAAAGTCGTAGATTGATGAAATAGCCTCTGTTGTGGCAGAAAAAAAAAAAATGGAATAAAGAGAAAAGATGGTGATAAATGGAATGAGGATTATATTAGGTCAAGACTTGTGGTCTACATGGTGAACCTGGTGTCCTCTTTGTACTACTAGCCCAACTCCCATCACCAGATCTAAGAGGCTTTGTTGCAAATCATTTTTAATGGCTTTATGCCTTGTCAACGTCAAGGTCATTAGAGATGGGAAAGGACTGGGGATAAGGAACAGAAAGGAATTTGGCCATGGCATTTTGAAGGAAGCATCCCAGCATTGCTTGGAGTGATTTGGGGAAACCATGGAAAACTCAAATCTGGATATCCAGACAAGGGATTCGAACTGGTATCCTACTAAACACTAAGGCCATAGAGTTAACCACAACACCCACAACGCTCAGTTTGCATATCACTGTGGCTCTGATGGTATAACATTGAAACAGGAATTGAAATTATTGTATTATACTAGATGGCAAAAGCTGCCAAAAACTCATTCAATGAATCCTTTTTGTGGATTTTTCATCCATGGTTAAAGAAAGGGGGTATAAGAAATAGGAAAAAACTTCACAACAGCATTGTCATTTTGAACAGCAAGCACCTACAATTTGTTTTTCCATCACTATCTCTTTCAACCACTATGCTTGTACCACCACTAATGAAGGTAAATTCTGATGTTGGGACAGTTTTAAATCAGGTCCAAGTATTTTTGAAAGCCAATTTGATAACTCTTTGGCCTGCATTATCCCCGAATTCCCACAACACTTGCAAAACAACAGAATACAACCTCACTGTCCTGAGACTCAAGGCATAGTGGTATCAACATACTTGACTCCAGACTGGATGTCTGGAAAGTTTTTGGGTCTGCAAAGTTTTTGGGTCTGCAAAGACTTTTGATGTGTGCTAACTGTATGTCTCAAAATACTCTTACTCCATCATTAAATCTTTTTTTTTTTCATTCAAGTAGTACTCTATACACTTAGTGAATCAAACCCAGTATTACACTTTAATTTTCCAAATTCTTGCTGTAGCTTGGGGTCTTACTTGGTTTATAATAGTTAAAGAGAATGAAATGGGTCTGAGGGGAGGGTGTGAGGCTTAGGAATTTATTGATTTCTGATTCAGATATTGTTTTAAATGTTGAGAAATGCCCTAAGGGAGTGGTGGAAGGCATGTCGCTGGTGCCCTAAAAACATTACTAACAGCTGTGCTGATAACCAGACCATATATTTTTTTTTTAAGTTTTAATCCCAAGCTTCTTAAAAAGAGAAGCCAAACTGATTCAAACATACCAATCATAGCACTGGAGAATGACATAAAAAGAAGGCTCTGGGGATTTGATTTCAGAGACAATAAAACTGACAACATGGAATGCAAGTGGCCATACACATAGGGGAATAGTATTTTAATTAATAATAAACAGAAAACCAGCACTAACAGCAAACAAAAGGCTCTCCAGAATTAAACAGATACTTAATGAAAAATAGTGAAGTGCCACACCAGAGAAAAGCATCAGGCAGTGTTACTATGTAGATACATGAAAAGTGAAGAAGAAACATACACATTCTTGCTACACGTGTTGCAGTGATAACATACTACTCTCTTTTTTTTTAACTGCTTAACGTCTCCTAACAATGAGGTCTTTAGAGATGGGAAAGGATGGGGGGGGGGGGGGCAAGGAATGGGAAGGAATTCGGTCATGGCCTTTTGAAGGAAGCATCCCGAAATTTGCCTGGAGTGATTTGGGAAACCATAGAAAACCCAAATCTGGATGCCCGGATGGGGATTCAAACCGCCGTCCTCCCGAATGCAAGGCAAGCTAACCGTTACACCACCACGCTCGGTGGCATAATGCTAACTGGGACAATAGTGCAAGGAGACTATATGTCAGTAATGGCAATACATACTCCTGAATAAGAAACACAAGTGCTAACTATACAGCGCTACAAAAAAAAGAGATATTTTTAATGGAATAAATTAAAATTAATACTTGGGATACCAGGAAACCTTAATGCATGAACAGGGGGGAAAAAACATCTATTAACAACATTGTTGGTTCAGAAGGTGGTGTTGTAGCTTTAGGGCATGTCAACAACTAGACCATTAGAACCCTGTACAGAAGATAAAAATATGAGCAGTTCTAATGGACAGAAACTTATACATTTTGCGATATATAATAAAGTAGTTGTTACATGCAACTTTTGTCACATAAACTTACTTATGTCAGTATACCTTAAAAAACAGTTTAAAGGGTCCTTAACACACTTAAAACCAATAGCAGATTGTTTTAGAAGCATTTTCCAGTAGTTTGAGAGTCAGAAAACATGTTAGTAAGGAGAGGTTGAGCTATTTTGTAAGTTTTCAAAAATACTATAAAGAAATTTAAACATTTTAGAAGCCTTTTGGGCACATTCATTTTCAGAGATGTAAAATGAGATGACAAATCAAATTAGATCTAAAACACGCATTTTAGAAAATTCTATTAAGGAGATATAGTGAAATTGGTGATCTTGCAAGCTCGTGGAAAATATTGCACAAGAAACTTTTTTCACACCTAATTTTCAAGGTACAGCTAAGATTCAGAGCTCAAAATGTTCGGCATGAGATAATACGCAACATATGAAAAGATAGAGTCAATAACAAAGTAAAGTATGTTTTTTAGACAAAATAAGAGATTTCGCTGACTTTGCAATTCAACATTTCTGCGGACATACAGATCTGAGTGCATAGAAATGAATTTAGATTAAAGAGAAGCATTCACTGAACACATGGAGTGATTTTTTGTAAGCATTCCGACAATATATCAGCCGTAAAAGGGAAATTAAGGTTTTAACGTAATTGCCGATACAAAGCATCATTTTGGAAACAAAGGATTAGCATTAAGGGAAATAGATAATGAGGAAATAATATTACCATCAGATATATAATCAAATTTAGTGAAGTTTGAGATATATTACAGAGCGGTAGCACTCATATATTTGGAGATAATCAACATTTAAGTTTTTAGCTGACTTTGCACTTGTAGCCAAAGTCGATTTTCACTATCAAATACATTTGGGCACTAGACGTGTTATATGTCAAAAGTTGAGGAAATTTTTATAGAATATTTTGATAACAGAATCATTTCACAGACTAACGAATTGTAGGAATGATGACAGATTAAAGCTTTTACAACTTTAACTCGAAATCCACAAATCATAGGAGAAAACTTCTCATAACTAAAATTGTCCTTCTAAATATGCTTCACAACATATCAAAATTTCAGAATGATCGGAATAAAAATAAGGTTTCCCTTTGTCAAATCAAGCGTCTGCTGCATCAGCTGGTCCAATATGAATATAAGGAGCCACCGCTAGCCATTTAGTCATTAATATGTTAAAAAAGGAAAAAATATACAGACAGAGTTACTTTTGCATTTATAATATTAGTGTGGATCACAAAACAATGAAAGAACACCTATAAATGATTCTGACACTAATAAATGTAGATCATTTTGAATCATGTAATGGCATACAAAACAAATAGTACACCACAGGGACATCAGAGTGTACGATGTAAGTTCAGAGTACCTTGTGGTTGTATTTAAATTAGATTTGCCAGCAATACACTGACAGGGAACACATACGAAGTCCACTTATTCAGAGATGGAATTATAAGATACCTCTATGTAAACAGGTTAATAACATGCTGTTACTCAAAACTAATTGCTCAAAACAAGAGCGTATTCAGGATCGGAACTAGGGGGGGGGGGGGGGGCAACTCATATTGGTTTTGAGGAAGTAGGGTGGGGGACTAAAAATGACGATTTCTTGCAGAATAAAACTCAAACCCATTGAGGAAACTATTTTTATTACTGATTAATATAGTAATCCAACCACTTAACCTAAGGACCTACTATGGAGATAATTAAGATTGTAATTCAATTATAGTTTTTTATGTAAACATTAATCTTCTCGGATTCTCAGAACATTTTTCAATAACTTTGTCAATATCTCATGATGTTTTTTCATGAAATTTCGATGCACACTCATCAGGCATAATCCAGTCAATCTTTCATCTCCTGAGCCAGTTCTTCACTCGCCAAAGCGTACTTAAGGCAACTCGATTTTTTATCTGGTGGGGGGGGGGGGGGGCAGCATCCCCCCGCCCCTCGCTGGGTACGCCCATGGCTCGAAACATACAAGAATTGGCCAAATATAAAAAGTCTCTCTTCACTGGGAAGAAAAACAAGTGCAGAACTATTTTTCTACTATCTAATAAATTTTCAACACATTTTTCTATTTCAATGGCTGTTTCTTCAATTCCTTCCTCATAAACATTTTTCAGGTATGTAGGTAGCCAATTGATCTTGAAGAGATCTAAACAAATTACAGTCGCATGCCTTTTTTTTTGGATCAAGGCTTTACACCTAGTTGATGGATAGTTGATTAGAGGTGAAAGAGGATTGGGGACACGTAATGGGATGGAATTTGGCCATTGGCATTTGAAGGAACCATCCCAGCACAGAATGACAAATCTGGACTATAGAGGGACAATTCAAAGCTATATAGTATTGTAAATTTTGCCACATTACTGTGCAGAAGAACACAGTGGATCAGAATCTTGCTTTTTTTGGGGGGGGGGGGCAGAGACAAATAAGCCTTTCTAACTTTGCCTGTGAATACACAGTAGTATATAGTAAGTCATTGTTAAGCAAAAAATTGATGTGTACAACGCCTTTAGCATCCAAAAAGGTAATTATGAGAATATTGGCAGCAGGCAATAGGTTTTGGTCTTTATTCGAGCTGCTTCATTTTTTGCACATCATTCCATACTTGACTTCTTTGCTTCAGAAATATAGTTGTGTACTCATAATTCACCAAATATGTCAATGCACATCAAAAATGATTCTCCTTTTCATCCAAAGTAATCCAAAAGCTTCTTATTTGCATTCAACATTCTTGGCACCCACCTTGAAGTGAGTTTACATACAAGTAACTTCCTTTTAATGATTTTCTACATACTTCCTTAACTTATTCCACTTGCTGCACTAATTTGATCAACAATTATTTGTCTCTTTGTCTATATGATATGAATTTGTGAAGCTTTCTTTGGTATGACAAATGTTCTGTACAACTTGCATGAGTGAAATTAGAAACTACTGCCCATGCTTCACAAAAGAACTTATGCCAATTATTCACTTAATCCTCCAAATGTGTGTCACTAACAAACTTTCTTCTGGTTTAAGACCTTCATGTAGAATCTTAGTAATTATGGCATGCACAAGAACAAATAAATCTAATGTTCACTCACCATGAAAATAAATAAATAAATAAATGACTGTAGAAACTAGCATCTAGCATGCCAACACACTCATAACAACTACACATGTTTCCACATTAACGGCCTTTGAAATATCCCGTGCTTATTTCAAAAACTTTGTAAATGAATAATGTGATAATATAAAAGATATATTACACAAAGCAAGTACCAAAGATCTAGGACTTGCGATAAAGAAATACATGATGAGGTTAAAATATATAGAATGATCAACTGAAACACACAAAGCCAAGGAAGATAGATTCCTTCAAAGCCTATCAACTCCTAATAATGAAGAACTGAATATCACCTGCAGCAAAAGGGAATGTAAGGAAACTAATGGAAGGTTGGGATATATACGTAATACATATTACAAAAGTAACATTAAAAATTTCTATAGAATTGCGAAATATTTTAATAATGAAGAGCAAGAAAATTTATAACCTAGAAGATAAATGGTTATATCGTATTAAAATATTGTGGCACACCGATGAAGAGGAAACCATACAAGACTCACAAACCTACCTACTAGACAAAACTGGCAATTAATAGTCAGTTAAAACAATGGAAGCAAAATTTTTTCCAGTATGTGGCAAGCTATTTACTACTCAACCATAAATAAAATAGAGGAAAACCAAATCTCAAATAGTATGAGAGATACTCTCAAATTATGAGAGAAATTGGATTTAACATTTCCAGTGAATGCTTATATTGAAGAAATGACCTGAAAGCAACAACCAAGAAGACCATGCAGACAGGATACCCACGAAAATAGTGGAAAGAATAAAATCAAGGAGTTGCATCAAATCTGATGGCCCATTACTTGACAATAGTGATGCTCATCATTTTGGCTTGGCCTATTATCAGGACACTATCCCACTTATCATTATAGCAGACAGTTTCCACCATCTGGCTGGCCTGGTTCTGTGAGGAATACAGGCTTCTACAGTGTCAATACTATCCCAGTATTGACTTTCAGTAATTTTTTATAGTTAATCCTTTCATCAGCTATTGCATGGCTATTGTCCTTGTTCTGACCAAATTTGTGTGTGGCTCTATCTGTCCTTTCATTTTTTACACATCTCCACGTCAATCCCGTTTTCTCATTTCACCTTTCCCTTGGCAATCTGCTTGGTCATCTGAGATATATTTCCATGCTGAAGCCTTTACAGATGGCCACCTAAATAAAGTATAGTGATATTAGTTGCTCATGCTCATCTATACAGCTATCCATGTATGAACCACCAACTTCTATATGCAAGACATGTAACAAGTTCTCCTTATTGCAGAAAAGAATTAGCTTAAAAAAAACACTTCTCACTATCCACTGTTCCTAATACCAACATGACTGTTTAAAAACTAGATAAGATGTGTCTAAGTGTAGCTACAGGTAAGTAAACAAGAGTGTTCAGATGGTCTAGTGGGTAACAAGTGATATCCATTGGCAGCTGTCATCAAAGGCTAAATACAGGTTTTTTTAGATCTTCGCTGTTCTTGCAACACTGTTTAAAAGAACTGGTGCTATCCTATTAATCTAATTTACAATCTTCCATTAGAGGATTATCTCCATAGCACCCTTTACTGTACTGTGAAATCTCTGCTTTTTTGTTCCAGTCTAAGGAACAGTATATATTCCTCTTAATACTCAAATAATCTTCACAAAGTTCACCCAGGTTTTGTGTACTTCTGGAGTTTGAAGATCAAGGTCAACCCATTAGCAATTTCAAATGGTTGTCAGGGGAGGTAGTGATTTGTCTGAGAGGAACAGATATTTTGGCAGAAATTACACCACAAAATATAAGAAAACTAGTACATGGTTTTTCTCACTTCAATAAATGACATTTTTAATGCCACTAGACAGACTACTTCAAAATGATTCTTTTACTTCCAATTAGCATTAATTTTATTATTCTCCATAGAAACACACCAGACACCTGTTTCCCAGCATACGATGAATAATATTGTTTTCTTCCCTTGACAGCAGAAGGGAACATCGCTGCTGATCAACAGACATGGATCCAGATTTCATCAGAATATCAGTTACACCTGAAATATATTAACGTGTAAATTAGTTGTGATCAACAAGTGTCGAACTAAGAAGTAATAAACTCACAAACTTTTATATTTTATTGATACTTATCACCAGTAAACAGAAGGCTACTGGCAGAGAAAAATCAACAAATAAATAAAAGGGCTGTATCAAAAAGTGATTTTCTGTAGTCTGCCATGTAAATATGATTAATGAAGTGGCTGCTCTGAAAGTAGTTAACTCAGTCAAATAACAAATTGTATACTACTGAATATGGTTATACAGTTTAGCTAGTGCCTCTGCAGGCGTGATCTGTGGTGGCCTCACCTGTGGAGGTTCAGCCTGTGGAGGCTCAAACTGCACAGGCACAGCCTGGGGGGGCTGAGCTTGTCGAGGCTCAAGCTGTAGAGGCAGAAAGTAGAGATAGTGGGTTGGAGGAAGTTGATAAGGATGGGTGGGAGCTGGTAACAGGTCGTAGGAGAATCATGGTTAACAGGATGAACAAGCCAGATACTTCAGTAATTGTGGGAAAAAATAGGTTTGACCTGTTGCCAGAGTCAGGAGGAGAAGAGCCTCATGTAGATGTAGGAGTAGGAGTAGGTAAGATGCAGCAGACCTTTAGGAATAAGGGCGTGCAGGGCAAGAATAGGAAAAAAAGGGTTCTGCTGCTAGGTAGTAGCCATGGGAGAGGTGTAGGCCCTCTTCTGCAGGATCAGTTAGGTACAGGATATCAGGTCACAAGTTGTTTCAAACCTAGTGCAACATTAGGCCAGGTAATAGAGGATATAGGTTCCCTTTGTAGGAGTTTCACTAAGGATGATAGAGTAGTGATAGTGGGAGGTGCGGGAAATAGTATTGATAGAAACGCGAGTTATAGTATAGAGAGTGACCTGAGGAAGGTGGTGAAGGAGGCACAGCATACCATGGTGGAGCTCATGCAGGTCCTAAGTCGCCATGAGCGGCCACAATTGAACTATGCTGTGAGGCGGGTTAATGTGGAAACGGAAGTGCTACTTGGGAAAGGCATTAGTTCTGTGTTGGGGGTTGTGCCTGTGAACACCATTGGTAGGTGGTGTTTCACTAGGCATGGCCTACACCTAAATAGAAGGGGGAAGGGAGTACTTTCTGAGTTGTTAGCTAAAGCAGTGAGGGAGCCCGTTTCCAGCGATGATGGGGTCAGGACTGTGCCTTTTTTAGGTTAGGGGCTGCTGGTGAAGGGACAGAAATATATTATCAAAGTGATACTGATTGCAGATTCGCGATGGGGAAAGTCACAGATATTAAAGAAATAGATTAATTGGCTGAAACAATAACTGACTGTGGTAAAAGTAGGAAAGAGGAGATAAATTCTGAAAATGTAAAGTCAGTAGTAAGGGTGTTAATGGTAAACTGTAGAAGTATAATGAACAAAGTAATCGAATTTGCAAACTTAATAGAGATGCACGAACCACAAGTAATAATTGCGGTAGAGAGTTGGTTAAAAGAAGAAGTACTAGACAGTGAGGTTTTTCCTGATGGTTACAGAGTGTACCGCAGAGATAGAGGAGCAACTGGTGGAGTAGTCTTCATACTAGTTAGCAAAAACTACCACAGTTCACTGGCGTTCATAGATCAAGACCATGAGTTACTTGGGGTAGATTTCTGGGGTAGTAAAAAAGAAAAAAATCAGAGTGTTGGCTGTTTACCGCAGTGGAAGAATGACAGAAGAGGACGAGGCTCTTGGGGAGAAATTAAATTCATACTCAGATTTCAGAGGTGAGAATACAATGATCATCATCGGCGGGGATTTAAATTTACCAGGTGTAAACTGGAAAGGGAATAAGATAAATAACACAAGGGAACAAAGATTTGCAAATATCTTAATAAGGGAAGGAGGATTTACACAAGTGGTTGAGCAAAACACTAGGGGACAAAATATTTTGGATATATTTCTAATTAAGCCCGATGAAAACCTTTTGAGGTATCAAGTAAATGAAGGAATAAGTGATCATGAAGCAGTTCTGATGGATATTAGAGGATTCAGTAAACCAGCAGCCAAAATTGAAGAGGGAAATAGGTACAATTATAAAAAGGCACAGGTTTCAAATTTGAAGAGATATTTCAGAGAACAATTCAGCAAATGGAAGGAAGGCTCAGGTACAGTAGAGTCAAGGTGGGAAGAGTTCAAGGAGATAATAAGAAAGGGGGAAGAAAAATTTATTCCAAAGCAGAAAATAAAGAGAAGTAGAGAACCTATGTACTATAATAGGGAAGTGAGGAGGTTAAAGAGGTTGGTAAGAAAAGAACATAACAGAGTTAAGAGATAGCAGGGTAGTAGGGAATATTTAAAACAAGGATTTACTAACAGCAAAGAAAATGGCTAAAGATGGGTTTATGAAGAGTATTGTCAGTGCAGGAGGACCATTGACTGATGCATCTAGAAATTTCTATGGTTATATCAGGAAACTGAGGGGAAGGGAGGGTGTAGAGACACTTATAGATAAGGATGGAGAAGAAGTTAGTGACGATTTGAAAAAGGCAGAGATTTTAAGTAACGGTTCAGTGAAAGCATTAGGGACAATGAATCAGAAACAGGAGGGTCTAATTCGGAGAACGAGCTTAACAACACAATTAGAAATGACGCTAGTAAAAAATTTGATATTCATCCTGAGGAAATCATGAAGGAAATAAAAAGTTCAAAAAAAAAAATATAAAGGGGCTGGTGAAGATAATATTACTACAGATATCTTAAAGATAGCTGGATGTGACATTGTACCTTATCTTGAAATATTATTTAAATTGAGTCTAGACACTGGCTGCTTACAACAGGACTGGAAAAGTGCAATAGTAGTACCGGTACATAAGGGAGGGGTGAGAAATAGAGTTGAGAATTACAGACCAATCAGTTTGACATCAGTGGTAGGTAAATTAATGGAAAGATTGATATGCAACCACATCAGAAACATATGTGAGGAACGTAAGTGGATTTCAAGCAGGCAACATGGTTTCAGGCAAGGATATTCATGCGAATCTAAGTTGGTGGGATATATGCAAGATATTTCAGATGAAATGGACAAGGGAGGCCAAATTGATAGTGTAGCACTAGATCTGTCTAAGGCGTTTGACAGAGTAAACCATAAAATGGTAGTAAATAAGGTAAAAACCATTGGAGTGGATAAGAAAGTCATTTGCTGGGTAGAAGAATTTTTAAAAGGTAGAAAACAGAAAGTTAGGGTAGGAAATGTAGTATCAAAAGAAGTGGAAGTAAAAATGGGTGGGACCATTGCTATTCATTATTCTAATGAATAATTGTGTTGATTGTTTACTATCTGAAATTAGATTGTTTGCAGATGACATAATGCTGTATAAAAGAATCAAAACAATAGAGGATTGTAAACAGTTGCAGGGTGATCTGGACAGGATATCTAATTGGGTTGGTAAACATGGAATGAAGATAAATGCAAAGAAGAGTCATCTTATTAGATACACAAATAAAAAACAAAAGGTTAATTATGAATATAAGGTGGGGAAAGAATTGCTTGCTGAAGACTTGAAATGTAAATATCTTGGAAATTACTTTTGATAACAAACTTAACTGGGCAGGACACATAGGACAGGTGGTAGGAAACGGTTTCCAAGTTCTGCACTTGTTGGAGAGAGTGATGAGGGGATGTACGAGAGAAGTCATGGAATTGGGTTACAAAACTTTGGTCAGACCATTGCTCGAATATGGTAGTGTAGTATGGGACCCTCATTTTACGTATCAAATACAGGAGTTGGAGAGGGTGCAAAAAAGGGCTGCTAGATTTGTTTCTGGAAATTATCACAGAATGCAATCAGTGACGGATATGATAAAGGAGCTGGAATGGGATTCATTGCAAGACAGGAGGAGGATGAGGAGGGTCATGGGAGTGTACAGGGCATATACTGGCGATAAGGCATGGAAAGATATTGCAATAGGTATGAAAAGTAGTGCATGGGAGGGAAAAGATGACCATGACCATAACCACAAGCTGGCACTTGATTTCAGGCACAAAGGGACGTTAAACTGTTACAAAAAAAAAAAAAAAAGATTTCAGGCACAAGGGTGTGGGAAGATTCTCTTTTTTAGGTAAGGGTGTCAGGGATTGGAATGAGTTACCAAGAGAAATGATGAATAATTTACCGAAAACTTTGAAAGAATTTAAAGATAAAATTTGTAGAGGGCAAATGTAGGTAGGTGCAGGATAGGGGGAAGATGGGTGTGTAGGGAAATTGCCACCGGAGCCTGTGCTCCATTGCAATTAAATTAAATGAAATTAGTAACAATATCATAAAAACCTGAAATTGCAGAAACTATAAACAGGCCAGTAAGTATAAGTTATTGGTTTAATTCCTTTTATATGGATTCAAACAATTTGAAATTTTTCACTGCAAAACAAATGTAATAGAAACTAGCAACACATCTGCAAACATAATCTGTATCATGTTTAAGAAATTTGAGCTGAAGGTATTTTCACAATTCCTATTTTTCATTTATGAAGGTACATAAATCACAAGATCATCTTTAACTTAAATCTGAATTCAAAACTATGTTTTGTAGATTATTTACATTTAATTTAGAATGTCAACAATTGTTAATAAACATTACAAACTCATCTCTATCCATCAATAACACCTTAAACTCTAATACAAGCTTTCCTTAATTCGAGGGACCCTGACTAATATATTTTTACCAAATGTAAAATTACATTCTCTAACCAGTATAATGTCTCACACATTTACCATCAACCTACCTTCAAAAAGACGTATAAGATTCTACAACTGATTTAATAAGCCAACTTCTAGTGAGAACTATATTATGAAATAAGGGGGTGGGACAGTATTCAGACAAAAGTGGATAAGGATGGAGAAGTTACAGAAGATATGAAACGGCTGAAACAATGAAAAATTACTTTGGTGAGATAGTGCTGGATAGTTTAGAAGGAGCTTTTCCAAATTAACAAACTAGAATTACTATTTAGGTAGTGTCTGGAGACTTGCTGAATTTCAGAAGACAGAATATGTGGTACAGTTGGCCCAATTAATAAGGGGAGTGAGACAAATATTGCTGAGAACTATTAACAATACAATACAATCCCTCTTTTTTTCTTTTCTTTTTTTGTCAACAGCGTGGATTCAGAAGAGGTTATTCATGTATATGTCAGGTTGTGTACATTACATTTCAGATATAATAGACAAGGCTGGAACTTTTGTAAAGTATTTGACAGAGTGAACCAGAGAATGGGAGGCAAATATAATTAAAATCATTGGGATAAATCAGGTGACTTGCTGGATGGACATATTCTTACAAGGTTAGGAAGAAAGAGTCAAAGCAGGAAACACAATATCAGGAAAGATCATCCTCAGTTGCTACGGTAACTCTTTTTGTTCCAAGTCTTCCATCTTGCAACTAAACCAAATGTTTATGGTAAACGTGTTTCGTCATTGTCAATGCCCTAGGAAACATATACAGGGTGTTACAAAAAGGTACGGCCAAACTTTCAGGAAACATTCCTCACACACAAACAAAGAAAATATGTTATGTGGACATGTGTCCGGAAACGCTTACTTTCCATGTTAGAGCTCATTTAATACTTCTCTTCAAATCACATTAAACATGGAATGGAAACAACCAGCAAAAGAACGTACCAGCGTGACTTCAAACACTTTGTTACAGGAAATGTTCAAAATGTCCTCCGTTAGCGAGGATACATGCATCCACCCTCCGTCGCATGAAATCCCTGATGCAGCCCTGGAGAATGGCGTATTGTATCACAGCCGTCCACAATACGAGCACGAAGAGTCTCTACATTTGGTACCGGGGTTGCGTAGACAAGGGCTTTCAAATGCCCCCATAAATGGAAGTCAAGAGGGTTGAGGTCAGGAGAGCATGGAGGCCATGGAATTGGTCCGCCTCTACCAATCCATACTAACGAAACTAAAATGAGCTCTAACATGGAAAGTAAGCGTTTCCGGACACATGTCCACATAACATATTTTCTTAAAAGTTTGGCCGTATCTTTTTGTAACACCCTGTATATATATATATATATATATATATATATATATATATGTTTTGTACCATGGGTGACATATATTACGTTCTACTTACAGTTTTTGTTTATGGGTCAGTATTTGCAAGTTCAAAGTTTTATACCAGCTACACATTTCAAATTGACATTTCTCTAAAATTCTACTATAGTATAAAGATATAGGCTATATCAAAAATGAAATCATGTGTAATGTCAGTATGTATCATTATACTAGAACAGGATTTGAGAAAAATAATACGAAATGTATAGTTGGTATAAGACTTCGAAGTTTCAAGTAGGTTACTGACCTAAACAAATTTCAAGCCATTCAATTCGATAGAGACGGCAAAACTTTCCTGACTCCTTAAAGTGCTATGTATAGTCACATTTTCTGTTCAAACATTTTCTACTAAAACTTTAACAAGTCAGAACCTTAAAAAAATGTCACAATGGCCTGAAATTTGTTTGATACACACATTCCATAGGCAGTACGATTTGAGAAAAAGTGTAGGAGCAAGCCTCCTAGTACATAGAAACAAAGTAAAATCACTCTAAATGTTGATAGTTGCACACATCTTATTAATGCAAGAAATACATTACTCATTGATAGTATCCCATGTGTTTCTCACACTTAATTTTTGTGTCCAGGCTGCATTTCAACCTAACCACAAAGAACCAGTAGCAAAAACTCAAATGAGTTTAAATGCTCTGAATCAACCATCGGTTATGGTACAAACAATCTTTCATCGTGGAAGGTTGGCTGCCATGTGACATAACTCAGCACGAAATTCAAATATGTTGGCTACACACAGAGAAATCATAAATATTACTGATTTACTACTTCTTAAGTACCTACAATTTGCATGTGGAAAGCATCCATCAATTAACACAAACACTTGGAGCAAACCGGCAATAATGTGTATTTCTTGTGTGGTAACATGTATGCTTATACCCAGATTCCATGTGAATTTACTTCCTTTCTATATACTTGGGGCTTCCGTCAACACTTTTTCTCTAATAGTAGTGACTAAGGAACCCGAGTTCCAGATTTCAGACTGACAGGTTCCAGCTGATTAACGTTGAGACCAATTTCTTCATAGATGATCTAGTATAACAAAAAACAATTTACTTTGCTTATTTTCACTCTATAATTCAATATACAATAATATTCTGAGGCAATTTCAACTTACTCCAAGCAGATTTTCTGAATTCAGAAGAATGTAATGAAAATTAGGTACTAAATTAGCAATAGAACTTAGAAGTATATATAACCACATGTGTGTGAGTGAGTAATATATATTAGTCTCAATTCTAGTAACTAATTATATTCTGTTTGGAACAAGTAGCTAAATATAGGATTGAGAATCCACAAGTTAAATGACCTTCAAAAGTTCAGGTAGGTCTATAGGAGTAAATGATACCAGCAGAATTTCTTTATACAGCATGAGGTAACATTGTCACAATACTACAGTAGTCAACCATGAGAAATTATTTCCAAGCAGTAATTAAATCAGAATACACCCTGGACCAACATAACACTTTGGAAAGGATTTCTAGCATTATCATTTTTGCATTTGTATACTGCAAAATAATTATAAGTGAGTACTGCAGATTATGATGATATTACCTTGTACACTGTAAAGTAGTGTTGTATACTTCTATAGATCCATTCAAGTTAGCAAGGTATTTGAACAATAGGAGTCAAGTATTCAGAAATAAATTTAATCAATAATCTCACAGCAAGAGATTCAACATTGGATAAGAGTTAAGATTAAGTTTCAAAATATGTTTACGAAATTTTTAATGGTTAATTCGTTCCACATAACAGAAAAATCATTTTTATGGTAGCAAGAAGACATTGTTACATTTATTACAGATGTAATATTTACTGATATACAGCTTATGATAGATTGGTGAAATGTTTTTCAAATAAACCTATTAAGCAACTTGTTCTATTCTAAGTTGGTTTCTTCCTTTACATTTTCCAAAGTCTTAACCTATCACTCTTTGGGACTTACGAAAAATGATTACAGAATTACTAGCCTACAATTACAATTAAAAAAAAAAAACTCATAATATAACAGTATTCTACCAATTTAACTGTTCACTGCGCAGCTACAGAATTCAATTACAGAACACATCATTGCAGCGACTCCCTAAACATAAATTTGAGTTTCACAAATGCAAGACAAAGTTGTTCAGAGCGATGAATGAAATAACAGTTGTTTGTATTTTGGTGGCATTGAATCGATTCACAGACTGGATTTGAAAACCATAACTTTACAATATCGGTATCATTGGTCAGGCCTATAATCTAGCAGTATCTACATTTCTCAGTGATAGCAACTAAAACGTACACATAACCAACACAGAAAAAAAATGTAAAACACACACCTCTAAAAAACAAAACGTTATGAACTTCCAGAAATTACATAGTTCAATCAGTCTGTCTAATATCAGCATCTCAAATTTCATGTCATTTCTACTGTGTCAATAGACAGCTAAAAATGTTAAAAACACCATGGTTCACGTCAGTAGGTACCACACAAGATCTACGCAAACCTTAACACAGAAATATATCACATCTATGACATAATCATGTGTACTGCAAACGAGACCATCGATACTGTCGACGTCGTTTGCATATGAAAGATGACATGACGTCGCAACCTTCTTAAAACTTTGGCATGAAATACTTTAGTGTCATTATTCCACGAGTGGATTTTGCTAAACATAAATTATTTATCATTCATTTTGCGTGTGTTATGCAGTGAATTAATGAAAATAGTACTTATATTGTGTCTATTTATTCAAGGTAATGTACGATAATTTTGTAAATAAATGGAATACACTTAATAAGAAACTTGTGTATCAGAGAAAATATATGGTGTGTATGATGTTGAATATTGGCAAGAAGTATGGAACTAGTAGATAGTAGCAGGGCCCGCTCTAGCGGTTTTGCCGCCCCGGACAAATAGACAAATTGCCGCCCCTTAAGATTATGTAGAATTATATTTTTTAAATTAATTTTTAATCGAATAAAATATTTAATTTATATTTAAATTTTAATAAAATCATATATTCATAAATAAACTTATTGAATTTTGATCTAGCGGCACAAAATAGAGAAATTAATTATGAAATATCTGTACATAGCCACAAATTAACCATTTTTTACATTTTTAAATGCTATTACAGATGGATATTATAAAACAAACAATCTAATTCCATTATTTTGAAAATAAAATATTACATCAAATACGCTAAAATCGCAAAAAAAAATTTTTTTCTTACTTTCAGATTGCGAATTTTTTATTACATATTAAAATTTACTTCATCAGCAATTTCATACTCAATTGCCAAAATGGCTAAATCATTAAATTATCAATTTATTTGTTTTCGTAAATGCTTAGCAAGGCGTCGTATACATCTCCCAAATGAAATTTTAAAGGGTTTAATGCCTCTATCCTCTCTATCCTACTCTCCATCTAGTGTCACTCCATGTTTTCAAAGTTGAACCCTGAACATGCTTTAAAAGTATTGCCCATCGAAAAGTAGATGCCAAAAAGAATAAATATATTTTTTGGACCATGTTGAAGAAATTAGCGGCTTCCAAGGATGCTTTTGCCATTAATAACAAGATTGAGAGAATGGCTACTACACGGAACATTGAATGCTCGCGAATTATATTGTTTAATTCTAAATTGCACTCCTGCTTTATTGCCCCTCATATTGGACCCGTTGTCAGTCCCTGTCCTCTGATATCCTGCAAATTTAAACATTAAGTTCTAACTATAATGTCAGACATTTGTTTTCCTGTGGATCTTTCGACTGGTAAGAAGCCTTAAAAGCATCATTAATTTTAATTTAAACATCAGGATTAAATTTATTGGTTGAAACATATCTGATTACAAGAGTAATTTGCTTGTATCTTACTAAAGTCAGGAGTTCAGTTTAAAATTATGGAAAAATATTTGAATTTTTTTAATTTAATTAATAACATGAGACTTTACACTTTGATGCAGCAGATCTACTATCCCGGTTTGTATATTTTTCCCAAGATATTGAGCTTTTGTCACTACTCTTTAGAGCACTCAACGGGACGTGCTCTTCCATAATGGGATCCTATTCAGACAGTAACTCAACTATTTTTAAGAAATTACCGTTATTATGCTCAAATAACATGTCGCTTGTACCTTGAAAAAACAGTCAACTTTTACCAACCATTTTGATAATTGCAACGATTCTTAGAAGCACCTCATTCCAATGATTTATTTCTGCATTAATAACTCTTTGAGTGGCAGCATCTACAGTTTTACAACAATTTAATCTTTTTTGCCTGAATATGATTTTTCGAAAATTCATGCTCTTTTAAAGTTTCGTCGAGGTGCTTCCAATTTTGAAACCCTCCTTTGAGAGAGAACTAACTAAACAGGAGAAAATTTTGAAACAGAAGCAGTAAACGCAGTTTTGTGAAAGATAGTAGCTAATCTCGCAATATTTGCGCTCTGTTGCTTAAAATTCGTGAATAATATTTTTCGCTAAAATGTCGCTGTGTCATTGGAAGGAAATTTGTAATTATGGAATAGTTTAGGTGGACTTTGCCTTACTAAAAAGCTTCTTACGGCGTCTCGTAAAATTCTTGGCCACAAAGTTTTAGAACGCCTTCTGTGAGTCTCTCGTTGGTATCAGTTGGTTTTGAAAGTTCGTACATTTGTTTGCTATTATTCTCTGACGATTCTGTACTTCTTTTGTATCCCGACCAGATATTAGATTCTAAGATTTGTTTTGTAAACTCTGAATACAGTATATTTTTTTAACGCGCCAGATTGATCCGCTTCCTTTCCCAACCTTTCTTTTTTTTGTACTGGTAACCAGATAATTTTCTTTGACCGTCAGACATTTTGGAAGAGGCACGCACGTAACTCAAACAATAATATAACAGTAAATATTTATCCTAGTTCTAAATAAGCTAAAACCATAACTAAGATAAATTATTCTCAGTCGATAAAAAGAAATTTATGCACAACACAAAATATTTCCATACCCTGTGAACATAAAGAAAGTCTAGTGTTACTACACAGTCAAAGCTTATTCGCGGAGGAATACTATCCGCAAATTTGCTGCAAATACAGAAACCGTGTAAACAGAATGGCAATTTCTATAGGCTTAAACGAATTACGTTCCAAGTTCACAGACATAAAAAAAAAAAAAATGATGTTGTGGAGTGACTGTTGCGCAATGCACTTATTAAACCAACTGACAAAGTTATTCACATTCACTAAAATAGTTAATGAATTTCTTTTTGTTGAGATGATTTACAAATGCAACAATTAGAGTATCTGTAAACCACTTTCGTATATATTATAAGCATCATGGGTTATTATATATTAGCAGTTAACATTCGAAATTGAATATACTAATGGTATTTGAAGTAAACTAATCGGTAATCAGCAGCTGGTAATATTATTTATTTATTAATGGTTGTAAGTACTGTCCCACACCCACTAAACTACAGTGTTTTCACAAGCGATCAAAGCTAGCGTATGTAATTTAACCCAATCATAACACTTACAATGCATGTATCTAATTTGTACAACAAATCTGTGAGGCTAGGATTACGAGAAGAAATTATGATGCAAATTATTCCACTTCGATTCCAATAACAAAGATCCATATTGATTTGGTTCATCAATTCAATAAAATAAATACTCAGCATCTCCCGCGAAGCACTATCGATTCCATGTATTAGAGCCTAGCTGCAATTACGAAAAACACTCCTTTTCACCGCGTCTAGTAACTTGTGGGCAGTATAACGTCGGAATCAGTGCAGGTAGCCGAGGGCAGGTGTAACAGCCCCCACCTACCGCGCTTCTGTTGTGTGCCTTTGTCGTTTGTGCGTTTTTTTTTTTTTTCGTTGTGCGTTTATGTCGTATATCCAACTAAATAACAGTTTAATCATAGATGTACTTACCTTTAGAAATTATGAAATTAGTAATAATAAGCAAGTTGAGACATCAAAAGTCGAAACAGCGTTATACTCGCGTGCTAAGGCCCAATGCACACACAAGAGACGGGCTCGGACTTCGGGCTGAGACATGGCGGGGACGCGGCGCGTTTCTAAGTTGCTCCTATGGCGCAATTCACACAGAGGTGGCTGGACAACGGCGCGCCCCTTTGAGGTCCGCATCTCTTCGAAGTCTCTAGGGGCGCACCCAAATAGCTAAGAACTGTAAGTTTTTAACGAACGAAAAAATCGGTATGTGGATTTTTTTTGATTAATTGGCTATTTAACACATTAATATTATTAATATTTTTCTCACACTTAGAGCCGAAATGGCGCCCCTAAATTTTAGCGCCCCGGGCAAATGCCCGGTTTGCCCCCCCCTAGAGCGGGCCCTGATAGTGGTTTAACTGGGAAAAAAGAAAGGATCAGTGGTTGTGCATTGAAAAATGAATTTCCTGCTGCCAACATGTTTCTTTACTAAACAAAGAAATTAATAATGGTTACTGAAAACTAGTCAGAACATGACAAAATCTTCCAAGGTGAAATAGCCCCCAGAGTATGGGAACGTTCTTTCAATTATTTTGCATCTCCTTCCAGTTAATCAAAGGTTGTCATCACTTCTGTGTCATCAGTGGATGTGTCAGTTCTGGTTGTTTTGCATAAATTGTCACGACCTTGGTCAATAACAATATTTTCTCTTGTAACAGATGCATTACGAAGCTGACGTTGCTTCTACAGGCGCAGTCCGAGGTGGCGCTGCTGGTGGTGGACGGACTGCTTCCGCGTTGACGCTTCCGTTGCTGGTCTTGTTTGAGGCCATTGGCTGGTTTCCGGCTTGCGGGGCGCTAGCTTGTCAGCGCGCAGGTTTTTCTAGATTGGGCAGCCACTGTAATGGGAAGGGTGGCTGCCGTTATAGCATGTAGGCACCCCATCCCTTGGGATGCTGTGGTCCTCTACCTTGTGAGTGCCAGCGCATCTCACGCAGCGCTCCGAACCAATGCAGTCACGAGCCAGGTGGCCATGTCCCTGACAGCGGAAGCACTAAGCCAGAGCGAGCGGTGGTTTCTTCTTCGCCTCCATACGGACCTTGTGTCCGCGGATTGATAGCGTCCGCTGTTCCCGCGGCACACGCTCCGCAGGCTGGAACATGAACAGTGGCAGACGTTCCTCAGTGCCTGGGTGGCGCATCTGGTGGACTTCCGAGGTGACGATGCCGCCGCTGCTGAGCTCGGTTGCCACCGTCTCCACGGTGCATCAGCTGGTAGTCCACGGACGACCAACCTCGTTGGCCACCGTGGGATCTATGGGGCGTGGCGGATACGGCGCCCCGCCCAGGAAATATGTCAGACGACGGAGTTGAGCAGGGTGCTGTGACAGAAAGCGCATGCTTCGTAGGGACGCAGAGAATGTAGCAGCTGGTCACCCTGGTGAAGGCAGCCGCCAGAACTATGGAGTTACCTTCATAATAGGCGGTAAGCATAACAACTGGCCCTTCTAGCCTCATGCTGAACTTCGGTGCTTTCTTCTGGGTTGGAATGATTGTCGACAGCCATCTCTTCTCGTGTTGTATTTGGCTCTGGTGAAGGTGACTAACGGCTTCCGATGGTGTCTACGGTGGTGTCGTCAGGGCTGGTGCATATCTCTTGACGTTTATGGAATATTCAGCCGGCTCGAAGCCGAAAGATCTAAACTTCCTTTTCCTTAGGAGCTTAGTATAGTCCTCCCAGTCGGAAATACCAGAGGATCCCGCCACGTGGTAGCCCCTGCTGGTAGGATCTTCTTAGTGAGGTAGCTGCATTCCGGTAATGTCATGATTTTCTCGAAAGTTGAGAAGTCGTCAGTGGGCAAACTCGAAGTTATCAAAGTTATCAACTAAGAAGGTGATGGTGAGAGTCCACTTGTTGGGATTGCCTTTTGCCAGACGTCTCCAAACCCTGAAAGGGAGTTCCTCTGGTGAGTTGGTAGCTGATCTCCAGCAACCGTCGAGTCAAGTGCCGTCATTTCTGTGTATTTCATTTAAAGTGTTGTAGTTAGATTTTATCTTTGACTAATTTCTGTCGTCGCCAGAGTAGCAGCTAGTTGATCTCCAGCAACCGTCAAGTGCCGTCATTTTCTGTGTGTTTTATTTAATGTGTTGTAGTTAGATTTTATCTTTGAATAGTATCTGACGTCGTAGAGTAGCTGCTAGTTGATCTCCAGCAACCGTCGTGACGTGTGCCGCCTTCTGGTTACTTAATTTAAAGTGTGGTTAGCTTTTGTTTTATTTGCGTTGGCTGAATTGCAGCAGCATGCTGTAATCGTGATCGCCTTAATTATATTCTTTTTCTATAGGAAAGTATATAGAGCTTATTCATCTTTTATTTATTACTGTGGTTGGTTACCACTGTTTACTAGTTCGTCCTATTAGTTACTTAGTGCAGTTTCCGTCGTCTGGTCTAAATTTATCTCCACAGCTATATTTTATTTAAATCGTGACTAGCTGTTGTTGGTAATTGGTGAACAGGTTTATTTGAATCACTCGGTTAGTTCATCTTTCATCGTCTCCGAAGTTTTTGTTTTCGAAGTAATATGTGTTGGGACTGCAATTGCTGTGTGCATACGCGGGCTGAGGTGGCTGATCTTCGCGCTCAGCTTGCAGCTTTGCTAACGAAAGTTACAAGGCTGGAAGCTGCTGTAGGGACTGCAGCAGATGTGGTATCGGTGACCCTGATGAAGCTAGTGTTCTCACAGGTTCTCCCCTACCAAACATCGTACCTGCAGTCCAGGCTAAGACTTCGGAATCTGTACGGTAGTCACCTGACGGTATCTGACGCGTGGTTTCCGGACGTCAACGCCCGCATGCGGGGGCAATCGTACAAGTCTGAATCCCAGGAGGGCAAGCTTGTACCACTGTCCAATAGGTTTGATGAGTTGTCTGGGTCTCATTCAGTTCCACAACCGTCATTCTGCGAGTAGCCAGCCCCCCCCCCCCTCACCCCACCCGATAGGTCTGAACGACCACAGAAGGGATTCTGGTTGTAGGTAGCTCCAACGATAGGCGCTTCATTGAGCCCCATAGGGTCGTGGCGAATAGGCCGGGGATGAAGTTCAATGTCCATTCATTGTGCATTCCGGGAGGTCTGATCCCAGATGTGGAACAGGCCATCCCGGATGCCATTGAACGGACGAGGTGTAGCCAGCTGTGGATTGTAGCTCATGTCGGCACCAATGATGCTTGCCGCCTTGGGTCGGAGGGTATCCTCTCTTCCTTCCGGTGGCTTTCTCATAGGGTGTGCTCTGTGGTTGATGACCGCAAGAATTCGGCTGACTTAACTATCTGCAGCATTGTCAATTGAGCCGACTGTTGACCTCTGGTTCAGAGCCGAGTCGAAGGTCTGAACCAGAGACTGCGGCGTATCTGTGATAATCATGGCGATAATCATTGTGATAATCATGGCTGCAGATTCCTAGATCTTCGCCTTGGGGTCGAGTAGTGTTGGGTTCCATTGGATAGATCAGGTGTGCACTACACACGTGAATCAGCTACACGGGTGGCAGGGGCCGTGTGGAGTGCATAGGGGAATTATTTAGGCTGATGGAGGAAGACCCGAAACCGGGATTACAGTTACGGGCAACCCAATTAAATTCGGCACCATATGTTAGGAGTAGCGTAAATCAATCTCGATCGTTTAAAAGTACTCGTTATTATCTGTAGAAGTGTTTGTAAAAAACCGCCTGAGCTTGAAAGCATTATTAGTAACACAGAAGCAGATATTGTATTAGGTACTGAAAGCTGATTAAAACCGGATATAAGTTGAGCGGAAATTTTTAACAATAACATGAATGTTTTCCGTAAGGATAGGTTGCATTCTAATGGAGGTGGGGTATTTATAGCTGTAAGTAAACACCTGTCGTGTAACGAAATAAATATCGATACGGTCTGTGAAATCCTATGGATTAGACTAAAAGTAGCTAAGACAAAACTTGTAATAGTGTCTTTCTATCGTCCACCAGATGCAGATGTAGCTGTTGCTGAGGCCTTAAGAAATAATGTAAGTTATATTGCTCGTCAATTTCCGGATCATGGAATAATACTAGGAGGTGACTTCAACTTTCCGTATAACGACTGGACTAATTACGTCCACGTTACTGGTGGCAGGGATAAAATATCACTTGAGATTTTTCTTGACCTTTTCTCAGACATTTGAGCAGTTCGTCATTGAACCAACGCGGTGCCACAACGATAACGAAAATATTTTAGATATTCTCGCTACGAATTGGCCTGAATTATTAACGAACATTTCTACCACCACAGGGAATAAGTGATCACAAAGCTGTAATTGCTACAAAAAAATTAACAGCTGCGCGCAAAAAGAAAAAGGAAATGGTCGTTTACATGTTCGAAAAGGTCCCAAGGGAGAGTTTAAGAACGTTTTTGAGGGATAATTACATTACCTTTATAGGCGGAAGAGGCTCGGTCGAAGAGATGTGGCTTCAATTCATGAATATAGTCACGGAAGATATGAACATACATATACCGAAAAGGTCATTCAGGGATGGTAACGATCCCCCTGGTATACATGTGAAGTTAAAAGGTTACTTAAAAAGCAAAGGAAGATACACGCACGCTCAAGAAGGGCGATGTATAGGAGTGATTAAGAAAAGTTACCTGAGACAAGAGGAAATGTCAAGAATGCGATGCGCGAGGCCTTTAATGACTTTCGTTGCAACTCACTTTCCAAGAGCCTCATCGATAATCCAAATAAATTTTGGTCGTATGTAAAAAAAGTAAGTGGGTGTGACAACAAATGCCAGTTCTGCTACAAGACGGTCGGGAAATTGACGATAGCTGCGACAAGGTTACCGTATTTAAAACCGAATTTAAAAATTATTTCACTGACGAAAACAGGAAAACATCCCCGTTTTTCCTCGGCGTGTAGAGTTTGAGATGGATCCAGTACAAATTGATAGTGTAGGTATCATAAAGCAACTAAAGCTTCTGAAGTGGGGGAAAGCGCCGGGTCCCGACGGTATACCAGTAAGAGTATTTTCGGAATATGCGGAAGAGATAGAGCCATTTCTGTCAGATATATTTCGTAAATCTTTAGAATAATCAAAAGTACCTTCTGACTGGAAAATAGCGCAGGTGATTCCCGTTTTTAAGAAAGGAGATCGAAGAGATCCTATGAATTATCGACCCTTATCTCTAACATCTGTTTGCAGTAAAATTTTGGAGCATGTGACATGCTCTAACGTTATGAAATTTCTAGATGAAAACGAGTTACTTACAGCAAACCAACATGGATTTCGGAAGAACCAATCTGTGAAACGCAACTGGCTCTATTTTCGCATGATGTAATGAAAGTTATTGACGCAGGATCACAAGTTGATTCTATTTTAATGGATTTTCAGAAAGCTTTTGACTCAGTAACACACAACCGACTTTTAGCGAAGATTCGAGCGTACGGTTTATCTGATCATATTTGCGAATGGATACGCGATTTTCTAACTGGTCGGTCACAGTATGTCGTTTTGGCTGGTGAGACCCTTCTAAGCTAGATGTTACTTCGGGCGTTCATCAAGGAAGTGTAATAGGACCACTTCTTTTCTTAATTTTTATAAATGATCTCGGTGACAACGTTAATTGTACGATGCGATTTTTTGCTGATGATACACTTATTTCTAGGGAAGTGAGGCGCTTTGACGATTGCTTAGAAATTCATCGCGATCTGGATGTTATTTCGGAATGGTACTGAAAATTGCAGCTTACACTTAACTGGAAAAAGTGCAAGGCAATGCAGATCTATATATATATAAAGATGAATGTATGTTTGTTCTTCATACAAATCCAAGGTTTTCATCTGCTCTCGATGAAACTTTGCTCACTTATCCTTTGAAACAAGGAGAAAAATACTGTCTACATTTGTTTGAAAAATTATCTGTATAAATAATACATGTTGTCTTATAATTTCGAAAAATTACTGAACGATGATAGAGAGACGCGTTGAATTATGGAGGTCTCTGTACTGTTTTTCCGTGTAGTGGTCAAGTAGCTCAGTGGTTAAAGCGCTTGTTTAGTAATGTTTGGGTCGTGATATCCAGTTCAAATCTCCATGGAGGCTTAGATTTTTAAAAATTGTTTTTGATCGTAAGAGTCACGCCTGGGCCGTCGGTTATTCGGATTGAATATTACACTGTAGATATCACAAAGGTAGGAGTGCAATGCAAGGCATATCGTAGGTAGTCACGCAATGCTGTAGGTGTACACTTTTTTACGTTATATTGATCCCTCAGGGGTGATTCGCAGTCAGTATGTGCGTGATCTGCAGTAATAATACTATAAATGTGGAAGTAAGTCTCTGTCTTTTGTTACGTTTTGAAAATTAAATGCCTATTCCGATATTGACGGAATTTGACAAGAAAATCTGTAGGGAGGGCACAGGGTATTTTTTTTTTCCGGTATGATTAACAGTTGTAGTCACGAAATTTTGAAAACTTATCGAATGGTGACAGAGAGACGGATGCGTGCGTTAGTCTGTAATGTTACGTCGCTTGCTCAAGCTATGCTTCTAGCGCATTATGTTAGTGTATAATTTGTTTAAAAAAAAAAATTCGTTTAGAGAAAAAACATATTATTTAGTATATATGTCGATTTTCTCTGTCCTTTTACTTTGTGTCTGCTTAAATGTGTCTGGCACTAGTTTATTTTGCCTTCTTTTTTATCATGCCTTGCGGGCGTAAACTGGCCTAAGTTGTAGCTCAATCAGAGCACGAGCAGCTTAAGTTATTAGAACCCAAGAATCGGATGCTAATTCTGATGAAAGAAGAAACGTCCAAACTGAAATATAGCTGCCATTAGTTAACAATCCCCCCCACCCACATCCCCTCATATTCGTTTGTTTTTCTGTTTTAAATGTGTTGAAAATCAATTCTCTTCAAGAGACAGGTTCGATGGTAGAATGATATAGTGATGGCTTTCCGGTCATATTATGTCGACTAGATGTTGTTTGGGACCAATCCTTCGCTAACAACAATTTTCTATATTCGATTCTGGCAAAGAAATTCTTAATCCACGCGTAAGAAGTCGCAGGGTAGCAGCTAGTAAGTAATAAAAAAGACCCCGTTTGCTCACGAGTACAAAGTTAACAATTCAGTTGTTGACACGGTTGATTCACTGAAGTATCTAGGCGGAACAGTACAATGCAACATCTAATGGGACTTGCACATAACTTCCGACGTAGATAAAGCTAATTCTAAATTACGATTTATAGGTAGTATTTTGAAAAGTTGTAATGCTCATACAAAGGAAATAGCGTACAAAACACTAGTGCGTCCGCATTTGGAATACTGCTGTGGAATTTGGGATTCGTATCGCAATGGACTAATTGACACGTTATAGAAAGTACGGAGGAGAGCCGCTCGATTCGTGACTGCTAGTCACAGTCCTTACGTAAGTGTCACAGAGCTGATACGTGGTTTGGGCTGGGATTGTTTGGCGGACAGACGACGTCGTTTTAGTTTGAATTTGTTGAAGAATATGCGAAAATCTTTAATTCACGAGTGCAACTAAATTCTTCTTCAACCAACCTATTTAGGTCGCAATGACAGGAGTGATAAGATTCGAGAAATAAGATGCCATACGATACATTTATTTATTCTTTCTTTCCTCCTTCTGTTCGGGATTGGAATGCACTGAATTAGGATTGGTGCTTAGCGCCCTCTGCCACCCACAGTATTTGTGATTTGCAGAGTATAGATGTAGATGTAGATATAGATGGTTTTGGAGACCCTTTTAACTGCTCCTGGAGAAGAGGTGTTGCATCTCGGAAGATGCCGATAACTTACGGAAAGCTGCAAGGACGGTTGTTCCGCTTCAGCAGGACGAGACAACAGAACAGCTACACTAGTAATTGTAGCTTCATCTACTGATTCATTTTTTTTATTGGACTCTTTGGGATGTACGTTAGGGAAAACCCCAACTTTGAATATTATATAACGATCTATGAGGGAAACCCTTGAGTTTTCTTATTTAGTTTTTTCTTACTATTATTTTTATTGATCAGTTTGGTAAGAGTCCTGTACTGCGGATTCATTACTGTGCTTAGTGGCACTTTGTATTTATGCCAGTTCATTGGGTGCACTGTTCGTACTGTCACCAGTCTTTAAACTTCTGGTCGGATGGCTTCTAACTGACTGAAAAACTTGGCTGCTTGGCGGAAGATTTTTGCTTGGTTGTTTGCCCTGTTGTTGGTCTCATGTAATAGGTCTGTTGGTGTATCGATACTAACATGAGTAATTATACGTAAGCAACAATTTTGAATTCTTTGGACGTGTAGCAGTGTTGATTTACATGCTACTCCTCAAACCTGGCCACCGTGCATGATGAATGACAGGATTACTGATGTATAATTTTTTTTTATTTTTTGTTTTGTGCGGAGGTTCAAGTCGTTACTCCTCAGAACTGGTTCCATATCCATATTCAAGGTAAAAGCTTTTTTTCCGTCTATCGTGGACATGTTGTCTCCAAGTGAGTCCTTGATCCAAGGTAACGCCTAGGTAACGGACGATTTTCTTCGGGGGATTCGGTTGTCTAGGTTTAGCGGTCTCGGAGTACCTCTTTTATGGAATATTATTACCTGTGATTTGTCTGCATTTATCTTCACACGCCACTTCGTGGCCCATGCCTCGAGCTGTTCTAATGCTGATTGGACTCGCCTTACTATAAACTGCGGACTCAAATATGACGTAAAGTACGCCGTATCATCAGCATAAAATGCCGTAAATACGAATTATGGCCTGGGAACGTCATTGGCGAAGATTAAGTACAGAACTAGGCCCAGAACAGAAACTTGCGGTACTCCTACGCGAACTCTTCTTCTTGTCGACCTTGCTTTCTCTACTCTTACTATAAATGACCAGTGACTCAGGTAGCTATGTATTAGTTCTATGTATCGTCTAGGGATTCCCGTTTTTTTTATTTTTAGAAGCAGGCCCTCATGTCAGGCAGTATCGAATGCTTTTGCAACATCTAATAAGACCATTCCACAGTACCTACTGCGGTTGAAAGCGTCGGTTGCAGATTCTACGACCCTAACCAGCTGGTGAGTCGCTGAATACCCGGCGCGGATACCAAGTTCAGCCAGAAAGATATTCAGGCGTTGAATGTGGACCATAAGTCATCTCAGCAATAGTTTCTGGAAAGTTTTGGGCACTGCTGGAAGTAGTGACACTGGCCTATAATTTTGTGGTCCTTCTCTGGTTTGGGAAGTGACACTATTTCCGCTTCTTTCCATGCTGTTGGAAAACCCCTGGATCTGAGATAGACTTGAATATCTGGGCTAGCCGCTGGACTGCTGTCATTGGAAGTTACGTGAGAATGATATTGTTGATTCCATCATATCCCGGCGCTTTGTTTTGACGTAGCCTTTTTAGAGCTTTTGTGATTTCGTTTTCGTCAATGTCTGCGAACGTTAGCTATGTGGTCATCGTCATCGGGTGTCTTTACCGAGCGAAAGTTATCCTCGTAGACATCAGCAAGGGCATTGGCTTTGTCCTCTGCTGTAAATGCAAGGCCTTGTTGTCCGTGCAGCACTGGAATGCGTGACCTTCTCTTGGTGAGCCTTTTGGTTTGACTCCAGGCAGTACCGTCTTCAATTCTCAGCTGCTATAATCGGTCATCCCACTGCTTTCTGCGGTGTGCTTCGGCCTTGGCTTATACTCTTCTCTCGAAGGTATATCAACAGCGTCTTATATGTACGGTCTCGGGTTCTCTGGCAGTTCTTCCTGACCTGGTTCTTGTTCCTGATGAGAGCAAGAAGATCAGGAGGAAGTTGTTTACTACGTCCTTTCTTCCTCTGCAGCGCTGCCTTCTCCGTCGCTGCGAGTGTTGCCTCTGTCCATTTTGCAATTGCTTCGTTGAGATCGACTGCATCATTTTTCAATTTGATCAGTCATAACTAGTTACAGTTCTTCCTGGAACGTATTCCAGTCAACTAGCCGGTAGTCCTTAGCATTGTCGTTTTCGCTTGCAGCGTCTATTTCTCAGTCTGCTATGACGGGATTGTGGTCAGAAGATAGTTTAGCCACTGACTGTAGAGTTGCAAATGCTGTAATGTTTCTTGTTATGAATATGTCTAGGACGTCTGCTCTGCATCTCTCTGCTGCCGGGTAGTGGGTTGGTTTCTCTGGGCCCCACACTACTAGTCCGTGTTGCTGCGCTTCCCTTTACAACATATTACCGCTAGCATTCGTTGTATGGCTGTACCATTCTCGGTGTTTGAGATTTAAATCTCCAGCTAGTATGAATCTTTCAGTGATATTGCTCAGTGCTTCTATGTCTGCTACAGACAAAGTTTGTCCTGACGGATGGTGTACCTTTGTTGTGTTGACTATAATGCTGATAGCTTCTATGCTGATAAAGTTTGGCAGCACTGTAGTATAGTGGTGAATAGATGATATGACATAAATGGTTCCATGTGCCGTGGCTCTTTCGCGACGATATACTGAGTAGTTTGGGACAGTAACTCTTACGCCTGGCTTCTAATGTATATCGCTTGTTAAGCACATATCTATTCCCTCGGAGAGTAGGTTTTCTTGGAACTCATACTCTCTACGGATCTAATTGCCATTTTGTTGCGTTTGTGCTATGGTGGTTTGCTTTGTTTTCAGAACAAAGATTATATTGACTGGCAGTTACTTTACCAAAGCGGCTAGTCCCTGTACTAATTCTGTCACTTGGTCTAAGGCCTCGTGTATATCTTTCATTGTACTTTCTATCTCAACCATGTTGAGCATTCCAGTAGTAGGCTCATTCCTAGTTTATTTATTTGAAGTGAACTCTTCTCTTGCGATGTTTTCCTCCATCAGCTCTATTGTTGTTGCTACTAGATCCAACAGTCTTTCATCGGGGGGTGATAGTGGTGGCTTTCTCGAGTTTGCACCTAGATAAGAGCGTGGTAAACAGTTTTTTTAATTGATTTTATTAATAATTGTGTGTCCATATTGCCTCCTTTTTGCCTCTTTGAACTTAGGGCAGCCTATGTAGAAGGTAACGTGGGGGCCTCGGCAGTTTGCACAAGATGGTTGGCCTTCTCATTTCACTAAAGACCAATGGTTTGATGTATGTTCGCCGCTATCTGACGCATACTACTGGTAGTCGATAGTGTTTCCTGACATCTCCATAAATCTGGCAACAGAAACACTGAGGAGGTCCAAAATAGGTCCTCTTATTCTCCATGTTAACGTTCATGTGTAGAAGACGCTCGAGAGCTACAATCGCTCTATTTTCTACCGTGCCTTTCATTGAGATAATGAACAAGGGCATGGGCTTTTTGTTTCACTCCTCTTCTTGGATCTGCCGGTGCTTGAAGCTGTCTAGCTGTCTAGCGTAAGACCGCGTTTCACCCATCTTCAAATCTTCTCCGTGACCAGGGGAAAGGAGTAATAGGCAATGCTCTCCTGCTGAAGGCAATTTAGTGCTTTTTTGTAGACTTTTGTGATACTAACCTTGATTTGGACACCTTCGTCCATAGGTTTTCAGGTCGAAGGTTGCTTCGCAAGTTGTTTCAAACTTCTGGCTTAACACCGTTATGTTCTCCGATACTCGAGCGATAATAGGTGGAATATGTCTGCTGTAACCGTTTGTTATTTGGTTTTCTCCCTGTTGCTTTGCAAGTATGTCAAACCGACTAGATGTTTGCGCTTGCGGCTGAGATTTTACTAGTCGCAAGGGACGAGCTGTTTTCTTTGGTTTTCTCCAACCTTCCCCATTTGTATGTCTTCTTGCGCTGAGGCTTTGGATTTGTCGCGTGGGCGTCTATTATTCTTCGAGGTGGATGTACTTACTTGTTGCTGATTTTCTTTATTACTCTATGTCATCCCATCCTGGTTCTTGCGAGCTACCATACGAACTGCTAGGTGGTTCTTTGTTGCTTTTCTGTCGGTTGAGCGTTGTAAACTCGACACTTTGTTCGTTGCTCCGGTCTGTAGATGACTGTGAACAAACTGTCTGGTTGTATTGGTTGGGTGGAGATTCTTTACCCCTACAACTCTTTGTTCCTGTATCGTTTTATTCCATTGCTTGGTCAAGGTGTAACTCTCAGAGGAAATTTCAGCTACATTAGTACTGATCATTGGCTGGAGATCAGCTGGCTGTTTGCAGCTGGAGGCTGCTTCATCCTCTACTACAGGATACTTTGTTTCGCCACCAATGGGCACGCTGGTTGCTGAATCATCTCCTCCAATTCTTGTGTCTTCATCTGGTCGAGGAACAGCTGCATTTGCAGTTGTAAATAATTCTATCGGGAATTTTACTAGTATGTGATTTCTTTCTCACCTGCTGCTGCATTGGTGAACTGATTGCTTCGTTGACTGTTCATTTTCCTCTCTTGCTAAGCTGATAATCATGAACCTCGACTTTGTCTGGGCAGTTTGTATTGACTATTTCATCGGGGGGAGGGTGTTTGACTGCTCCGACAATACTTCATTCTTACTGGAGATTATTGCTTTCACTATTAAATCGGCAACTTTTGCCTTACCATCCAAAGATAAAAATGTTTCCCCTAATTTTAACGGGTCTTTACCGATTACATTTTTCTGTCCAGTGACAAAGACCGTTTGGTGCTACAACCTTGGGTAACTCTGAAAACGACTCCAAAATTTTTGAATACCCGAAAAAGTCTAAAGAAAGTTAGCTATAAGGTGTCTCAGGACTGCCGTATGGAACGCCAGTTGTCACCGTTAGGTAGTCCCGCGTCCCTATGACGGCACTAAATCTTCCATGCACGGGTTACTACCTAACCTCGAAAAACAGGGGAGGATACCCCTCTAACAGGAGGGTGGTGTGCTAGCACATAATTGTGTAGAAAAATCTGTTTTCAGTATGATGGCTCTATATCACGCTCGCTCCCGAAAATCTCTGGTACGCATGCTCGAGACAGTGGACACAGTGAAAAGTTTGTCGTCAGTGGGAACGCGTCGCGCACACCATGAGAAAGAAGCGCCGCCCAGACAGGATGATACGCTCACGCGCCGCCAGCGGCACCACTAGCTCCAAGAGATATACTCGCCGCACAGACTGCTCGCGTTCAGTCTCCACCACTGCGTGGTGGAGTCTGGTCGACTTCGGACAGCTCCGCTCGGGGAGGCGGGTGCTTGGAGCCGACGCCTGGTGACATGGCCTGCAACCAGGACGCGCCACGGGAGCAGCCTCGGCAGCTCCTGGCTGCAACTGACGCGTCGTCGCAGTCCGCACCCCGCAGGGATGGCGGATGGTCGGCCCAAGCCGTCACTCCCAGTGTGGAGGAGTGCCACGAGGGCACACCACGGGAGCAGCCTGCAATTCCGGCAGCAAGCAGCTCTGGCGGCCAGTCACTGCCGCACAGCGGCGGTTAGCGGACGGCCCCGAACATCCTTCTTAGAGTAAAGGGCCGCTCAACACCGCCACCTGGCCCCCGTGGGAACCATGATGCCTCACGGTCAGGCACTAACAGTGAACGCCCCACACCAAGTTTCTCTGCATCAGGAGGTTACAGCGGGGACTCGAACTACTCCACAAGCGGCCAAGGTACACCGTGGGCGGAATCACCCGCAGCGCTGAGAGACGCATCGTGGTCAACCATTGTGAATGACGACCAAGAGTATGAAGTCGGCTACCCACTCTATCAAGGCACTCCGTTTCTCACTCCAAGAGCTCGAGAACTTCCTTGCCGAGAAAGGAGGTCCATGGACGATCGAGCTCCGAGTGCGACTCTGGAGCAGAGTGTATGTCTGGGAAATTCCCACCGCAACCAAGCAAATGCGTCGTACACTCTGTTACGAGAAGTACTCGCACCTCGCCAAGCCAGTTGTCGATGAAGGGAAGGATTGGTCGCGACGAGTTCCATTCCCTTTAATCTTCGCACCGAGCGTGGTGGTGTAACGGATAGCGTTCTGGCCTCGCATTCGGGAGGACGGCGGTTCGAATCCCCGTCCGGGGATCCAGATTTGGGTTTTCCATGGTTTCCCCAAATCACTCCAGGTGAATGCCAGGATGCTTCCTTCAAAAGGCCATGGCCGAAATCCTTCCCATTCCTTGCCCCCATCCTTTCCCGTCTCTAAAGACCACGTTGTTAAAAAGGGACGTTAAACTGTTACAAAAAAAAAAAAAATTTAATCTTCGCCGATGGCTTCGACTGCGACCGGTACTTCGAGGAGTTGTACTACAAGCTCTTCGCGTCGCCGGCACCAGTCACACCGAGAAGCAGAGGGGAACCGTCACCCAACACAACGAGCAACGAGAGGACCAAGAAGCTTTCCAAGGACCAGTCAACCAGAAGCGGAGGGACACTGAACCAGCTGCTACAAGTGGTCCCACCCACACACCACGGTGCCATGAGGGAGGTACTCCGCCAAATGGCCAACATCCCGCTCAGCACATGGTCGGTACTCGCTGTCTTTCTAGTTACCAGCCCCAGCCAGGAGGACATCAAGGCAGCCACTGAACGCCTTGGGAGCCGGCCACCACCATGACTCGGGAACTTGGTGGAATGGATACCATGCCACGCCCAACCGCCGAGCAGTGCTCCAACCCGAAGGCCGACACCCATCAGCCAACCAGTCGAGCCACCAGGAAGCGGGTGGGGCGACCCTCGAAGAAGGCAGCTGGAATCGTCTAGTGTTTCCGCTGTCAGTGTTATCGGCACCTGGCAAAGGATTGCCGGAGCCAGGTGCGCTGTGTACGGTGCGGCGGAAATCACAGCACACGACCGCGTGAAGCCACACCAACGTGTTATAACTGCGGTGTTGACCACGCCGCCTGCTACAGAGACTGTCCAGTGAGGAAAATACTCCTAGCCGAAGGAGAAAGGAAACTACCTCAACCCGGCCGCACCCGACCAGCAACAGGAGTGGAATGGTTGAGTCTTGTAGGGATCCATTGGATAGATCAGGGGTGCACTACACACGGGAATCGGCTACACGGGTGGCAGGGGCCGTGTGGAGTCCATTGGTTTTTTTTTTAGGCTGAGGGAGGATGACCCTGATGAGGAAATTCAGTTGCGGACAGCCAAGATAAATTCAGCACCGCGTGTTAGGGGTAGCTTAAAAGAATCCCGAACATTAAAAGTTCTAGTAGTTAACTGCAGAAGTGTTTGTAATAAACAGCCTGAATTCGAAAATGTTATTCGTAGTACAGATGCTGATATCGTAATAGGTACAGAAAGTTGGTTAAAACCGGATATAAGTTCCGCCGAAATTTTTAATAGTAACATGAACATTTTCCGTAAGGATAGGTTGCATTCCCAAGGAGGTGGTGTATTTATAGCTGTTAGTAAGTACCTCCCATGTAGCGAAATAGATGTCCATACTGTCTGCGAAATCATATAGATCAAGCTCAACGTAGCTAGGACAAAACTTGTGATAGGCTCGTGCTATCGTCCACCTGATGCAAGCGTAAATATTGCCGAGGCCTTGAGAAATAATGTAAATAATATAGCACGGCAATTTCCGGACCATGCAATAATGCTAGGAGGTGACTTTAACTTGCCAGATATCGACTGGACTAATTACGTTCATGTTACTGGGGGCAGGGATAAAGCAGCTTGCGAAATCATTCTAGACCTCTTCTCAGATCACCATCTTGAACAGCTCGTGACTGAACCAACGCGATGCCTCAACGGTGACGAAAATATTTTGGATATAGTTGTTACAAATAGGCCCGAACTATTCACGGATATTTCTACCACCGCAGGAATAAGTGATCACAAAGCTGTAATTGCTACAGTAAAACTAACAACCACGCGCAGAAAGAGAAAAGAGAGGATCGTTTACAGATCCGAAAAGGCTCCAAAAGAGTGTTTTAGAGAGTATTTGAGGCATAATTACCACACCTTCTTAGCAGCAGGAGGCACCGTTGAAGAGAGGTGGCATCGATTCCTACATATACTCGGGGAAGGTATGAACTTGCATATACCGAAACGGACAATCAGGGAAGAGAACGATCCCCCATGGTATACACGGGAGGTTAAAAGGTTACTCAAGAAGCAAAGGAAGATACAAGCACGATCAAAAAGGACGATGCATCGGACTGATTTACATAAGTTAGAGGAGATATGGGGACGTGTTAAGAATGCGATGCGTCAGGCATTTAATAACTTTCGTGAAAATTCTCTCTCTAAGAGCCTCACTGAAAACCCTAAGAAATTTTGGTCGTATGTAAAAAAAAGTTAGTTGTAGTGGGAACAATAATCCAGTTCTAATAAAATACGGACGGGAGGTTGAAGACAGCCACGACAAGGCTACCGTATTTAACACCGAATTCAAAAATTCATTCACGCAAGAAAACATGGAAAACATCCCCACTTTACCACATCATGTGGAATTAGAGTTGGGTCCGATAGAAATTGATAGCGTAGGAATTGTAAAGCAATTAAAACTCCTGAAGTGGGGTAAAGCGCCGGGTCCCGATGGTATACCGGTAAGCGTATTTTCTGAATACGCGGAGGATATTGAACCATTTCTGTCAGATATATTCCGTAAATCACTAGAAGAGAGAAAAGTACCTTCTAGCTGGAAAATAGCCCAGGTAATTCCCGTTTTTAAGAAAGGAGATCGGAGTGATCCTAGGAATTATTGACCCATATCTCTAACATCGGTCTGCAGCAGAATTCTGGAACATGTCATATGCTCGAACATAATGAAGTTTCTAGATGAGAACGAGTTACTTACACCATGTCAACACAGATTTCGGAAGAAGAGATCGTGTGAAACACAATTGGCCCTATTTTCCCACGACATAACGAAAGTTATCGATGCAGGTTCGCAAGTTGATGCAGTTTTTTTGGATTTTCAGAAGGCTTTTGATTCTATGCTACACAACCGACTCTTAGCGAAGATTCGAGCATACGGTATTTCGGCTCAGATTTGCGAGTGGATACGGGATTTTCTAACTGGTCGATCACAGTATGTCGTTGTTGACGGGGAAGCCTCTTCTAAGATAAATGTTCCTTCGGGCGTTCCTCTAGGAAGTGTAATAGGTCCACTTCTTTTCTTAACATTTATAAACGATCTAGGTGACAACGTCAAATGCTGGTTGCGATTGTTTGCCGACGATGCGGTTATCTATAGGGAAATAAGGTGCTCCGACGATTGCTTAGAAATTCAGCGTGATTTGGATGCTATTTTCGATTGGTGCCGTAAATGGCAGCTTACACTTAATTGCAAAAAATGCAAGGCAATGCGGATAAGTAACAAGAAGAATCAGTTTGTTCACGAGTACAAAATAAACAATTCACCTGTTGACATGGTTGATTCCGTGAAGTATCTGGGGGTGATAGTACAAAGCATCATGAAATGGGACATGCACATAACTTCCGTCGTAGGCAAGGCAAATTCTAAATTACGATTCATAGGTCGTATTTTGAGAAATTGTAATGCTCAAACAAAGGAGATAGCGTATAAAACACTAGTGCGTCCGCATCTGGATTACTGTTGTGGGGTTTGGGATCCGTATCGCAAGGTTCTGATTGACTCAGTTGAGAGGGTGCAGAGGAGAGCCGCTAGATTCGTGACTTGTTGTTACAGCCCTTATGAAAGCGTCACAGAATTGATACATAGATTGGGCTGGGATAGTTTGGAAGACAGACGACGTAGCTTGCGTTCGAATTTATTGGAGAATATGCGAAAAAATTTAAATTTCGAGTGCAATGGAATACTTCTTCCGCCAACCTATTTAGGTCTCAAGGTCCGGAGGGATAAGATTAGAGAAATAAGATGCCGTACAGATACTTATATGTATTCCTTCTTTCCTCGCACTATTCGGGATTGGAATGGGCGTGTTAAGGATTGGTGCTTAGCACCCTCTGCCACCCACAATGTTTGTGATTTGCAGAGTATGAATGTAGATGTAGATGTAGATGGAGTGCAGGACAGCCCAGCAAGCTAAGAGGACCACCCACGGACGACAGACGAACCAGCAACACAAGACAAATAGCCGGTTCGCATCGCAGCTGTAAACAGAAGCAACCAGCCACCCGCAGCACTGGCGCTGCGACAACGCTGATTCATGGGAAAACCAGCTGGTGAAAGTCGTCCAACTGCTAAAGCAGCTTATCACGGCGATGATCCCCGGCTGAAACACGAACCCTGAGGTGGTTTTGACATAAGGGCGCCTAAGGTGCCCACAGCCCTTTTCCCCCCTAATGCACAATGAACAGAGTCCTAAAAAATAACCAACATATTACATAGTGACACGTAGTAGTAGTAGTAGTAGTAGAGCAAACCAAGGTTGCGGGACTATACAAACAGGGCCGTTGAGGCCGAGACACACACACACAAAAAGAGAGACAGTGGAGGTTTGCAAGATTACGTGCGAAGGTACCTGCTCTCGCCTTTGCCGCAGTAGATTCCTTTTTTCCTTTTCCCATTTCTGGAAAAAAAAAACCGCTAGAATACTGACACAGAAATAGCGCAAAAGAGTTCCATTTGCAAAAGCGACTGAATATCAAGCACGCTACAAGAACTATGCGAAACTGTGGCTCTATATAAGGTAGGGCTGCAACGATGCAAATCGAGCACAGCTCAACTGGAAAGCGTAGGCATAATATCACGCTAGCTACAAATGCGATCGGAGAAGCTTCGGCTGTGTTTGGCGGGTCTGAATTGCAGTAGTTCAGCTCCGAGTCTCTGATTACTCACACCAAGCCTTGAGAGAGAAATAGCAGTAAAGGATCACAGTTTCGAGGGAAACATTATCTCTCCAGTAAGTGTTTAGTAAATGTAGAACCAAGAACCTTTTTTTTGCGAAGTAGTAAGAAATTTAAAATAAAATGGTTGACATAACACCTGTAGATAAATATATGGTTAAACATTATGGAAATGACGTGTACATTGGTAGTAACAAAATTATTGAAAGAGAACTAGAATATACTAAGGACTGAAGTCTGTAAATGTGTCGGTTTAAAATATTTCACGAATACGTGATTTGAAAACTTCGTCATTCATCAGAAAAAAAAAAGTGGAGAAATACCTGATGTGAGACGTCCCTACTGTAAACAGAATATGTATCCAAGCAGATGTTTCCCGGAATTCTAATATAAGTTCGTTCATTGCAGTTTACAATCACTCCTTAACAATAAACACTCACTAACAATAAAATATGAATGGAAATAGACTTATTTTATGCTCTAGTCAACGCTGCTTGCATCGGGATGATTTGTAAATTGCCAAGTTTCTGATTTCCGAGTAGGAAGCTACTTCAGTCGTATTGATTCTGTGCATATATATTTAAAAAAAAGTTATTTTCAACTGTCTTAATTTTTTCATTTTTTTTTCTTTGACTGGTTTGATTCAATTCTCCATCCCTTCCTATCCTCCTTTATTTCTACATACCCCTTACAACCCACGTCCTCAATTATCTGCTTCATATATTCTAATCTTTGTCTTCCTCTACAGTTCTTACCTTCCACTGTTCCCTCCACTAACAAATTAACCAATGTTAATCTTAGGTAAACATTTTAAAATCCATGATTTATATATTGTAGCAATTAATTCAATAATGATATATAAAACTCCTGATAAAAATGGTTCTTAAAATATCCTGAGTTAACTTTGTGAAAAATAACAAATTAAAAGAGTCTTACATTAACGTCTGTAGATTCCAGTAAAAGGTATTGGCTCTGTGAGATGTGGAAAGGATTTAATAATTAATGTAAGTAAACACCGTATTTCCACACGATATTTCAGTAATCAAACTTCTGTCACCATTTTAACACTCAATGGTGGAAAATACTTCGTTCTAAATAATTCAATAGTATTTTGTTACTGGCCTTTAAAACAAAATGAACAAAGGGGAAGAATAATAAATATTTAAAATTACAACTACATCCGGTCTATAGCCACTTCAACAACGCACTTACTAGAACTACTATGTCGCTAATTGATCCAATTTGTAAAAACAGTTTTTTCAAATACTTTTAATGCTGTATTTACTAATAATATTGCTCAAATAATAACCCATTTTGAGAGTAGAAATTCAACAGAAGAAATGTCGCCATTGTGAAAAATTAATTAAAATAAAACAAAAATGCCTTCAATATACTTTCGAACAGTGAAGATTTAGAAAATTCAAGAACTAGAGCAAGACTCAAAGAGTTCGTTTCCACTACATTAGCTCCACCTCATTGAAACTATAGTGGCAGGATTGTCACGGACGATTAATAAGGCTCTTACCATGTTGATTTTAATAATTAAATTATTTGGAAACGAGTGCGGAAGTGTAGTTTTATTGAGCCCGTCATTAGCGAGACCTCCAGCCTAGAGTCCAGCATAATGCAGAGTTGAGACTACACACTGACGTCATGACCTCTGCTGGGAGATGCAGTAGAAAGCTAGATTATAGAAACTAAGAATGGACCTTGAGTTAAAACAACTTCATGATGAACCCACACTACTGGGCGATGACGACGCTAATCAGTCCCATAATTAGTTAAAGCCATTTCCTCTTGATTTGGAAGTTGGAGGCAGGATTAAGGAAAAATCCCGTGTAGAGGTTAATCGCTATTAATCTAGTAGTACAGTTATCTCACATATATGACGAAGAAGAGCTAGCAGACAACCAAAGAAAACTATGGAAGAAGTTTTTCAATAAGGAGGAATTCTGGATTGTCTCTCTAATTAATTACAAGTCATTTTACGTTTTCACTTAACCACTTCAATTTAGACAAGTAGCAATCAGTCTTCCACTTTTGCACCGTGTACCAGGAATCACCACCTGTGAAAACTTGTACCCGTTGAATTGCACTCCTTTCCTGGAAAATATGGTAAATCTTGTAGTTTGTGTCATATTTTTTACACCTAATACATAACACTAAGAGCGAAGAGCGGTCCCTGGCACCCTCTTGCCCTTGGGGTTGGAAACGGCCCCTAAAGGCAGATGATTCAGAAATGATCAACGGCATCGGGATGCAGAAGGCAACGGGTAACTATTGCATTAAGACCCAAAGGGTATCCCGAGGTCATGTAAATTTATTATTATTATTGCAAATATATCAATCCTTATTTCAGGAAGTAGCCTCTTTAAGTCTAATGAGCTATGTATTAGAATTTAATTCTATGTAGTTTTGTTGTAGTTTATTCTAGGCTGATCGATCTTATTCCACCATCTTCCAGTTCACGCCTGTAACTCGACGTATATCCTTATACCAGCGATCCGGAGTTCTTGCTCTTTTCAGGTTCCTTGGTAATCAATCCAGTTCTGCCGTACTCAGGGGCGGATCGAGGATGGGGGGGGGGGGCAGGGGGCTCAAGCCTCTCCCCTCAAAAGTTTTCAGGTCCAACCCCAACATTGTAATTTTGGAGACTTTTTTTTTTTAGCTCTACAGGTCCACTCAAGCCAAGCCCCCCCAAACCAAAATCCACTCAAGCCTCTCCCAAACCAAAATCCCGGATCCGCCCCTGGCCGTTGTCCATTTTTCATCTCTTTTGCGAGCAATATGACCAGCCCATTGCAATTTTTGGGTCATGAGTAGTGGGGGAACCTGTTTCCTGCACAAAGTTCTTTTGGTGACAACCAGGTGGCAGCAACAATGGCGTGACGTCACAGGGTGGGTTATGGTGCTCGGCTGTGAGATGGCAGCACCTCCCAAGCGCTTAATTTCTTTGTGCACAGACATTCTACTCCCCCAAGATAGAGACAGAGCTAGATCTTCTTTCCTTGCCTTGCGGGGGAAAACCCTACTCTAAGGCGTATTTGCATAGGTGTCAACATGTACGTACTTGCTCGGCTACCGAGACCCTGTTGCGACATGCGCGGTAACTTGCATAACTGTCACCAGCTGGCTCCTACCGGTGCATAGTATCCCGGTTTCCGATAGATGGCGTGGCATGCCTCATTTTGGGCTCGATACGCGGTTGTGAAAGCTACAAATATTTGCCAATCTTTTAAGAAATATTTCCAAGCATTTGCGCTATCTCAATGGTATTTACCAAGCTTTTAAGACAAATATTTCAGGTATTTCTGCCTGGTGTCTGTCTGCTATTATCTTATTGTATTAGCGGTATATCAATGTTACAAGTATTTGGCCAGCCATTGTCTGTTTCGAAACCATGGAGTTATTCCCGGCGTGCAGAAGTATTAAGGTATTTCGGTCAGTCCAGCTACAAGGAAATTGCGAAAGATCTGTACACACTATCGACAGCAAGGTGTAAATATTTCAGCACAGTAAAATATTTTCTTCGGTTCAAGAAGAGGTATGAAAGAATGATATTGTGTCGTGATTTCGTGAAATATACCTGTATTTGATTAAGCGTGAACCATCCGATTTTACTAAAAACAAAAAAATAGTCTACTGTAGGGGCTACAGTGCTAGTTCCGCGTGCCGATGGTCCCCGGTTCGAGTCCGACCGCAAGCATGGGTGTTTAAGTATTGTGAGTCTGTGAATGTAGAATTAGGTATATTACTGGTTTTCATTTTTAGTAAGTGTTCTTTAAATCTAATTTTTTTTTTGCCTGCCTGTCTGTCCTGTATAGTACCGTGGGCAATCATTGCATATAATTTTATAAACCGCAGAATTGGAGAAGGGGTCTTTAGCCGTTTTAATGATAAGCCTTAAGATTTTCTTTATACTGTTGTTTGTGGAAAATGTTACTTATTTCTTAACTAAAAGGCGCATTATCTTGTAAGATATTTTACTCAAAAAGGGAATTACAATAAATTTGTTACCTTCTCTTTTATTTTTGGCGTCTGCATTTTGTCTTTCTTTTTGTTAGTTATGCACATTTCCTTATACTTTTTTGCAATCTAGTATAACTTGACAATAATTGCATTATGCCATAGCATGGAAAAGGTTTTGTATTGGTGCCAAATATTCTCTGCCTCAAACATTACTGTGAATACAAGCGCTATACATTAATCTAGGATAGCATGCATATTCCACCACTTGTAACCCTATCAGTGATCTCAGCAGGTATTTTTCCCGATAGATACTACTTTCGTGTCTTCTGTGATATATTTTTCAAATAAAGCTCACAGGGTTAATCTCTGTACAAAGTCAAGCGCGCTGACCCAATACACTGTCTTTTATGTCTCTGTTGAAGCTCCTTTTTCTGAAAATATAATTACTCTAGCAACATAGGCTGTTAAGGTTTATGCTCTAACCTGGTTTTCTATTAGAAGTCACATCACAAATGTCTGATGGGAAAGACGACTGACTTAAAATATGTGGTAGATAGTTTGATATTCAGCACCGCAGTCAAGAGATGGTCACTCTTTCATTCCCACCTAACGTTACCGGAGACAACCAGCAGGCCTAAACATGTCATCCATCGTAAGTGTAAAGTTTTCGTCAGTGATTCAATAGATACAGAGCAATATACGCTTCGGTATATACTAACACCCCTTTTACCTTCCTTTTAATTGTATTTTACAGCACAGCACGAGCACTTTGTATGTTCCAGGAGTTAAACACAGTCTTTTAGCAAAGGCCAATCTCACTCAATTTACCCCTGGGATTCGATCCGCAGCAGAGTACACTAATCCTGTGTGATAAAAAATCGAGTCACTCTAAGGCAGTGCTAAGCAGAGAACATGCTGACTCGTCATAGAATGCCTGAGACCATCGCCTAGAAAATTTACCCACTCCCTTATGCATGAATTCGAGTGCCAGCTCGTGCTAATAGTAATCATTACTCTTCTATAAACTACTCCTAATTCTTTTACCAAGATCCATCCCTAGCCCCATCACCATACCAACATACGCCGTGTAATCTCTCAGCACTTTCTCAAATTTCCTTCTGTTTTCCAATGATTCCCAATCCAACTCCTGATTTACATCAGTTACTGAGAGGGTTTCTTTTTGTTCGTGCGTTAAAGTAATCCAAAACTTTAAATTTCACACAGTCTTCTACTAATCAGTAATAGGTGTCCCAGGTACCAAACTGTTCACTTAAGGAGGTTCAACTAGTTTTCCAAGAAAATTCTCCTTTTTTCCAGGAAATTTCTGCTAAAGTATTTTTCAACCAATCAGGACCCAGGAAAGTTCTCCATTTGGTTTAAATGTTCCCATCTGACGCCATCCTTCGGATTCAGGACCAAGTATGACAAATGTTTATAATTGCACGCTTCGTTCAACTAACCAGCGCACATGATAAACTTATAATACCACTCTTAGTTAACATGGTCATCGAACACACATCAAAACCAACATATTCATAGGAATCCACACACACTTACAAGCATCTAAAATGTCACCACAGGTGCGGACATTAGTTCGATTACGCCGAAGATAACGTCCACTCTTGGACTGTCGTAAAATGTTAGGTCATTCGTATATGAAAGTTGGTGTTTCAATATTTTATCCATCCATGCCTCATCACCTAAAGACAAGTGCCAGCTTGTGGTCATGGCCAACTTTTCCCATCCATGCACCACTCAAAATTCTTCCATCAATATCCATTTTAAACTCATCATACACCATGCACAACCACAACACCCTTCCTATCTTCCAGGATATCGAGCCCAGCTCCATTATTATGTCAGTTGTTGATGTGTTCAACCGACAAATCTATCTGCCTCCCTTGCACCCTGCACTTGATGTACAAAAATTATGGACATCATATTACAGCACTATATGCTGGTCTGGTCTGGTCTGACTGTGAGTTTGTACCCAAGTCTTTTGCTTCTCTGGTACATCCCCTCATCAGTCTCTCCATTAAATGATTTTTATCTCAAAGTGCATATAGTGAAAAACTTGAGAAACACAGTTCGTATGCCAATACAAATGGCAGTAAACTGTAAACAGCACAGTGAAATGGGAGAGTGCCTAAGCCATGAAACAATGTTTAGAAGCACCATTGATGGTGAAATCTCAGCGATGAGTATAATTCTATAACCATATATTTTAGACTCAAATTCAAGGAGGAATCACACACACACGCTCATTTCAATACCTACAGTGAGCTCGACACAACAACCAATTCTGAGTGGTGTATGGAGCCTGAGTTGACCATTACCACAATCTGGCACTAGACTTAAGGTTATGAGGCCTGAGTGGATAAAATATCCAAACACCCACTTTCATATATGAATGACCTCACAATTTACGACAGTTCAAGAGAGGTCGCTATCTTCGGCGTAATAGAACTAGTGTCTGCACCTAAGGTGACGTTTTGGATACTTTCCGATGCATGGAGATCTTCTTTGAAATGTGGGTTATGATATCTATTTGATGACTATGAAACTATCAGTTAGCTACATCTACATCTACATCTATACTCTGCAAGTCACAAATACTGTGGGTGGCAGAGGGTGCTAAGCACCAATCCTAATTCTGCGCATTCCAATCCCGAACAGATCGAGGAAAGAAGGAATACATAAATGAATCAGTACGGCATCTTATTTCGCTAATCTTATCCCTCCTGTCATTGCGACCTAAATAGGTTGGCGGAAGAAGTATTTCGTTGCACTCGTAACTAAAAGATTTTCGCATATTCTCCAGCAAATTCAAACGAAAACGACGTCGTCTGTCCGCCAAACAATCCCAGCCCAACCCAAGAATGAGCTCTGTGACACTTACGTAAGGACTGTAACTAGCAGTCAAGAATCGAGCGGTTCTTCTCTGTACTTTCTCCAATGTGTCAATTAATCCCTTGCTATACGGATCCCAAATTCCACAATAGTATTCCAAATGCGGACGCACTAGTGTTTTGTACGCTATTTCCATTGTATGAGCGTTACAACTTCTCAAAATATGTCCTATGAATCGTAGTTTGGAATTAGCTCTGCCTACAACGGAAGTTACGTGCAAGTCCCATTAGATGTGGCTTTGTACTGTTACGCCTAGATACTTCAGGGAATCCACAGTGTCAACAACTGAATTGTTAACTTTGTACCCCTGAGCAAGCGGGGACTTTTTATTACTTATGTGCATTGCCTTGCACTTTTTACAGTTAAGTGTAAGCTGCCATTCACGGCACCATTCAGAAATAACATCCAGATCGCGCTGAATTTCTAAGCAATCGTCGGAGCACCTCACTTCCCTATAAATAAGCGCATCATCAGCAAAAAATCGCATCCTGCAATTAACGTTGTCACCGAGATCGTTTATAAAAATTAAGAAAAGAAGTGGTCCTATTACACTTCCTTGAGGAACGCCCGAAGTAACATCTAGTTTAGAAGAGGCTTCCCCGTCTACAACGACATACTGTGACCGACCAGTTAGAAAATCACGTATCCATTCGCAAATATGATCAGATAAACCGTACGCTCGAATCTTCGCTAAAAGTCGGTTGTGTGGTACTGAGTCAAAAGCTTTCTGAAAATCCATTAAAATAGAATCAACTTGTGATCCTGCGTCAATAACTTTCATTACATCATGCGAAAATTGAGCCAGTTACGTTTCACATGATCCGTTCTTCCGGAATCCGTGTTGGTATGCTGTAAGTAACTCGTTTTCATCTAGAAACTTCGTATGACATGCTCAAGAATTCTACTGCAAACAGATGTTAGCGATATCGGTCTATAATTCCTAGGATCTCTCCGATCTCCTTTCTTGAAAACGGAATTCACCTGCGCAATTTTCCAGTCAGAAGGTACTTTTCTTTCCTCTAAAGATTTACGAATTATATCTGACAGAAATGGTTCTATTTCTTCCGCGTATTTCGAAAAGGATCCGGCGCTTTCCTCCACTTCAGGAGCCTTAATTGCTTTATGATACGTACACTATCATTTTGTACTGGATCCATCTCAAATTCAACACGCCGTGGAAAAACGTGAATGTTTTCCATGTTTTCGTCAGTGAAGGAATTTTTAAATTAGGCGTTAAATACGGTAGCCTTGTCGCGGCTGTCATCAACTTCCAGACCGTCATGTACTAGAACTGGCTTATTTTTTGCATACGACCAAAATTTCTTCGGATTTTCAATGAGGCTCTTGGAAAGTGAGTTGCATCGAAAGTCATTAAAGGCCTCGCGCATCGCATTCTTGACCTGTCCTCTTGTCATAGCTAGCTTTTCTAAATCACTCCTATACATCGTCCTTCTTGAGCGTGCATGAATCTTCCTTTAATTTATAAGTAACCTTTTAACTTCACGCGTATACCACGGGGGATCGTTCCCGTCCCTGATTGTCCTTTTCGGTATATGTAAGTCCATACCTTCCCTGACTATATTTATGAATCGAAGCCACAACTCTACAACTGAGCCTCTTCCTTCTATAAAGGTAATGTATTTATCCCTCAAAAACGTTCTTAAACTCTCCTTTGTGGCCTTTTCGAACCTGTAAACGACCCTTTATTTTTTCTTTTTGCGCGCGACTGTTAATTTTACTGTAGCAATTACAGTTTTATGATCACTTATTCTTGTGGTGGTAGAATTGTCCGTAAATAATTCAGGCCTATTTGTAACGAGAATATCTAAAATGTTTTCGTTATCGTTGTCGCACCGCGTTGGTTCAGGACGAGCTGATCAAGATTAAGATCTGAGAAAAGGTAAAGAATAATCTCACAGGATATTTTATCCCTGCCACCAGTAACGTGGGCGTAATTACTCCAGTCAATACACGGAAAGTTGAAGTTGCCTCCTTGTATTATTCCATGATTCGGAAATTGACGAGCTATATTACTTACGTTTTTTCTTAAGGCCTCAGCAACACCTACATCTACATCTGGTGGACGATAGAAAGACCCTATTACAAGTTTTGTCCTAGCTACTTTTAGTATAATCCATAGGATTTCACAGACCATATTAATATTTATTTCGTTACACTACAAGTGTTTACGAACAGCTATAAATGCACCACCTCCATTTGAATGTAACCTACCCTAGCGGAAAACATTCATGCTATGGTTACAAATTTCTGCTGAACATATATCCGGTTTTAACCAGCTTTCGGTACCTAATAGAATATAAGCTTCTGTACTACTAATAACACTTTCAAGCTCAGGCTGCTTATTACAAACACTTCTACGGGTTATAACGAGTACTTTTAACGGTCGAGATTGATTTTCGCTATTCCTAACATATGGTGCCGAATTTAATTGGGCTGCCCATAACTGTAATCCCAGTTTCGGGTCTTCCTCCCTCAGCGTAAAAAATCCCCCAATGCACTCCACACGGCCCCTGCCACCCACGTAGCCGATTCACGTGTGTAGTGCACACCTGATCTATCAAAGGGAACCCTACACGACTTGACCCCAGGGCGAAGATTAAGGAATCTGCAGCCAAGATTATCGCAGAAACGACGCAGTCTCTGGTTCAGACCCTCGACTCGGCTCTGAACCAGAGGTCCACAGTCAGTTCTATCGACAATACTGCAAATGGTTAGCTCAGCCGAAATCTTGCGGTCATCAACCACAGAGCTAACCGTATTAGCAAGCCGCCGGAAGGAAGAGAGGATACCCTCCGACCCAAGGCGGCAAGCATCATTGGTGCCGACATGAGCTACAATCTGCAGCTGGCTACACCTCGTCCGCTCAATGGCATCCGGGATGGCCTGTTCTACATCATGGATCAGATCTCCCGGAATGCACAATGAATGGACATTGGACTTCATCCCAGACCTGTTCGCCATGTCCCTAAGGGGCTCAATGAAACGCCTAACATTGGAGCTACCTATCACCAGAATCCCCTTCTGTGATCGCCCAGACCTAGCGGGCGGGGGGGCTTTCAACTCGCTGATTGACGATTGTGGATCTGAATCAGATCCAGACAAGATATCAACCCTATTGGACAGTGGTACAAGCTTGCCCTCCTGGGATTCAGACCTGTACGCCTGCACCCGTATGCGGCAACGACGTCCGGAAACCACGCGCCAGACACAATCAGGTGACTGCCGCACACGCTCCGAAGTCTCAGCCTGGACTGCAGGTACGATGTTTTGTAGGGGAGAACCTGTGATAACACTAGCTTCGTCAGGGTCACCCCTTCCACATCCGCTGCAGTCACCTACGGCAGCTTCCAGCCTTGTAACTTTCGTTAGCAAAGCTGCAAGCTGAGTTTGAAGATCAGCCACCTCAGCCCACGTCTGCACACAGCAGTCACAGTCCCTACACATATTACTTTGAAAGCAAAAACTACGGAGAGGATGAAAGTTGAACTAACCGAGTGATCCAAATAAACTGTTCACAACTTACTACCAACCAGTAGGCACTACCTAAAAAGAACCTACTGAGGAGATGAATTTAGACCAGATGACTGCACTTAGTAATTAATAGGTCGAACTGATAAACGGTGTGAGCCTACCAATGTACTAAATAAAAAACAAATAAGCTCTATATACTTCCCTATATAAAAAGCAAATAAATGCGATCACGATTAGAGCACGCTGCTATAATTCAATTAACGCAAATAAATCAAACGCTATCACAACACTTTAAATTAGGTAAACAGATGGCGACACTCGTCACGACGGTTGCTGGGGACCACCTAGCTACTGCTCAGCAACGATAGAAGATATTTAAAGATAAAATCTACCTACAAAACTTTAAAATAAAATACTCAGAAACGGCGGCACTTGACGGTTGCTGGAACTCAATAGCAGCTCCTCTGCGACGACAGAAGATATTCAAAGATAAAATCTACCTACAACACTTTAAAATAAAATACTCAGAAACGGCGGCACTTGACGGTTGCTGGAACTCAATAGCAGCTCCTCTGTGACGACAGAAGATATTCAAAGATAAAATCTACCTACAACACTCTAAAATAAAATACTCAGAAAATACGGCACTTGACTCGACGGTTGCTGGAACTCAAACTAGCTAAGAGCATTATGGTAACTTTATCGTGGTTAGTTGAACAAAGCATGCAATTTCAAACAAATGTCATATTTGGTCCTGAATTAGAAGGTTGACGTCAAATGGGAACATTTAAACCGAATGGAGAACTCTCCTGGACCCTGATTGATTGAAAAATACTTTAGCAGAAATTTGCTGGAAAAAGGGAGAATTTTATGGGAAAACTGCAGTAGAACCCCATTAAGTGAACATTTCGGTACCTGTAATCCCTCCTACTGATTAGGAGAAGACTGTGTTAATTTTGAATTTTTGGTTTACTTTAATGCACGAACGAAAGGTAAACCTGTCATTAAACTTTGATTCGAATCTACCATATAAATATAGAAAATATAACTCATAGTAAATGGCAGTATTTATCAAGAATTTTAAAAAATGACATCATTGATCTTATTGCCATACAGGAAACCCACTGCGAAACAGAAGAACAGTTGCTAAAAAGTGGCGAAATACCAGGCTATGAGCTGCTAGGAGCAACATAGCATCGATCCTACAGTATGGCGTAGCTACCTATGTCAAACACGAAATTGAAAATGTCTCTCTCATCTCCACCTCCACTGATGATAACGTTCATAACGTCGTCACAAAAAATCGGCAACATCACCGTTTCCAATACTTACAAGCCACCTGGCACACCCTGGCCAGCTCAGGTTATTCAAACGCAGCCTCACTCTGCGGTATATGTAGGCGATTATAATAGCCACCATCTACATCTACATCTACATATATACTCTGCAATTCACAAAATTGTGGGTGGCAGAGGGTGCTCAGCACCAAAGCTAATCTCTTTGTTGTGCATTCCAATCCCTAATGGTACGAGGGAAAAAAGAATTCATATAAGAATCATTGCGGCACCTTATTTATCTAATCTTATCTATCCTGTCATTCCGGCACAAATAGGTTGGTGGACGAAGTATTTCACTACACTCGTGAGTGAAAGTGGGAGTACGCATGTTTACCAATAAGTTGAAACGAATAGTGCGTCGTCTATCTACCAGAGACTCCCAGCCTAGTCTACTAATCAGTTCTGTGACGCTTTCATAAGGACTGTAGCAAGCGGTCACGAATCGAGCGGCTCTTCTCTGCACTTGCTCAATACTTTCGATCAACCCCTTACGAAACGGATCCCAAATGTCCAAATGTCCAAATGTGGACGCACAAGAGATTTGTACGCTATCTCCTTTGTTTGTTCATTACAATTTTTCAATATTCGACCTATGAATCGCAGCCTAGAATTAGCTCTATCTACCAACGAATTAATGTGTAAGTCCCATTTCATGTTCCTTTGTACTGTTACTCCCAAATATTTCACAGAATCGACCATATCAATAACTGAATTGTTTAACTCGTATTTCTGAACAATTGGATTCTTTTTGTTAGTTATGCTCATTGTCTTGCACTTTTTACAATTTAGCGTAATTTGCCACTCAGCGCACCATGCCAAAACAATATCCAGATCACGCTGAATTTCTAAGCAATCGGCCAAATTCCTTACTTCCCTATAAATAACCGCATCATCAGCAAACAATCTAAAAAGGCTTTTCACTTTGTCTCCGAGATCGTTTATAAAAATTGAAAAAAGAAGTGGTCCTATTACACTTCCTTGAGGTACCCCCGATGTAACATCTAGACTAGAAGAACTTTCTCCTTCAACGACGACATACTGCGACCGACCAGTTAGAAAATCCTTTATCCATTCACAAAGCTGATCCGAAATACCGTACGCTCGTAGCTTCGCTAAAAGGCGGTTATGGGGCGCAGAGTCAAAGGCTTTCTGAAAATCTAAAAAAATGGTATCTACTTGTGAACCTGCATCAATAACTTTCATTACGTCGTGTGTAAATAGGGCCAGCTGTGTTTCACATGATCTTTTCTTCCGAAATCCGTGTTGATTTGTTGTAAGCAAATTATTATCGTCTAGAAATTTTATAATGTTCGAGCATATAATATGCTCCATAACTCTACTACAAACAGATGTTATAGATATTGGACGATAGTTTCCAGGATCACTTCGATCACCTTCCTTGAAAATCGGAGTTACTTGCGCGATTTTCCAGTCTGAAGGTACTTTTCGCTCTTCTAATGATTTACTGAATATATCAGACAGAAATGGGCCGATTTCCGCCGCATATTCTGAAAATATTCTTACTGGAATTCCATCTGGGCCCGGTGCTTTCCCCCACTTCAGGAGCTCTAATTGCTTTATGATACCTGTAGTATCTATCCGTAACGATTCCATCACCAACTCGACACGGCGTGGGAAAACGGGAACACTATCCTTATTTTCATCAGTAAATGAATTTTTGAATACAGTATTTAGTACGTTAGCTTTATCGCGGCTTTCATTAACCTCTGAACTTTCACGAATTAGTGCTGGTATATTGCTATTGGTACAATTGACTTTTCGTACATACCACCACAATTTCTTTGGGTTTTCTGTGAGACTCTTAGAGAGAGAGTTGGAATTAAAATCGTTGAAGGCCTGTAATGAATTAAAAAGTGCAGTGCCATTGGGCACTGAGTGGTCCCACGGTATGTGTGAATATTGCCGATGCGTCGTGTCAACGAACAGAAACGTGACGGAACTAAAGCGTCCAGATTTACACGCACCTTGGGGGGTGCTGACAACGTCCTACTCAACGTGGACATTAAGCGGATTTATAACCCCCATAAATAACTGAGACCCGCTTTCTATTTTCGCACGTTTCGGAAAGTTCCCGCCGAAAACTGGCGCGGACTAGCAAAAATAAACCTTAGTGACGTTTCCTAGTAAATGAGTGCTTTATGAGAGTAGGGGAAGACGATCCAGCCAATAGAGAAGCCGCCTCAATTTATTGCCGTGTTGGTGTTTTTTCTTGTCTGTTCTGGGCCAATGTGATGCTGGTCCTTTGGCGCGGATTGCGGTGATTCGCCAAGGGCCCGACCCGACATCGCATTACGACAAGTACAGAGTCTTGCTCGGAGGAGGAGAACGGACGACGGGACTCTGGTTCTGATCTTCATCGAGTACAGCCGTTCAACGACGCCGGAGCTGGGGACACTGCATTCACGCGGTGCGGTCGAGGAAGCTGGACGACCTCATGTGGTGCGGGTCTTGCCTGGTCGCTGACCTGGGCTGTGAACAATGGTAAAAGCTACGACCCGGACGGAAGCTCATGCAATCGTTCCACCCAGTAATGACCCTGAGATTTTGCTCTAACTGTTTGACATTCAATGATATGTAATTGTTAACCTCAGAATAAAAACAAACTTCGTGTTTGCCTAATTTCACAATAATAAATTGTACACCCAATTTTCAATTTTCCTATTCATTACAATAATATTTCATGTGATTAGCTGAAGATTAAGTATGATTTTTGATATTCCAAATTGATAATTTTGCTAATGATAAAACAGTACGACCCAAAAGTAAACGTCCCCAAGGTAGACGTAACAACATGGCACCCTAAACGTGGAGCTATCGAAATATGAATGATTGCAAGAGTTTCTTTGAAACATTGATATTAAATAAGTGGTGAAATTTTATTTCAGTGGAAACCAGATGATCCAGTAGAAAATTTTATTTTATGATATATGTGATATGTTAATGATCTGCTATTGAATTATTTTATTTTAGTCCTGCAACGGAGATGGATGCAGTTTGAAAATCATACTATGTGATGTATTGTGTTGATTCATGTTCAAATCGACGTTGAAAAATGATTTTGTTTGTCAATGGTGGAAATATGATGTGATGATTGTCTTTCATTCGATATGTTGTTGTGTTGTTGAAATATGATTTTGGTTTCCTTTCGATTGTGATGTGGTTTTGTCTAATTTTGGTAATGGATCTGTTGAGACGATTTCTCGAGACTGGTGTGTAATGGTAAGATTGTTTCGTCGATTCAGCGTTGAAAAATGGCATGTTTGATTTTTGAATGTCTTCTGGGACGGCTATTACTTTTTATCTTTTTTGTATCTTGCTTATTCGTGTTTTATGTGTGCTGACGTGTCGACGGAATATTCATTGTGATTTACCTGTGGTATCGGGAGTAAAATTACGTTTGCTGGAAATCATATGTCACGAGAAGTGTTACTGCACGTATGTGTTTTTAAGTTGATGGTTGATTTTAAATTAAAGCGGGCTGACATCTATTTTCGATTTGATTTCTTTCCATATGATCACTAAGATCTCACGTTATGCTGAAATTTTTTCTAATTGGTTTTATTGAAACAAATTCCAAATACTAATAATACGAGATTTATGTGCGCAAAGGTAAATTCTGTGATTGAGTTTTTAATGTCTTGCGGGAAATGTGAAGGCTTTTCTAGGTTCATTTTCTTTGATACCGTTGTGTGATCGAAATTTCTATTGATTCTGATGATCCAGAAGCTTGTTCGAGTTGTCTATTTTATTTTCCTTGTGGTATTCGCGGAGTGTTCGTGGAGATTGAATTACGGGGGTCGTAAAGATAATTTAAAGGAGGTTTGACTAACTTTTATGGCGTAAACGATTCTCTAAATTAACACTGATGTCAAATGCGATCGCTAAAAGTTAAATTGAATGCTGCTCCGGAGTTGAAAGTTTATTAAAATGGCACAAAGTTTGAATCAAACGGAGTTAGGAAGTCTTGACGGAGCGATGGAAGGAAATCAAGTTAATTTGATAGATAACTCCGCGATCGTGAATTTTGAACAAACTCCTAGTGAAGCGGGTAATATAGTATGCGCTCCCATCAATGATTGCCGGGACGAATCAATGAACTTATTGCAAAGCAAGCCGGACGAAATCCGAGCACCACCAGTAAATGATTTAGGTATTTCTGGCCAGATTTTGCGGATGTTACAACACATTATCGAACAGCAAGAAAGATTCATTGAGCAAATGAGGAAAGAAAATGAAAAATTTCCTGTCCATAGAGCGGAAATGAATGAAAAAGCTGACACAAAATCGGTTGTCTTCGAAAAGAAACAGGTTGAAATAATGAAACAAGTTAAAGTTGATTTGGGAAAAGAAATGTCGGAAGTTGATGGCTTGAAAAGTAATAGTAATGGTCTGAATGGAATAAGTATAATTCTTCAAGAAAATCAACTGACTGAAGAGGAAAATTCTAAAGAAATAGGAACCAGAGATATGGATAGAGAATCTAAATCTGAGGTGCGCACAATAGAACCAGACAGAAAAGTGGTTGAACTTGAAAGGAAACAGGAAGATCGCGTGTGTGAAGATAACGGTTTTGCATTTTCAAATATCGAATCAACTAAAATCAGGATGGTGGAGGAAATCAAGTCCATCCGGCAACAGCTATGCACTATCGCACCCAAACCAGGAAAAGGAAAAATCAGAAAAATAAAACCATGGTTGTATGGATATGGGGAAAGAGGATATTTGAAATATGTAAAATTTCTGCAAGTGCAAGGAACATTTGATGTGATGCCAGAAGATTTGAATACTTTGCATATCGGACGGAATGGTAAATGTTGGGATACACTCCAGGTAGAACACCGCAGGGGGTATGGGCTAACGATCCAACAGGCCATTCACAGAGAGCTAAAAGGAATTCTCGAGACGACTGCAGTGCCAGAACATATGTTCAGCCAAAATGTTTGTAGAAATATGGAGACAAGAAGTGACCAACAAAACTGTAACAGATCGTTGATCGTCAAGGAACAGATATGTTTAACGCATCGAATGATTTTTAGTATCGATGTGCGTAAGAGCACAAATTTTGATTGCGAAAAATGGATTCAAAGATTACATGGCCGTTTAAAATATTAAAAAGATGATGGAGCCAGTTATGAAACCTCAGATTTATGTAAATGACCGTGTAAGATTTTGGCTTAAGTTTGTTGAAAGTGAAAGGTAAATGCAGTACAGATGACGTAGTTTTAAAATTGTGTATTGCTAACTAAGGAAATGCATCAGAATCCGTAGAGGTAATTTTAAATGGATAAAGTAAAGATATTTTAGTCTAAGAATGACATTTTAGTTTGTTTGTAGAAAACATTTCAAACCCATGACGAGCGGCAACAATAATAATACAACCCTAGAGTGAAAAATGAAACGTTGATTGTTTATTAATATAAAACTTCCATACGCAGCAAAAGCTATTATAAAAATAATAATAATAATCCTCAGAGAAATTGTTAGAAGTGAAAGATCATGTTTGATTACGGTTTCAATTCGAGACGGGTTTGCCAAAATAGTCGCGACGATTGTAAAATCATTAATATTCCGTGTCATTGAGTTGTGGATTAAAATTGGTTGGAGTTTGACCTATTAGAAGAATAAATATTAGCAGTGTGTTGATTTGTTAAAATATTAAGAGCAGAGTTCACGATAGCGCAGAGTAGATAAAGTTCGTTAAATGTAGATCAAGAAATGATCGTCTATGAAGAGTTTATATAAATGAAACAAAAATATTGCGGACCGTGAAACCGAAGAAGGTATAGGCCAATATTATTGTAATGACGAAAAAAATCGTCAGTTTGAGTTTAGAGGGTGACAGATAGTCATCGAACTTAGTAGTCTAAGCTAGAAAGAACATGTACTTAATGAGAGTAGGAATTATTCCAACACGCTAATAATTTTAAGAAGGGAAAGGTCGAAACCATGAATAGATGAAACACTAATGACACGAAGTTAGTTAAAGAGAAATGGCTAAGGACGTAATCGTTTGTTGATTAAAAATAAAGTGTTAGGTGAACTATGATACCATAAGAAACAAGAAATACTGATGAAACCGTGATGAAAATAAATTACTGCGTATAGTATCAGAGGATATGGTGTAAAACAATAAATTTTTGAATACAGAGAAGAAGATTTAATTAAGAAGTGTGAAAATGTTGGTTGCCGCTAGAAATATGTCATTATCTTTAAGTCTATGGTTACAAGTGCTTATAAAAAAGTAGTAATAAAAATTAACAATATATATCATAGGAAATATTCTTTAATTACCGATGTGAATAAACCTATCAGTGCGGAAGATGTTGAGGATTAATTATAATTCTTAATCTTATTGAAATAAAAGATTTTAAGAGATCGTTTGACAAGTTAGCGCTAAAGTTGATTGTCAAACTTGGCGAATGCAGCCTAAACCGAACGGCAGGCAACTGTAACCTTTTTTTTTTTTTTTTTTTTTTTTTTTTTTCTTTCGGCAATTGAGCCATTCAGCCAGCTCGATGTGTTTATATTTCTTCCAGTGTTTTTCAATTCCTAAGCATAGACACCACAGGACGGACATGACATTCACAAAGACATACAACACTTAAACATCCATGCCCGCGGCCGGATTCGAACCGGCGACCTTCGGCACGAGGAGCTAGTACTCTAGCCCCTACGCTACCGAGGCCGGCGACTGTAACCTTTTGTCCAAAGCCACAATAGGGAAACGACCCGTCCCGCTGTCGAGAACCAGTGTCTCTGCTACCTGCAAGCCTTAGAAAGTGAAAGCGTTCGTGGAAACAGGGGGGGTTTGTTTACTCCAGTCAGCTGACCTGGCAAAGTTAACCAGTAGAAATGTTATGAATGTCTCTGTTGTCTTGGAAAACATTCAATAAAATAGTATCTATTTTAAATAAATAAATGGAAAAAGATACCAGTCTGGGAAATTATTTCAACAGAGGTTGTTAAAAAAAGGAGGCTGTAATAAAATTTTGTAATTAATTACAAGCATTAGGATTTAAAATGGTAGTATTTAAAATGCTGGTTCATGTCATGTATTGAATTGACAAATATAACTGTTAGGATACTTTTGTGATGAAAAGGTGAATTAATAAGTAATTATAAGAATAATTGTTAAAAAAATTATAGATAATAAATAATTTTGCATATTATAATAATAAAATTATGTAATTTTATTTTGAATGAATATTTTTTTTTTTTAAAAAAGGGTAATCTAAGAAAGATTTAAATTAGTTGTATAGAGAATGATATATGTCACATCCTACTCTTAAGATATGCAATATGTAGTTATAAGACATGCTGGATTGTCTCGCGGGTTCACTGAGGAATCAAGTAGGGCACAAGAGTAATTCGTGAAGTACAAAGCTATCACATGTTGTATTAAAATAGAGAACTGAAGATGGGTATATCTTAAAAAGTTTGGTAATGTAACTATTAACAAAGATCACAAACAGTTAGAGAATATTAGAACGAACTAATCTCACTCACAAGGAACATTAACCCAATGACCAGAAATAAGTGAAGTTATAGTGAAAAACTGAATTGAAAATCATCCCATAGAATAATATTCAATTGTACGGGTGATGGGGTAGTTGTAATGAATTAAAAAGTGCAGTGCCATTGGGCACTGAGTGGTCCCACGGTATGTGTGAATATTGCCGATGCGTCGTGTCAACGAACAGAAACGTGACGGAACTAAAGCGTCCAGATTTACACGCACCTTGGGGGGTGCTGACAACGTCCTACTCAACGTGGACATTAAGCGGATTTATAACCCCCATAAATAACTGAGACCCGCTTTCTATTTTCGCACGTTTCGGAAAGTTCCCGCCGAAAACTGGCGCGGACTAGCAAAAATAAACCTTAGTGACGTTTCCTAGTAAATGAGTGCTTTATGAGAGTAGGGGAAGACGATCCAGCCAATAGAGAAGCCGCCTCAATTTATTGCCGTGTTGGTGTTTTTTCTTGTCTGTTCTGGGCCAATGTGATGCTGGTCCTTTGGCGCGGATTGCGGTGATTCGCCAAGGGCCCGACCCGACATCGCATTACGACAAGTACAGAGTCTTGCTCGGAGGAGGAGAACGGACGACGGGACTCTGGTTCTGATCTTCATCGGGTACAGCCGTTCAACGACGCCGGAGCTGGGGACACTGCATTCACGCGGTGCGGTCGAGGAAGCTGGACGACCTCATGTGGTGCGGGTCTTGCCTGGTCGCTGACCTGGGCTGTGAACAATGGTAAAAGCTACGACCCGGACGGAAGCTCATGCAATCGTTCCACCCAGTAATGACCCTGAGATTTTGCTCTAACTGTTTGACATTCAATGATATGTAATTGTTAACCTCAGAATAAAAACAAACTTCGTGTTTGCCTAATTTCACAATAATAAATTGTACACCCAATTTTCAATTTTCCTATTTATTACAATAATATTTCATGTGATTAGCTGAAGATTAAGTATGATTTTTGATATTCCAAATTGATAATTTTGCTAATGATAAAACAGTACGACCCAAAAGTAAACGTCCCCAAGGTAGACGTAACAGGCCTCACGCATTACATTCTTAATACGTCCTCTTAACTCAGCTAAGGTTTCTAAATCACTGCGACACCCCTTCCTTCTTGAGCGTGCGTGTATCCTCCTTTGTTTTTTGAGTAATCTTTTGACTTCGCATGTGTACCACGGTGGATCATCCTCCCCATTTATTATCCGCTTCGGTATATGTATATCCATACCTTCCCTGACTATTCGTATAAATCGATGCCACATCTCTTCAACGGTGTCTTTTTTGACTTGAAGTTATGGTAATTATTCCTCAGGTAGGTTCTATAACACTCCTTAGAGGCCTTACTGAATTTGTATACAATCCGCCGTTTTCTCCTTTTTCGCTTGGTCATTAGTCTGATAGTTGCAATTACCGCTTTGTGATCGCTTATACCTGTGGTCGTTGAAATTTCGGTGAATAATTCTGGCCTGTTGGTAACCAGCAGATCTAAAATATTTTCGCTACCGTTATGACACCGCGTAGGTTCATTAACTAGCTGCTCGAGATGATTATTTGAGAACAATTCGAGAATTACTTCAGAAGCTGCCTTATCCCTGCTACCTGTAATGTGAACGTAATTACGCCAGTCAATATAAGGCAGATTAAAGTCGCCTCCTAGAATCATAGCATGATCCTGAAAACGGCTAGCTATACTGTTTACATTATTTCTTAACTCCTCGGCGATAGCTATGTCGGAATCGGGTGGACGGTAGAAGGCGCCTATGATGAGTTTTGACCCAGCAACTTTGAGTTTAATCCATATGATTTCACAGATCGTATCGACTTCTATTTCATTACATGGGAGAGATTTACTCACAGCTATAAATACCCCAACTCCATGAGAATGTAATCTGTCTTTACGAAAAACATTCATGCTATCTTTAAAAATTTCGGCGGAGAACAATGAACAATGGAAGTACAGAGACAACGACTCGAACGGAGACGCACTGGTAAAATGGGTAGAAGACGAACATCTTCTGTTCGACGCCAAGGATCGACATACTTTTGGATCAGCAGCCTGGAGACAGGAATACAAACCCGACTTATGTTTTGTTTCATTTGATAGCAGAGGACGGCCCTTAGCGGCCTCTCGAAAAGTTCTTCCTGACTTTCCACATAGTGAACATCGACCAATAATAATAGAAGTAGGGATTCAAATTCCCCTAATCACTTCTGTCCCCCGCCCAAGATGGAACTTTACAAATGCCAACTGGACTAAGTTCTCAATCGATTTAAACAAGTGCCTGGGATGGATACCACCTACAAGCGATAATTATCATAGATTTGTTGGCGCCGTTCTAAGTACTGCCAAAAATCACATCCGAAGAGGGTACCGTAAAGAGTATATTCCAGGCTGGTCCCAGAACAGTGATGAACTGTATCAGATCTTTCTTGAATCAGGTGATCAGGAAATAGCAGACGAGCTTCTATACAGTCTGGATGCAGCAAGAAGGGAGAAGTGGGCAGAAACGGTGGAAAGCCTCAACTTCCAGACGTCGAGCAGGTAAGCGTGGTCGTTATTAAGAAAACTAGGGAGCGGTGCCCCCACACAACGCCAAAAAACGACCATTAGCCCAAACGAAGTGGCCTCACACATAGTAACTACTTCCAGGGCACCAAAACATAAAGCACATACTGTACCATCCAAGTGAAGAGAGAGCTGAAAATCTTAAAAAATGAAGCCACAGAAACCAAACACTCCCGCCCCTTTACCACGGAAGATATTTCGGAGGCCCTTAAGAAATCCTCGCCAAGAAAAGCCGCTGGGTTTGACAACATACACCCTGAATTCCTAATAAATTGTGGCAATTACACTAAAAAATGGCTGGCGCAATTCTTTACGAATGCCATGCAGTCTGGCAACATTACACAGGAATTTAAACGTTCTAAGATAATAGCCATACGAAAACCAGGTAAGCCAGCAGACAGCCCAAAAAACTACAGATCAATTGCTCTATTGTCTGTGACCTACAAGCTACTGGAGAGAATTATATATAACTGAATCATCCAGAGACTGTTTGAAGCGATTCCAGTGGAACAGGCAAGCTTCCGACCAGGTCGAAGCTGTATAGATCAAGTTCTTTCGCTAACTACCTATATTGAAGCAGGATTCCAAAGGAAACTAAAAACTTCAGCTGCATTTATCGACATCTCGGTGTCTTACGACACAGTGTGGAGAGGCATGATATATACATTTCTTCGTGTAATTCCCTGCAAACTTATAGCACGCCTATTAGACCACATGCTTAATGAACTGGTGTTTCAGGTTGTCATTGGCACCGATCAGCGCCCAGTGGAAACTTGAGGACGACCTACCGCAGGGATCAGTGCTCGCTCCACTCCTTTTCAGCCTATAAATCGCAGACATGTCGAAAACAACATCAAAAAAGTTTGGCTATGCCGACGACTGAGTTCTCGCCACGAAGTGCAGGCCAATCGAAACGTCTGAAGAAATCGTAACAGAAGACCAAGAAACAATGGTAAACTAATTCCGTAGTTGGCGACTCCAACCCATTGCTTCTAAAACAGGGGTTACCTGCTTCCATCTAAATAGCAAACTCGCTAGAAGGGAACTTAACATACGGTTCGAAGAAACCATTCTTACCCACAATAAGACACCAAAGTACCTGGATGTTACCCTTGACCGAACATTATCCTTTAGTGCACATCTAACTAAAATGACTGAGAAGCTAAAAAAAAGAAACAATTTCATTCAAAAACTATGTGGTACCTCCTGGGGTGCATCGGCCACTCTTCGCTCGTCTGCTCTGGGTCTTGTCTTTTCGGCTGCTGAGTACTGTGCCACGGTCTGGTTGAATAGCCCGTACGTGAGAAAAGTGGACACCCATCTTAATAACGCTATGCGTATGATTTCAGGCGTGATCAAGACAACTCCCACAAGATGGTTCTCGATACTGAGCCACATATCACCACCTAACCTGTGACGGATAAATGCTCTTACACGTGAGTACAATAGGATAATGGAATCGGCAAGGGATGCTATTCGTGAAGATTTAAACATCACGAAAGCTTGGATCCAGGAGTGGACTGTACACCAAAATAGCAGATTACCTTGCATTACACAAAAGCCACCAGGATTTGATTTACCTTGTAAAACCTGGTCCACACTTAACAGAATCAGAACTCGGCACGGCAGATGCGCATACTCCCTGTACAAATGGGGCAAGCAACCATCCCCCTTATACGAACGCGGAGAGATTCAGACTATTGGTCATATTATTGAAGAATTTCCGATAAGATCTTACAGTAGTGATCCTGTGGACTTCCTGCTGGCAACTCAGAAATCGATAAACTATATCAATGAACTAGATATATGTCTTTATTCTTGTAAAGTTGCAGTGTATATATTTTATCAATGTTCTGAAAAGTGTGTAAATTGCGATACGATAAAACAAGATGACGTAAATCAGGGGTTATATTGGGAATCATTGGCAAACAGAAGGGGGTTTGAGAAAGTGCTGTGGGAGTATACGGCGTATGTTGGCGATGAGGCTAGGTGAATGGTGAATTAATTAGGAATAGTGCGTAAAAGACTTTCAGTAGGAGTCGGCACTCGATTTCGTCCATAAGGGAGTGGGTAAATTTTCTAAATCTCCACCTTGGCCACAGGCGATGGTCTCAGAGGCATTCTATGACGCGTCAGCATGTTCTGTGCTTAGCACTGCCTTAGCGTGACTCGATTTTTATCACATAGGACTGGTGTACTCTGTTGCGGACCGATTCAACAGGCGTGAAATTACGCGAGGAAGTGCTTGCTGTGTGAATTTAATTTAAAGTGTGTAGATAGTTTTTTTTCGAATTTTCTTATTTGTTTAACAGCGCCAGTAGTCAGTTGGTCATCTGCAACCGTTACGCGAGGAAGTCCTTTTGTGTCAATTTAGGTTTTTTTTTTTTTTTTTTTTTTTTTTAAGTCGTGACTAGCGGTTGTTTGTAAGGAACTGTTTATTTGGATCACTCGGTTAGTTCATCTTCTCCGTCATTTTTGTTTTAAAAGTAATACGTGTAGGGACTGTGATTGCTGTGTGCAGACGCGGGCTCATGTGGTTGATCTTCGCGCTCAGCTAGCAGCTTTGCTAACGAAAGTTACAAGGCTGGAAGCTGAAGCATGTGAATACAGCAGATGTGCTATGGGAGACCCTGATTAAGCTAGTGCTCTAGCAGGTTCTCCCGTTCCAATTATCGTACCTGCAGTCCAGGCTGAGACTTTGGAATCTGTGCGACCGTCACCTGATTGTGTCTGGCGTGTGGTTTTCGAACGTCAATGCCGCATGCGGGGGCAGTCGTACAAGTCTGAATCGCAGGATGGCAAGCTTGTACCACTGTCCAATAGGTTTGATGTGTTGTCTGGGTCAGGTTCATATCCAAATTCGTCAAACTGCGATTTGACAGCCCCCCCCCCCCACCCGCAAAATCTGAGCGACCAAAAAAGGGGATTTTGGAGGTAGGTAGCTCCAACATTAGGCGTTTATTTGAACACACTAAGGACTGGGCGAATAGGTCAGGGATGAAGTCCCGTATCCATTCATTGTGCATTCTGGGAGGTCTTATCCAAGATGTGGAACAGGCCATCCCGGATGCCATTGAACGGACGAGGTGTAGCCAGCTGCAGATTATAGCTCATGTTGGCACCAATGATGCTTGCCGCCTGAGGTCGGAGGCTATCCTCTGTTCTTTCCGGCGGCTATCCTCTGTTCCTTCCGGCGGCTTGCTCAAAGGGTGAGCTCTGTGGTTTATGACCGCAAAATGTCGGCTGAGTTAACTATATACAGCATTGTCGATAGAACTGACTGTGGACCTCTGGTTCAGAGCCGAGTCGAGGGTCTAAACTAGAGACTGCGGCTTTTCTACGATAATCATGGATGCAGATTCCTAGATCTTCGCCCTTTGGTCGAGTCGTGTAGGGTTCCCTTGGATAGATCAGGTGTGAACTACACACGTGAATCGGTTACATGGGTGGCATGGGCCGTGTGGAGTGCATTGGGAGATTTTTTTGGCGAGGGAGGTAGTTTACAATTACGATCAGCCCAATTAAATTCGACATCATATGTTCGGAGTAACTTAAATCAATCTCGACCGTTAAAAGTATAATAAATTAACTGTAGAAGTGTTTCTAACAAGCGGTATGAGCTTGAATGCGTTATTAGTAGCACAGAAGCAGATATTGTATTAGGTACTGAAAGCTGGTTAAAACCGGATATAAGTTCAGCAGAAATTTTTAACCATAGCATGAATGTTTTCCGTAATGATGGTTAAATTCTAATGGAGGGTGTGTATTTATAGCTGTTAGTAAACACCTGTCATGTAACGAAATAAATATCGATACGGTCTGTGAAATCCTATGGATAAGATAAATCGTAGCTAGGACTAGACTTGTAATAGGGCCTTTCTAACGTCTAGCAGATATAGATATAGCTATTGCTGAGGCCTTAAGAATTAATGTAAGTAATATAGCTCGTCAATTTTCGGATCATGCAATAATACTAGGAGGTGACTTCAACTTTCCGTATATCGACTGGACTAATTACGTCCACGTTACTGGTGGCAGGGATAAAACATCCTGTGAAATTATACTTGACCTTTTCTCAGATTTTAATCTTGAGCAGCTCGTCATTGAACCAAAGCGGTGCCACAACCATAGCGAAAACATTTTAGATATTCTCGCTACGAATAGCCCTGAATCGTTCACGGACATTTCTACCAGCATGGGAATAAGTGATCATAAAGCTGTAATTGCTACAGTAAAATTATTAGCCGCGCGCACAAAGAAAAAGGAAAGGGTCGTTTACAGGTTCGAAAAGGCCCCAAAGGAGATTTTAAGAACTTTTTGATGGGATAATTATATTACCTTTATAGATGGAAGAGGCTCGGTCGAAGAGATGTGGCTTCGGCTCATGCATATAGTCAGGGAAGGTATGGACTTGTATATACCAAAACGGACAATCAGGGATGGGAAGGATCCCCCGTGGTATAAGCGTGAAGTTAAAAGGTTACTTAAAAAACAAAGGAAGATACATGCACGCTCAAGAAGGACGATGTGCAGGAGCGATTTAGAAAAGTTAGCTGTGACAAGAGAACGTGTTAAGAATGCGATGCGCGAGGCATTTAATGACTTTTGATGCAACTCACTTTCCAAGAGTCTCAACGAAAACCCAAAGAAATTCTGGTCGTATATAAATAATGTTAGTGGTAGTGACAACAATATGTCTGTTCTACTACAAGACGGTTGGCAAGTTGATAACAGCCGTGACAAGACTACCGTATTTAACACTGAATTTAAAAATTCTTTCATTGACGAAAACATGGAAAACATTCCCGCTTTTGCACGGTGTGTAGAATTTGAGATGGGTCCAGTTCAAATTGATACTGTAGGTATCAGAAAGCAATAAAAGCTCCTGAAGTGGGGGAAGGCACTGGGTCCTGATGGTATACCAGTAAGAGTATTTTCGGAATACGCGGAAGAAATAGAACCATTTCTGTCAGATATATTTCGTAAATCTTTAGGAGAAAGAAAAGTACCTTCTGACTGGAAAATAGCGCAGGTGATTCGCATTTTTAAGAAAGGAGATCGGAGAGTTCCTAGGAATTATCAACACATATCTCTAACATCTATTTGCAGTAGAATTCTGGAGCATGTCATATGCCCTAACGTTATGAAGTTTCTGGATGGAAACGAGTTACTTACAGCAAACCTACACGGATGTCGGAAGAACCGATCGTGTGAAACGCAACTGGCTCTATTTTCGCATGATCTAATGAAGGTTATAGATTCAGGATCAAAGTTGATGCTATTTACTTGGTATTTCCAGAAAGCTTTTGACTCAGTACCACACAACCTGCTTTTGGTGAAGATTCGAGTGTACGGTATATCGGATCAGAGTTGTGAATGGATACGCGATTTTCTAACTGGTCGGTCGCATTATGTCGTTGTTGACGGGCAAACCTTTTCAAAGCTAGATATTACTTCGGGCGTTCCTGAAGGAAGTGTAATAGGACCACTTCTTTTCTTAATTTTTATAAACGATCTCGGTTACAACATTAATTGCAGGATGCGATTTTTTGCTGATGATGCTATTATTTATAGGGAAGTGAGGTGCTCTGACGATTGCTTAGAAATTCAGCGCGATCTGGATGTTATTGCGGAATGGTGCCGTAAATGGCAGCTTATACTTAACTGCGAAAAGTACAAGGCAATGCGTATTAATAATAAAAACACCCCGTTTGCTCACGAGTACTGAGTTAACAATTCAGTTGTTGACATGGTAGACTCCCTGAAGTATCTAGGCGAAACAGTACAAAGCAACATGAAATGGGACTTGCTCATAACGTTCGTCGTAGGCAAAGCTATTTCTAACCTACGTTTTATAGGTTGTTTTTTGAGGAGTTGTAATACTCATACAAAAGATATAGCATACAAAAACTAGTGCGTCCGCATTTGTAATACTGTTGTGGAATTTGGGATCCATATCGCAAGGGATTGACTGACCCGTGAGAGAAAGTACAGAGGAGAGCCGCTCGATTCGTGACCGCTATTTACAGTCCTTACGTAAGTCCAACAGAGCTGATACGTGAGTTGGGCTGGTATTGTTTGGTGGACAGACGACGTCGGTTTCGTTTGAATTTGTTGCAGAATATGCAAAAATCTTTAATTTACGAGTGCAACTAAATACTTCTTCCGCCAACCTACTTAGGTCACAATTACAGGAGGGATAAGATTCGAGAAATAAGATGTCTTACTGATACATTCATGTATTCTTTCTTTCCTCCTTCTGTTCGGGATTGGAATGCACTGAATTAGAATTGGGGGTTAGCACCCTCTGCCACCGACAGTAATTGTGAATTACAGAGTATAGATGTAGATTTAGATGTAGAAAGCATAACAGAATTGATACATAGATTGGTCTGGGTAGAAAGACGATATAGGTTGGAGCTTGTTGGCAAAAATTACGAGTGTGATGAATTATTTTGTACCAATGACAGCAGGAATAAGATTAGAGAAATAAGGTGTCGTACTGATACTTATACGAATTCTTTTTCCCCTAGTTCCATTCAGTGAGTTTTGCAATGGTCAAACTGGAAACTTTGATTTTTCTAGCCTTGGTGTGAAACAGGCTTTGTTAATCATGTCACAATTCTTTTCAAGTTGGGTCTTGTCCAAAGACTGAGTCTGTAGGGTTGAGAAATAGGCTTGAAAAAATGACAGGCTGATTGGTTTGATATCAGTGGTAGGTGAATTGATGGAGATGTTGACATGCAATCACTTCTGTCTGTAGGGAAAGAAACTGGTTTTCAAATCGGTAACTTTGCTTTAGATTAGAAGCTCTTAATTCATCGAGGTTATACTTGCATACATGACGAAACCCCTTCAATGTCTCTTTGAGTTTAAAAAGTGACTGTGTTCGCGCACTGTTTCATTGCACATAATTTAATCCATCCTTTAAAATACACGGAATGTAGCTGAAATTCGTAAGCTGTCACTAATGCTGTTATCTATTATATTGGTTCATAACGAATCCAACATGAAGCGCAAAAGTGATTATGTTGAATAAATTTTTAATGTCTGCCTTCTTCGATGAACGGAAATTATGGTTTTCCCTACCTTCGTCGGTGACTGAATTTTTTATGTCTGTCAGTTTCAGTGAAAGGATTACGCTCATTGATGGGTTTTTGAGGCTACAAATTTTGAAAGGAATAACGTATGTGTGGTAATGCTATACTTTATTGCAAGTAATGACAATAATTTCATGAAATCAATACAAAACAGGTACACATAGACATCTTCCTCGATCTTAGACCTTTCCAAATTGCTGAGTTAATGACGTTATTACATTTAGGCTGTTAGCGTATTTTAAAGGAAAATTTATTCTTTTCAATCGTCTATAACTTATTTTTCATTCAATTACAACAAATCAAGCTGCCTCCATATTCTCCAGGTGAGGAAACGAAAATTTTGATTTTCGTTTTGAAAACACGTAATTTGGGGAAAGGGAATAGACGGGGATACCAGAATATTTCTCCACTCTTAAACGCATATTGGTACACAATGTAGCATGCCGTGCCATCTAGCGGTGGCCACACCCTCTGAGCAATTAGGTGTTGCCACCCGGTGACAATTATGCGGCAGGCGAGAACCCGGCCCAAATATTTGTCGCATTGAGATAGCGCGTACCGAGAGCATGTTTTCGCAACGCCTAATGGATAGCAAACATAGATCGCATACCAGAGCGTGTTGACGCAGGCCCGCATTGCAGAACAGAAATAGCCCTAACCTCAGGGGGTGGGTTTTACCCCGCAAGACAAGGATAGAAGATCTAGCTTTCTCTCTCGTGGGGGAGTGGAATGTCTGCGTACAAAGAAATTAAACGCTTGGAAGGTGCTGCCTTCTCGCAGCCGAGCACCGTGACACATCCAGTGATATCACGCCGATGGTGCTGCCACCTGGTGGCCGCCAAAGGAACTTTGTGCATGAGTCATCCTTCCCCCACTACTGCCAATGGAAGAAAATTTATTTATTTCAATAATGATATAAACGATATCTATGTTTTTCTGTTGGTCATTATTCTAATTGCTCTGTTGGAGTTCTAAAATCAACTTATGCATAGGTGTGAACCCCAGAATACAATCAGGTACTTTGTGAATGAAAATACAAGGCGCGTCAACGTATAACAGAAATCCGGATTTCCACCAATATATCAATACGACCATCAAGACAATTTTTTCAAAACCTCACTTGAGATTTCCGTCGACATCCCTCCCCCAAATAGATATAAACTATATCTGTTTAACCATTGGTCATTATTCTAATTGCTCTGTTCTGACTTCTAAAATTACTTTATGCGTTGCGGAGAACCCCGGAATTAAAACCCGTACTTTATTTGTGAATACGAGGCGCGTCCACAAAGTAAGAAGATAATATGCGCCACTTATTTACCTTTACCGCAGCGCGACGAAATCTAAACTGAGTATTGATGGAAATATTGACACTCGCCCTTACACGGTCAATAATATTGACAATATCCCCGCCACTTTCCAATACTGATCGGCGAAAATACTGATTTCCATGAATACTGCTTCAATACGACCATAAATACAATTTTTTGACCCTACACGGTCAATATAAGATATTATTGTCAATATTATTGATCATGAAATGTCTGCTTTAATCCGAACGACCTAAATTGCACATCTTTACATTTACTCCTGGGACTTATTAAACCTATTATACACATCTAGCAAGAAAGTACTATACCCTCGTTTCTTACTTTATCAGATCGATGCTCGTGTCTGGGTACACCTTCTTCCAGGTGAATGGCTGCTCGCAACATGTACCGTGCCATGGACGCAGGCCGGTAGGGGCAGTATTGGCACTAACTTGAGCTCCCGTGGAACCTGTGGCAGTGATTGAAGGCACCATGTTAGCTGTGGAATATGTGAAATGTATTGCATCCCTTCATGCTTCATGTGGTCCACACCGGCGATGGAATCTTCCAGCAGGATAACTGTCGTTGTCACAAGGCAGGAATCATACTACCAGCTTGAAGTGAACTCATATTCATGTATTGGCCACCAAATTCGCCTGATCTGAACCCGATAGAACACATCAGTGTCACTATCGGGTGCCAACTCCGCGCCCACAAATTACCGGCTCATAATTGAAGGAATTTCATGATCTGTGCGTAGATGTCTGGTGCCAAATATCTCCGAGAATTTAACAAGGACATTTGGAATCCATGCCACGCCGAATGGCTGCTGTATGCGTTACAAATGTGAACCAACACGCTGTTATGCAGGTTGTCGTAATATTTTGGCTCATCAGTGTATTGAAATTCTGGCACTATTTATTAACTACAACGTTTTGTTCCCTAACTGAACCACACAATTCTCAAGACCTATTAACATGGCTGTTTAACACACTAATGCGTCATTGGTTACCTCTTGCGATTAAACCAAGCGTATATTCTGTCATGAACAATTAAATAAGATCCTTTCACAGAATAGCATATTAATTATAACCTGAAAATAATTATAAAGTAGGAGCGTGGATCGTTAGTCTAATGAGTGAAATGAGACACACAATTACCAGCGAATAAATAAAAAAAGCTATATAATGTATTCAAGAGAGATCATATCCAGACAATTGTATCAGGGAGAAAAAAATGCCACGATAAATGCTCAACATACGTATCAACATATTACACATAAACAACCATACAAGACGACTTTTACCTACGAAAAAGTTACTAATATGGAAGTTATTCCTAAAGAGTGATAGTAGTCTATGAATCAACTAACAAAAGCATGAAGAAACTCATAGATTATGAGGCAACAAGTAGATTACAAGTCTCTAATCCGAGTATAGCGTAACAGTTACATCTTGGCACTTACGACCTTCGAATGAAAAAATGGTGGATGGGTTTTTTTATAACGTAGGAGAGCTTTATATTTGAAAATTGTATGCTTGTTGTTTGCGTGTAAACTAAACCAGCTAATACAGCATTCTTGAGTTTTTTTTTTTTTTAAGTCTCTTAACAGTGAGGTCTTTAGAGACGGGAAAGGATGTGGGGCAAGGAATGGGAAGGAACTCGGCCATGGCCATTTAAAGGAAGCATCCCGGCATTTGCCTGGAGTGATTTGGGAAACAATGGAAAACCCAAATCTGGATGCCCGAACGGGGATTCGAACCGCCGTTCTCCCGAATGCGAGGCCAGAACGCTAACCGTTATACCACCACTCTCGGTATTCTTGAGTGGACACTATACGCTTGGCTCAAAGATAGACTCTCAACTTACATCTACAGACGAATACTGGCGTTGGAAAATGAATATTGTGGTTTTAAGGCTTTGCAGAATTTTTATTACTTGACTTACAATTATAAATAATACATCAAATAAAATAGCAAATAGTATTCCAATATGAATGAAACATCAGACGAAAGAGCAAATCAAACTTTATTTTTATCTTCAAGTTTTCAATGTGTGCCCCATTCGTCACACGGCAACTGTTAGGCGAGTTCTTCTAATACATTGATCAATGTGTGTGGAGTAATTGATGCAACTGCTTCAATCCTATTTCTTAAGTCGGAGGTCAGCTCGTAGTGGACGTACACACACATGAACCCACAAAGACAAAAATCGCTTGGCGTCAGATCGGGTGAACGTAGAGGCCATGCGAAACTAGCTCTGTCATCCAGTCCATGGCGGACAATCCAGCGGTTAGGTAACACGTCGTTTAACCAATTGCATACTGAATTATGCCAGTGAGGCAGCGCACCAAATTAAATTCTTGGTTTATCGTCTTGTAGTTGAGGAAAAAGCCATTGTTGTACAGCATCAAGATAAGAAACACCAGTTACAGTTGCTTCGCCAAAAAAGTAGGGACTTTCCTCCGAGATATGGCACAAAAAACATTCAATTTTGGAGAGTCTCGTCGCAACTGAACCACCTCGTGGGGATTTTCTTACTCCAGACGCGCACATTATGAGTGTTCACATTTCCACTTAGATGAAATGACGATTCATCATTGAAAGTAATACAATCAAGAAAATCTTTATCATCATGTAACAACACTTCATTTGCGAAGTTGCCGCATAAATGGTAGTTTTCAGAGCTTGTAACAGCTGTAAACGATAAGGAAGATGTAAACTTTCCCTTAAAACTCTTCACACAGACGTCAATGGAATTGCTAATTTACTATTAGCCTTCCGAACAGATTTCTTGAGGCTACACGATAAAGAATTTCTCACTCGTTCAAAACATTCTTCAGTCTGGCTTGGTTGTCCCGTACCCATGGCAAAGACAGCCGGTGTCTTCAAATTGATAATACCATCTACGGGTGTTATTATCACTTTGAGGATTGCAATGGAACTTAATACGGAAATTTCTTTGAACTGTAACTACAGATTCACACCTTGCAAACTGTAAAACACAAAAAAAACTTTATGTTCAGCAGTCGCCATCTTTACTACTACCGTGTTTTTGTGGAAGATAGAGGAAACATTGCATGCGCATGCTATGATATTTGCTACCAACCCCATTAATTATATTTTGCTATTGGTTAATTATTTTGATGTTACTATTATGTGATTATTATTGTTTTAATTATAATTGATGTGAATGTTTGTAATTAAATGTAATAGGGTTTCCACAGATAGTAATATATGTAGCGAGAGGGATATTATCATGGAGGAAGGAAAAGAGTCGACATACCGCTAAATCTGTGAAGCCTCCTGCGCATGCGTGGCGGCCATAATAGATTTCCTAAAACATTGCGCTGTTTAAACTGTGTTTGCTGCTGTGAATATTTCATTTTCTAATATTTCAAAGTTTTTTTATAATGCCAACTTGTGTTGCATACGGTTGCACAAACAGACCACATAGCAAACAACCTGGAATGTCATCCATACTGTTCCGTATACATTCCCCGTATTAAGATATCGAGTGTAGAAAGTCCAATTTAAGCTTCCGACTTTTGATGTATGGTAACAAGATAAATTCACTGATGCTGTTTTTGCGAATTTATGTAGGCCTATCTACTACTAGTCCTATATTTTCTGAGTAAGCCTACAGAAATTGACTATTACTGTCAGTATGAAGCACAAAAAATAAGTTTCAGGTCAAGAATACATCGAGATTCAGTGAATTTAATATTACACGTCCGTTAGTCCTATTAAAGTTCATACTGAAAGTATATAATGAGATTAATTGTGATAATTTATGCTACGCGAACTAGGAAACCTGATGTTGGCAATGTTGTTACTCGAAATATAGTTCGCAATTAATTTTATGTGTTGAGGTGGGCAGCACTATCATAACCATGGCGATGCAATTTGGTGATTGATTCTTATGTAACTAAATCGAAAATCAAGAGTAAAATTTTTTGATATCTTCCTTAGTTCTGGAGATATCGATTATCAAAAATTTGTTATAGATATAGTTCCTTGTGCCTTTGGTGAAGTTTTTATTCTGATCCAGGCCGCGTTTCAACCTAACCACAAAGGATAGTAAAAAATAAAACACCCACTCTGCATGTCCAGCGTGTTGTTCACAGTGGCTTTGGCAAAATTATTTTTTGGCCCAGGCCGCATCACAACCTAATCACCTCAACTTGGAGACAGTATATCTCGAGAACTAAGTGAGATATCGAAAATGTTTATTCTTTACTTTCGATTTGACTCTTCGTGTTACATAAGAATCTATCATCAAATTTGAATTTTGGGTGAATTTTCTTCTGCCTTTCAACCCAAAACACCTCACTTTTTAGACATTATATCTAGAAAACTAAGCAGGATATCAAACAATTTTATTCTTCCTTTTTGATTTGTCTCGTCGAGTTACAAAATAATCCATCATCAAATTGCGACGCCACGGTTCTCGTAGAATCCTCTTAGAGGTTTGTGTACATATTCCCCGTGTTTATAGGGAAATCCAATATGGCGACCCCCCCCCCCCCCCTTCCCACTTCTTTCTACCTGACTTCACTCCAGTGCATGGTGAAGGCCTCTTACGTCGCCTCCACACTATTCTTTCCTCCGTGGGTATTATTAGTAGCTTAGTCTGTAAGCATAGACAATGAATATCTTTGGTAGAGAATCGTTCGCTTACGTTCGCGCAGTGCAGTTAGTAAATTTTGTGAGAAATAATGTAAATTGTGATTGTGTAACGTCGTGTTTGAATTTAAAAACATTAATTTTAACGTGAGTTGAACCAAACTGTGTATTTTCTTTAAAGATACAATACGAAATCCTTCTGATTATCTCTTTAGCATGTTTGCCGACACGGTGGTAAATTGTCAATAGTTAAAAGGAACTGTCGGCTTGCAAGTGTTAGTGGAGGTCAAAGGTCCAAACCACCCACAACACGCCGTTTCATAGTTTAAATGTGGAGTCAAAGCCCAATGATAAAGCCATTGGTTTACGACAGGCGCATAAATTAAAAAAAAAAAAAAAAATCAGAAACAGTCCGCTATTGACTCAGTTTCGTAACTGATCCACATTTAAACGGGGGCAGTTCGCAATGCGTACAACAAAATTGATTTGCTCTTTCAATTGATGTATCATTTATAGCTAATTATAAGTCAAATAATAAAAATTCTGGAAAGCCTCAAAACCCCGATATTCATTTTGAAACGCCGTGTATATGAACTAGAATTAATACCCAGATTACTTAGAATTGTTTCCCCATTACAAAATGCCGATGTGATTTTTTCCAAAGACTATTGCTGAATTCAGTCCCGTTCATTGCCACCAGTCCTTTCTCGCCTCGAATGACCTAAGCAAAAATAATACAATAAGCATCTTTGAGTTTGTTTATGATATTAAATAGTGCACGCCACCAACCGCTGGGTGCGTCGCGTTTTTGTCTCGGCCACGCAATGATAAAGTGTACGCATTTCTAATATCCATCACTTGCATTATACATGTACACTTCTTTACTATCAGATTTAACTAAACATCTCGTTTCCTGACAGCGTCTTCCAAGGACTTCAATAAGAAGAGTTATTATGTGGTCAGGATAAAGCATGAATTACGCAGAGTGTTCACTTCAATGTGGGTAGCGAAGTGTTGAAGGCGGTAAGCACTGTGGGAAATGAGAAAAATTGTAGTTATTCGCTTGTGCAGTTGAGGAAAAATTGTGCGATCAAGGGGGTACGAAGACGGCAAGGGACGTGTGAGTCTGATATGTTAGTTGAATGAAAGCCAACCAACACTACGGGTTGGCGAAGCAGTAATCGTTAATTCGTGAACAAAGGAGAGCTAGGAAGGCCCAATGAATATTGTAAAAAGAGGTCACCAGCATAAAAGCGAATCAATTGTTGTTATACCGTAAACGAAAGGGATCACGAAGAAATGCGTAAAAGCTGCAAGAAATCGAGTTGCTGTGCAGCCAATGCTCAGCAGAATAGTATTCCCCAGGCGCGTCGTGAAACGAGGAAAATAACGTGAAATGAAACGGACTATGTTTGAAGATGTTACAGAAGAAAACACGAAACCTCGAAGGAGAACGAATGCGTGTGTTATACAATACTTCTCAAAATATTAGATGAAAATATTAGAATCACCTTGAACTTAATAATTATTTCCTAATAATAAGAAGGGAAATACTATAATGAAAGTGCGATAGTAGAGAAATGATATCTGGGATTAGAATTACAACATATGTACTAAAGAAGATAGCTGTTATCTGCATATTCCATTAAGGGAGTCAGTATTGCAAAGTCATATCCAAGTAAACAACTAAGCCTTTAAAGAATGGGATGTATATATGCGCGAAGACGATTAAAATGTTAACCCAAGGTAAACAATTAGCACATCATAATCCAAAATATAATCTGCAGAAACCAAGGTGAAGCGAACATATTCTAAGTATTTGTGGAGAGGTATTCTAAGTATTTGTGGAGAGGTATTCTAAGTATTTGGAGATCAGTATGTAAATATCGGGGTGTAAGGGTTTGGAAGAGACTATACTAACCTTTTCCAAACAAATGTCAACCTCTCCTTCACGTGGTGCACCCTGTTTGCACGGACGAGACTCTGGCGACTGAAAGATTCCCGGTAAAAGGAGTCACCCACTGCTTGCCAACGGCCTCCGAAAGGAGGGCGGAAGAGCTGGGAGTGGTCCAGGGCACCCTCTTGTTCTTGAGGTTGGAAACGGCCACTAAAGGCGGATGAATCAGAAATGATCAACGGCATGGGGATGCAGAAGGCAACTGGAAACCACTGCATTAAAGACCCAAAGGCTATCTCTTGGCCATATAATCATCTGAAATAACACATAGTATGACGGCTTCTTCCTGGGTAAAACATTCAGGAGGTAAAAATGTCCTCCAGCCGGATCTCCGGGTGGGGACTGCTCAGGGAGTAGTCATCAGAATGGATGGACACATTATACTAGTCGGAGCGTGGAATGTTAGAAATCTGAATAGGGCAGGTAGGTTAGAAAACTTGAAAAGGGAGATGGAACAACTTAAGTTAGAAGTGGTTGGGATTAGTGAGATTAAATGGAAGGACATACAGGATGTCTGGTCTGGGGAATACAGGATAATTAGCACAGAACCTGTCAACGGAGTCACTGGTGTAGGATTTGTGATGAACAAGAAAGTAGGGAAACGGGTGAGTTATTATGAACAGTTTAGTGACAGGATTATTTTGATGAAGTTAGAAACTAAGCCCGTCCCAACCACATTAGTACAAGTGTATATGCCAACGTCACAGGAAGATGATGAAGAAATAGAAAAAATATACGCTGAAATTGAAGAATTAATCCAATATATGAAGGGGGAGGAAAACCTAATGATCATGGGTGATTGTAATGCAATAGTGGGAGAAGGAAAAGAGGGTAATAGTGTTGGTCTAAGAGAAAGAAATGAGCGACGAAGCAGGTTGTTAGAATTTTGTGAAAGATATAAAATAGTAGTGGCAAACACACTGTTTATTAATCATGAAAGAAGGATATACACCTGAAACGCCCAGGGGATACAGGCAGATATCAGTAAAATTATATCATGGTCAAACAGAGATTCAGGAATCAAGTTCTAGACTATAAAGCGTACCCAGGAGCAGACATAGATTCGGACCATAATTTGGTAGTAATGAAGGGCAGGCTGAAATTCAAACGAATAAGGAAGCAGCATAAGCAGAACAGAGTGGAGGTGAATAAACTGTAACAATCTGGTATGATAGAAAATTTGCAGAAATGGTAGACTTAGGTCTAAGAAGTAACACTGAAAAGAGCTCAACCGAGGACGATTGGAATGCAGTAAAGACCGAAATAATGAAAGCGGGTAAAGTAACATTAGGCTTTAGGGAACAAGCTACCCGAAAACCTTGGATCACAGAAGAAATTTGGCAGCTGGGAGATCAGAGGAGAAGGTACAAAAATGCTCAGGATAAAGCAGGAAGGGAGCAATACACGCAATTTAGAAATCAAATAAACAGAAAAAAATGGCTAGAAGAAAAGTGTGATGAAGAAGAAAAGGAGATGGTTGTAGGTGAAGTAGATATTGCATACAGGAAGAACAAACAGAATTTTGGAGAACTGAAGAAAAGAGGTGTGAACATTAAAACTGCCGATGGGAAACCTCTTTTAAGCTCAGATGATAGAGCTAACCGATGGAAGGAATACATTGAGAAACTGTATGATGGGGACGTCTTGAACAATAGCGTTATGGAAAAGGAAGACGATGTCAACACAGATGACTTAGGAGATCCTGTTTTAAGGACAGAATTTAATAGAGCTCTGAAAGAGTTGGAAGCAAATAAGGCAGTTGGAATTGTGGGATCGTAAGTTTTCCCGGCGGAACTGTTGCTGGAAGATTTCTCGGGCGTGCAGCCGGGTCAATTGATCCGAGATGTACGAGTTGGAATTGATGAGAACCATTCAGAACTTCTTAAATCCCTAGGAGAAGAAGGAATCGAATGATTATTCAAGTTGATATCAAAAAGTTATCAAACAGGAGAAATTCCAACTGATTCTGATAAAAATATCATCTTCACACTTCCGAAGAAAGCACAAGCCAACAAATGTGGGAATTATCGCACCATTAGTCTAACATCACATGCTTCAAAATTACTGACCAGAATAATATATAGAAGAATAATATATAGAAGACATAGTAGGGGAAGATCAGTTTGGGTTTAGGAAAAATCGTGGTACAAGGGTAGCAATTCTGGCTCTAAGATTAATACTTGAAGGACGGATCAAGAAAAACAAAGATACTTTTATGGCATTTGTTGATTTAGAAAAAGCTTTTGATAATGTTAGGTCGGACAAGGTGTTCAAAATTTTAAAGAAGGCAGGTCTAAAATATCGAGATAGAAGAACACTTCATATTCTATATAAGAATAAAGTGGCTGTAATAAAAGTGGAGAATCATGACAGGCAAGCATTAGTTAAAAAGGGCGTGAGACAAGGTTGTAGTCTATCCCCGTTAATATTCAATATGTAGAGGAAGCAATAAAGAAAGTAAAAGAAAAATTTCCAATTGGCATAAGTGTTCAAGGAGAAAAAATCAGTACGCTACGATTTTCTGATGACATTGTCTTGTTAGCAGAAAGGGCTGAGGATATTGAGAAATTACTGAATGGCGTGAACAAAATACTGAAGGATGATTTTGGACTGAATGTAAATCAAAGCAAGGCTAAAGTGATGAAATGTAGTAGAAATGATACCAAAAATAGGATCGGATGCAATTGGAGAAGCAAGTGAATTCTGTTACTTGTGAAGCAAAATTACAACCGATGGCCGAAGCAGGAATGATGTTAAAAGCAGAATAGCCTGTCGAAGGTAAGAACTGTAGAGGAAGACAGAGATTAGAATATATGAATCAGATAATTGAGGACGTGAGTTGTAAGGGATATGTAGAGATGAAGAGGTTAGCACAAGACAGGAAGGGATGGAGGATTGCGTAAATATTTTCGAAAGATTACCTTCAAAAGTGCATGGCCTTATTTCAGTTCGGCCTGTTAGACTAAAGTTTTTTGCCAAAACTAGATTGTCCTGGACTTAACTAGTATATCTTGACACGCGTAGGATAAACCGGTTTGGCCTAGGACAAACTAGTTTGGTCTGATCTCGGGTTCGGCCAATAACATATGAACACAAAAAAATTCACCGCTTGAACACACTGGTCAATGCATCCGCGGGTACCGTACTTCCTTTAACAGTTTTAAATTTATTGGACGCTCCTGCATGCTTTGTCACAGCTATTACGGAAGTGTTGAGAGAAAATAACACCTAACATGTACAGTATGGAATTTCTGTCGTTTTTCTTTGAATATAACATGGCATTAATTCACATAATTGAGTTCAAACTTCTTGAACGTATTTCTATCCGTGTAGAATTAGTTGAGACCATCAGATTTAAGTTCCACTTTATGTAGTTGCGGTGTGACTGTTTATTGTATTACTTTCCTTTTACGAATAGGCAACGAACGCAGTAGCTGGAAGCCAGCGTTAATTATAAACGCAGTACGTCTTCTTTATTCTGTACTTACAATATTCTTTTCACTTCATTTGGTAATGCCGGAGTGGAACAACATAAATCCTAAACAAAAGTTATTATCCGCAATGAAACCTATCATTGAACCTGGTCTTCGGAAACGCATTAGGCATAGGTTTTGTATTGTAAACAATGTGTGTGTGTTTTTTTAGTGTTGTTCTACAAAATCAGAGGGTAACTCATCAAGTAACACCCCTTCGTAAAATGCGTAGTGCTTTTGTCGGCGAGAAATTGTATGATACAGAAATGTATATTACAGATACCAACTATTTTTTTTACAGCAATCTAGGGGAAATCTACTGATATATTCTTTCAGTTGTCATTACTTAACCGCCATCGACACGCATATTCATGCAAGGTTCTGGGCGCCAAGTTGCTCGGCTCGTAATTTACCGACGTAGATAAGAATTTGCGTGTCAACAGTTAGCATATACTTTTGTAGCAGAGGGAAGCGCAGCTTCTGCCAACGCCGAAGGCGTTGGCTGTTTCATAGAAGAGGTGCCCTTATTGGCATCATCTGCCCCTAGTGGTTTTGATGAGGGTTGTTAACTGTAGCTTAGGTAGTTGGCATTAGTAGTTGCTTCTACTGAGTTATACAGGGCGTTCGCCGGGAAACGCAACCCACTGTTAGCGCTACAAGGAAGAAACTGCTCGCGGCGAGCGAGCGGTGAGCTCCCGGCATTGTAAGACCGTCGGCCGCGGACTATTTCATAAACTTGTATGTGCTAAGCATTTAAATGTGACGTAATTCATTAACTTACCTTATAAAAGATGCTGGAAGTGTTGACACTCTTGTGTAATGCACATTTCACATCTTCTGAACATATTTCGAGACACACGCTGCCCTAACTGACTTAATGATTTTTTGGGTGACTGTTCTAGTCGAAAAGCGATATCGTCAATTTTCTCCTCTGTGAGAATACGGTTGACCGACAGTCTCTTTTGTTAAAAAAATGAACCCGTTTCTCTTAACCAGACGCAGAATTGTTGATTTAGCTGGCAGTAAAGCGCCAGGATATTCGCGACGAAATTTACTGCGACACTTTTTAAACGACTTCTTCTTCACATATGTATCGTAGAGAAATATTCTTTGTTGCAAACTGTAACGTACCATAATTATACTCACACTCAAACACGGTACAGATTAGTAAGAGTATGAAGCCCCAAACCAGCCAAACCGCAAAGAAACGTTTATTCACAACACTGATTAATAAGAGACTGAAGTCACAAACTAGCTACAATGCAAAGAAACCGTTCTTAACAATGTAAGGGTCACTGCACTGCACTGTTGGGGCAGCGGAGGTGTTAAACAGTGCGGTGATTCACGGTGCCGTGTGGCGGAAACTGCTGGCACGACTGTCCGAGCAAGTTGCCGACGGCAACAGACTGGGAGGGTTGCGTTTTCCGGCGAACGCCCTGTATTATAGAATTTGTTTGATAGGTCTTCGGTTCTTTTTCATTGATTGTGTGCTGGATTCTTACATTTTATGCAGTGAGTATGGATTTTGGCTTTTTGTGGCGTAGTCCTTCGACTTCATATTGTCCAAGGTTTCGTATTATTTCATTCTGCGTTGTAGAGGCCTTGTTCCAGAATTTTTGAGCTATTGTTTTGTATCTGTCGAATAATGTTGGGGTTCCTGATAGAGCATGTAGTTCTTCAGTAGGGAAGTCGAAAGGTAAATGAAGTGCTCGTTTTAGGGCTCTGTTTTGTATGACTTGAAGCCTTTTGCGGTGAGTTTCGGCCAGGTATCCCCAGGCAGGGCAGGCATACTCCATGATGGGTCGAATGAGTGCCTGGTAGATCTGTATCCCGCAGCGCTATGATAGGGCAGAGTTTCTGTTAAGGATTGGATACAGCATGCCCATTCTTCGCTCGGACTTGGCTCTGATATCTTCTGCGTGTTGCTTCCAGGTAAGCCGCTGATCCATGTTGACTCCGAGATAGCGTACAACTTTTTTGAGTGGTATAGCTACACCAAATAAGCTCAGGCGTAGCGGACATGGGTTTCCTCTTCTGTGAAAAACAATTGCCTGGGATTTTTCGGCATTGATTTTTATATGCTATTTCCTGGCCCATTCTTCAAGTTGGTCGAGTGCTTCTTGGAGGCGTCTCATAATTAATAGTATGCTCCAGGAAGACATGAAGTACGCTGTGTCATCATCGTACAGAACGGAGTGGACTGATATAGGCCTGGGGATGTCTGATGTAAATATTATGTACAGTACTGGATCCAACACTGAGCCTTGCGGGACTCCTGCTCGAATGCGTCTTCTGGTTGATCTGGCCTTCGACACCCTGACTGTAAATGATCTGCGGCACAGGTAGCTTTTTATAAGTACAATATAAGGTCTGGGAATTTCTGCTTTGACCATTTTCAGCAAGAGGCCTTAGTGCCAGACTGAATCAAAAGCTTTGGCTACATCCAGAAGTACCATGCCACAGTATCTGCGCCGATTAAATGCGTCTGTTGCTTCTTCAGCGACTCGCACTAATTGGTGGGTAGTGGAATGTCCCTTCCTAAAACCAAACTGCTCGGCTGGGATGATGTTAAGGCGTTGGATGTGGATCATGAGGCGGCTCAACAGCAATCTTTCAAAGACTTTTGATACAGCTGAGAGCAGTGATACTAGCCTATAGTTTTGTGGAAATGTCGGGTCCTTCCCGGGATTTGGGATGGGAACAATCTCCGCTTCCTTCCAAACTGATGGGTAAACCCTCCTGCGAATGATTTCGTTAAAAATTTGTGCAAGCCGTTGGACGGCTGCGCCTGGAAGCTGACTCAGAATTTTGTTGTTGATTGCGTCCATTCCTGAAGCCTTCCTTGGAGGTGATATTTTACACAAGTTGGCGATTTCAGTATCATAAATTTCCTCGATGTTATGCGTATTTCAATCGTTGCTTGATAGAAATTGTCGCATCTGTCTGTTAACTCTTGCTATTTGGTCATCATCATACGGGTCTGCTACTGGAAGAAAATTTTCTTCATATATGTCTGTTAGGGCGTTGGCTTTTTCTTCATCGGCAAAAACTAATCCTTGTTGCCCGTGCAAGGCCGGTATTCGTGGTTTTGATTATATGAATTTTCTAGTTTCCGTCCGGGTGGTTCAGTCTTCTATTCAAACTGGGCAATGCGGTTGTCCCATTGCTCTCTTTTGTGCGCTTCTAGCTTAGCTCTAACCCTTCTCTCTAGTGTGTTGAGTAGGGTTTTATACGTTCTGTCTCGAGTCCTTTGCCAGTTTTTCCTGACAAGGTTTTTTTCCTTGATTAGTTCGAGGAGTTCAGAAAGTAGTTTTTTATCGTGGCATTTCTTTTTGATTGGAGCTGCGCCATTTGCGGCTGTTAGCGTTGCACTGGACCAGTCGGCAACTGCTTCCTCTAGGTCCTCGATACTGTTATTTACTTTCTCAGTCATTGTTGGTTTTAGGTCTTCACGAAATTTGTCCCAGTCGGCTTTTCTGTAGTCTCTTATGTCTTCATCCTCACTAACATAATTGGTGTCCCAGTCTATGATTACTGGATTATGGTCCGATGAGAGCTGGGCTACCGATTGCAGGGTAGGGAAGGCGGGATGTTCTTGGTTATGATGATGTCGAGCACGTCTGCGCGTTTCCGTTCCGAGGCGGGGAAGTGGGTTTATCAGGACCCCATACTGATAGCCCTAGTCGTGTTGCTTTTCTTTGGAGTATTCTTCCACTGGTGTTAGTTTGGCATTTAGGTCGCCCCCCAGTATTACGCGTCCAGCGATGTTGCTTAACGTTGATATATCCGCTGCTGCTAACGCTGACCCCGGAGGATGGTAGGCAGAGATGACAGTTACTGGTCCCACAAACTCCGTAATTATACCATATAGTAGGCAGCGGGCAGATTTCATTGGGCGGTTCTATGAGTAGCAGTAAGGAACGCCTGGAAAATACGAGTGTTGAGGCATCTGCTTTGGGCCATAGGAATGTCCCGGGCAAAATATAGTCATCAGGTCCAATTTCAGCTCGTTCCTTTCGGTGGGATGCTTGCATAGGTTTTTCTTTGTGCTGGCATCGCAAGGTTTTTTCCCCCAGTAATTAACTGTACCAAAAAAAAAATATAAGCCAACACTTTATTTGTAAATTGACTCTACCTACCACATAATGCGCTATAAAAATGAACGCAATCCATAGTTTACTCTAAAAATTCTGTTAGTCGGAAAATTGGGATGGACGTGTTGATAGTGGTAAGAATGTAGTCAGTCATGTTTTAATAACTTATTTGTGGCCACACGACATGGATTAAAAGACTTTTAAGGTCGGATTGGTAGTTCGCTCTAGACGAATGGGGCATTCCGTTTCGAAAATTGTTCGTGAATTAAACATTTCTCAATCGACAGAGTTAAGAGTGTGTCCTGAATATGTAATTTGCAACATGGACAGCGCACTGACAGACCATGTCTAAATAATGACCGAGATCACGACGTCTGCGTTGAGGTGTCATTGCTGGCCGAAACCCTTTGTGTGGTAGGTACGACAGACGTGTTCGTGCGGACACTGCATAGAATTAGGTGTTGTGCCTCTGCGAACAAAACGCGATCACCTGCTGCTCCTCTCCTTATTGGTTGGACCCCAGATAAAGGTTTTGGTCAGATGTGTCACGATTCCAATTGGCACGTGCTGCTGGTACGGTTCGAGTATAGAGGCCATGGGTCCACTGTGAAAACTGGTGGAGGCTCCATACTGCTATGGCTATACTGAACCGACCATTGACTGGAAACGCTTATGTTCAGCAACTCTGAGACCATTTTCAGCCATTCATGGTCTTCATGTTCCCAAATAAAGATGGACTTTTCCAGAACGACAATACGCCATGTCACCGTGCCAATATCGTTCACGTAATTTGAAACAATGCACTCCGGAAGTTAAATCGATTGCATATAAGTCACTAGTGCGTCCTCACTTGGAATATTGTTGTTCTGTATGGGGTACCCATCAAAAGGGGTTAATGGAGGCATTAGAGAAGGTCCAGAGAAGGGGAAGACCTGGAACACCGAAGGCGTTGCTCTCGACGGAAGCTAATTGAAAAATTCACGACAGACATATTTCAGAATGACAGCAAAAAAATATTGCTACCAGCAACATTCGTATCACGGAATGACCGTGAAAATAAGATAAGAGAAATCAGGGCCAGAAACGATTCTTTTCTGTATTCATTTTTTCCACGAGCGATTAGGGAATGGAATAGAAAGTATTTACCGGGCGAGTAAACTTAAAATCCGGCAGGAGTAGCTTTCGATAAAGCTCTTCGGCCATCCTGATCTAGGTTTTCCATGGTTTTCCAGGATCGATCACGCGAATGCTGGGATGGTTCCTCATAATAGCCCATGGGCGCCTCCTGCCATATCCCGTATATCCCTTCCTAACTATTACCCTTTCGGGTAGGTGCAATGCACCCTCTGCCACACACTTTTAGTGAATCGCAGAGTAATAGTAATAGATTAGATTGAGGTACATTCTTGACAATTCCAGCGAGTGATTTTGGCATCTCAAGTAGTGGATTTCAAGTAGTAATGGAGCTCATTACATGATTTTTTTGTTGTTAGTCTTCGTAATCAAAATGGTTTTCAATATTGCGACACTTAACTGTTTGTTTTGTCACTTGTCCATATTTTGTTTGTCGGAGAAAAACTCTTTCGACAGGTGAGTTACTTCCAGGCAAACACGTTCTCAATAGTTATACGAAACTTCGTAAAGTTGAAAGTTAGCACGGAAGTATTAGGGAACGTCCATAAACCAAGTGGCTCCATTTTGGCCTCCACTGAACCCTCCCTCCATTTCCACGTAGCCCGACGTGGGTTTTGCCTCTAACCCCCTCCACCCCCCTATTGATTCCAGAAGATATTTTGCACAGTTTTCTCTTGTTAGACTATCGTACATTACGTACGGAGATAGTTAAATGGCAGAACTAAATATGCACATGCTGTTGTTTGTTCTGTACCTTATTTTAACTGTGACAAAAAATATGTATAAGAAGCTACGAGAAACCCCCCCCCCTCCCCCCACGTAGCTCAGCGTAGCTTTCCAGCCAACCACTCCTCACCCTAGACGGAGTCACGTAGTTTATGGACACTCCCTTGAAACAATTCCGCCCAGCGGTCTTCAGCAGCAATATTCTCAGCGTTCCAGCTAGTTGGAAATAATCGAAAACTCGAACATTTTCATATTTAGGCTGCTGCTAATAAATCTTTGCGTGATCAGCAATGGTCCATCCGTCGACGATACCGCCGCGCGGCAAAAACTGCATCGTCTGCTCTAGGCCTAGGCGGCGTCCATTAATGACGTGAGGTTTTTTTACGAAATTCCGGACCCCCCTTTTTCTGGTGAGACTTCATCGGACCCCCCTCTAAAATGACGTGAGATTTGACAGATATACCCGCCCCTCTCCCTTTCTAATCGACGTGACAACTGTTTGAGACCTTTTTTTTAGGTCTCATGTTTCCAAGGGCGGTTATAACCCCCCCCCCCCAGGTCGATTTTTGGACCAAATCCCCCCCCCCATAAAGTCGACTTTCGCGTCATTTGTAGACTTTTGTTTAGCTCTATCATGCTACAAGAATTTCAAAACCTCACGTGAGATTTCCGTTGACCCCACCCCTTCCCCCTTGGTGAGGATTCGTGAGATTTCACGGACCCCCTCCCCCCCTATTTCACCTCACGTCATTAATGGACGCCCCCTTAATATACAGACATATTAAATTGTCGTTTTGTTTGCGACAGGGGGACAGACAGCCTGAAAGCGGGACATATGGTCACGTTAATCATACCAAACTAAACAGTTCGTTTAACACCTATTTCGGTTGTTTCTTGTTTGGTTAAAAAACAGCCTGGACCAGAAAAGAAAAATTAGGATAAAAGTGTAGTCCGGTCAATATAAAAGTATAAAATATTCTTTATATGACAAATTGGTAAGATTCTGTAGGGTAGATACTTGTGCAAGTGCAATAAAAAAATTTCGTCAGTAAAAATTCCTAGGAATACAGGAAGCCTTCGGAAAACAACTGAAAAAAGATATGTTCAAGCAACAGGACAGGTTCTACGCATGGAGATTTGGGTTTTCCATGGTTTCCCCAAATCACTCCAGGTGAATGCCGGGATGCTTCCTTCAAAAAGCCATGGCCGAATTCCTTCCCATTCCTTGCCCCCATCATTTCCCGTCTCTAAAGACCACGTTGTTAAAGAGGGACGTTAAACTGTTACAAAAAAAAAAAAAAAAAAAAAAAATCTACGCATGGAGGAAGGAAATATTTCCTTCCTCCATGGTTCTACGGAAGAGAGAAAAGCCTGATCTTCGGTATTTTTAACCGACTTCAAGAAAAAATAGGTAGTTCTCAATTCGTCTGTATTTTTTTTCTTCTTCTTAATGTATGCTCAACGATATTTTCGCCAATTTTGAACAGATTCAAATGAATTTTGTTTAGTGGATGGGCTATAACTCCAAAGTGGTTCCATATAAATTTCATTAAGGAAACACCCGTTCTACCCTTTTACACCCCTTAATTTTTATACAAACCAACATTTTTTATCCGATGTCGATGGAACTTTGGACATGGATAGCCAAAAATAGGGAGAAAAATTCTGTCAATTTTTTTTTTTTTTTGAAAAAACTGAACCCCTATCCACCCCCTTCATTTTGGTCAATGTGCTATATACAAAGCTACAGTCGACACCATTTAACTGATCTCCATTAAGGTTGGCATATACATGTAATTTTTCATGGAGAAGGCTTCTGACTAAAAAAAACCACCCCCTATCCCCCTCAAAATCCCCTTAAATTTTATACAAACCTATGTACATTGCTTACCTGATTTTGATTGAACTTTGCACACGTATACTTTAAAATAAAGAGAAAAATCCTGTCAGCACTTGGTCTGCCAAAACCCAACCCCTCTACCTCCTTCCACCCCCTTAATTTTTGTCAATGGTCTTTATCAAAAGCTACAGTCGACACCACTTGACCAATTACCATAAAAGTTGGCGCTTATATGTACTTTTTCAATAAGAATGTTTCTGACTCAAAACTGCAAAAACAACCCCTTCTTCCCATTAAACCGCTTAATTTTTTACAAACCCAGAGTTTTTATCTGGATTAGATAGAACTTAGTACACTTTTATTATAAAACAAAGAGAAAAATAATGTCAACTTTGTGTTTGCAAAAACTGAACCCCTCTCCCCGTTCTTACCCCCTTGGTTTCTGTCAATTGTCTTTTTAAAAAGTTACAGTCGACATCATTTGACCGATTTTCATGAAAGTTTGCACATATATTTTTTTTTTTAATGGAGAAGGTTTCTGACCAAAAGATCCGTAAACTACCCTAGCTCCACTTTTCCAGCCCTTAATTTTTGTACAAACCCACGTTTTAACCCGATTTCGGCGGAACTTCGCATGCGTATTCTTTAAAACAAAGACAAATAGACAAAAAGAAAAATACTGTCCACATTACTTTTACAAAAACCCAAATCCTATCCCTCTTTCTACACCTTTAATTATTGTTAATGTTCTTTAAACAGTATAAAGCTACAGTTTATATATGATTTTGAAAGAAGTATGCACATGTATACCTCAAAACAGAAAAATACTGTCTACCTTTGGTTTAGAGAAGCCAAACCCCTCTTTAACTTTCCATCCTCTTAATATACACAAAGCTACAGTTTCTATCCGATTCTGAAGGAAATTTGCATACATATACTTTAAAACATACAGAATAATTGTGTTTAAATTTGGTTGCAGAATCACATCCCCTCTTCCCTTCTACCCCCATCACTCCTAATTTGCAATGTTCTTAATAGATACCCACAGTTTTTATCATATTTCGCTGTAACACTGCACGTGTATACTAAAAAAAGAGAGAAACATAGTGTCAATACTCTTTAAGCAAAACCCAACCGCTCAATCCCTTACCTCACTTAATTTTTGCAAATGTTCCTTACACAAAGCTACAGTTTTTATCTGGTTTCGATGGAACATTGAACATGTATACTTTAAAACAAAGAAAAAATACTGTACACACTGGCTTTACAAATCCAAACTACTCTTCGCCTCTAAATCCCTTAATTGTGTTTTTTTTATACATACCTTCAGTTTTTATCCAATATCAATAGAAATTTACACATGTATACTTTAAATTAAACAGTAAAGAGAATCTACATTTGGCATACAAATGCCGTATCCCTCTTCCCCTTTACCCCCACCCATTTTAATTTCAATGTTCTTTACAAAAACCACAGTTTTAAATCCCGTCAAAATCAGTTAATCTATTTTTAAGTCATGGCAGAATATTCATAAAATAAATGTGTCATAATGTCTCAGCATGTACCTCAGATTTCAACTTGGACCCCAAACTTTCACGTTGTTTATTTAATTATCTTATGGCCATGCACAAAATCAATAATACAATGTAATATTAAATTATAATTAAAATTCAAAGTCAACATGGTGCAGCCAATACACAGCTTCATTTGAAATATTAATAAAGTCTATTGGTGATCCCCTGAAGGCTCGAAGTGGACAATCAGAGGTCATGTGACGGATGGTTTGTGTTTCCTCACCACAGTCGCAGTTCGGTGAATCTCTCATTCCCCATGTGTACAGAGCTGAAACAGATCTGCCATGACCAGACCTAACTCTGTTAAGAGCTGCCCAGGTCTTGCGAGGAAGATCGAGTCCCTTTAGTACCTGTTGACTGTCAAACAGGGAGTGCCATTCTGGTGGGGCTCAGGCTATCCACTCCATGCTTCTCTCCCATTAAAATTATCAGATATAAGCTGCTTAGCAGTTTTTAGGCTTGGACTTCTTGATTTAAGTCTCTGAAATTGACTATCCATGTCGTCGTGATGGGCAGATCCAAGTTATGACAGGTCTTATTATATTGGGCAATTAAGCGATTGTGTCGTCTTATCATGGGTGGTTCAATGTAACACAAAACTGGTAGCCAGTACAGTGGAGTTGTCTTGATACATCCACTAATTATCCGCAATGTCTGGTTCAAAACTGTGTCGATCTTTCTAACGTGGGTGCTATTCATCCAGACAGATGAGCAGTTCTCAGCTGCAGAATACACAAGGCTCAGTACTGATGTGCGAAGTGTGGAGGCGGACGCTCCCCAAGAGGCGCCAGTTAACTTCTGCAGAATATTATTTCTGGTTCTTAGTTTTGCTGCAAGGTTGTTTAGATGTTTATTGTACGACAAGGTGCGATCCATTACGACTCCCAAATACTTGGGGAAGGGGTTGTGTCGGAGAAGAGTGCCATCAAGAAGAACATCAAGCAAGAGATTCGCCGCCCGATTGTTCAGATGGAAGACACTAGTTTCCGTCTTGCTGGAACTGGGTACGAGACGCCATTTCTTAAAATAGTTGCTCAGGGTTTTGAGGTCTGCTGTTAAACTATTTTCAATTTGCTGAACGTTATCAGATTGTTATACTACTGCCAGATCGTCAGCATAAGACAACTGTCTGGATTCTGTTTGAGGATTGTGGGGCAAGAACTGAGCCTTTAGGCAGACCATTATTGACTCTTCTTACTTTGCTTATCTTAGTATCTGAGACAACCTGGAAAGTTGGGTTAGCTAGCATCGTATTAATCAGACTAGTGACTATTATTATTATTATTATTTTTTGCACTTCAAAATATTCAGCGCCCTCTCGCTACACCGTATCGTAGGCTGCGGTAAGGTCAACAAATACAGCACCAGTCTTCAATCATCTCTCGAATCCTACTTCTATGTGAGTTGCCAAGGGCAGGACCTGATTTTCACAGTTTCTTGCAGGTCTAAAACAGGCCTGTTCAACCGGGAGGTTTGCGAAAATAATTGGACTGATTCTATTGTAGATGATCCTTTCAAATAACTTGTAAACAGTACTTAGCAGTGAAATAGGTCTAAAATTCTCTGGAATATCAGGGCTTTTTCCAGGCTTCAGAATGGCTACGATCTTTGCCCATTTAAACTCCGCAGGGATGACACTTGTCTGTAATATGTTAGTGAAAACCAATTAAAAATCTGTATTTCCTGTGTGATGCTGTAACAAACAGATATATTCCAGAGACAGATTTGTGTATGTGGTATGTATTAACCCTGCACTGGTCGCGTGGATTACATATGTAGTCCACTGAAGCCATTTCTAATGGGACTTTACAGAGCGCGACTGCTGCAGGGTTAGTGCCCAGATGTTTCCATTATCGAGCAGCAGCTTTAACACCTGTTATGATTAGGTCGAAACACAGCCTGGACTAAAATGTAAATTGACATTCCTTAATACAGCATCCAATTCATCCCGTTCTGGAAGTTTTTGGGTTTTATAAGGCCAGAGTTTTTTTTGAAAGCAAGCGCGTTAACCACTGATTTACCAGGAAATTCGCTAAATGAGAACTGCCGCGCCTTTTTTAAAATACAATTTAAACGACAATACCACTAAAAATTTAAAAATAAAATAATTGTTTTAGTAAATAAAAAACCGCCTTCAAAAAAAGCACACTAAACATTTTAAAATAACTTTATACCTTGATTAGAAGAAAGTAAATCTAAATGGACAATATTTTACATTACTGTTATTGAAATTTTAATATTAATCAGTTATTTTTGGAGTCGGTGCCAGCCAAAAGGAAGAAAAACGAAAAGATAAAAACATTAATGAATAACAATAAATATAAAAAATCATGCTAATACTCACCTACAATTAATGCTAGAAACATGTTTCAACAAAACTGAAACATACAGATGATACACCAATATTATACTAACTGTAAAGCGTTTACTACATGACGCAGCCTACCAACTGTAGCGCCAGACATATGCTTGGATGACCAAACGAGGTCGAGTCACAGATTGAAATAGTCTAATTTGTTTTGCTAAACTGTCTTCTACAATAACAATATCTGCCTCACTACATGCTGTAAAATATTCGGAATTTTTGATCGTACTCCCCGTGTCGCCTCGAACTCTAAATAAAGTTCAGTAATTCGTTCTTCGTTATGTGACAGCTGGCACAGACTCCAAAAACAACTGATTAATGTAAAAATTTCAATAACAGTAATGTAAAATATTGTCCATTTAGATTTACTTTTTTCTAGGCAAGGTATAAAGTTATTTTAAAATTTTTAGTGTGCTTATTTTGAAGGCCGTTTTTAAGTTTTTTAAAACAATTATTTTACAATCTTTTAACATTCACCAGAGATCGGGAAGAATCAACAGAAATTCTAACAAATATTTAATCAAGTGCAGAACTAAATAAATACGCCGGAGTAGATATTACAGAGTATGAAGTTTTGAGGGAATCTTGCGATTTAGTAAGGGGAGCAGCATAAATCGCCAGGCATGTTTTGTGTATAATTTTCCACAGGGACAGTGCAGAAATACTAACTGAAATGTTCACGTCTTGTGCAGTTGCCTAAAACCTAAAAGTAGCGGCAAAACCTCCATCTGCAGTTATTCGCTGCCTCGCGACTGTACCCTTTTTTGCGTGTGTGGAGCTACTGACTATAAAAAAATAGTCATGTATCAAATTATACAGTAGCAAATAATTTTTTAAATCATCTGGATCATTTTCCCCAAATACTCTCGAAAGGGGGTGTGTCCATATCGAACTCTACTTTGAAGCCACAGTTTTACGTTTTGTTTTTATAGTTCCTTCTGTACTGAAAACACAAAAAGCAGTACATGCTATTGCTCCGTTTCTTTGACTTCATATTTGTACATGTCAACCACAATAAAATATAACTACATTTCACGAAACAATGCAAAAACTAGATGCATCTAAAAAAACTTTCCAACCCGGAGAAAACTACGCGTCGCACCTTGACTCTCAAAAACAGAGTTTACATGGACAGTTTAGATGTGTTCACTCCAACCAGACTAGAATGATGAACATTTTTCGTATCATGCTCCAGCATGGTACTCCGGAATGCTGTTCCAAACCAACAGTTTGGAGCGTACGTGCAAATAAGCCTATTGTCGTTATGGAAAAGTCCATCGTGGTTTTGGCACTTGAACCATTTCCAGTGAATAGTTGTTTCCGTTTGAGCAGAGATACCAATACATGTCATATAAACACAATTTATACCAGGATGGAGCAACCAACAACTGGAATCATGACTCATCTGACCATGCAACCATTTTCTAGTCATCTAGTGTCCAACCGACATGTTCACGAGCAAGGCATTTAGTTTGCAGCACTGTGCGCACGGACATGTCTGTCGTACATCCTACATTGAGTGTTGCTGTTCTTTGACACAGTTTGCCCATCTGTTAACAACACACCCTAACACAGACATCCCTAGTGTAGGTCATTGAACAGATGTGGTCGGTCACTTGTCCATGGTGGGGAGATAATGGAATGCCAGAAATAACATATTTGCAAAAGACTCTTAACCTTGTGGATCGAGGAATGTTGAATGCTCAAACAATATCTGAAATGGAATGCCCCAAGCCTCTAGCGCCAACCAGGGCCGGCGTTAGGGGAGGGTAAGCGGTCAAATGTACCCGGGCCCGCCGGCTGATGGGGGCCCCCAGGCCTCAAAGCAAGAATCCACCCATTGTCGCCCGGCTAGTTTATAGAGCTAAAATAATAATAAAAAAGAAGGTCGCCCATTTTACCCCGGGCCCGAAATTCCTAGCGCCGGCCCTGGCGCCAACTATCATTCAGCGTTAAAAAGTCTGTTAATCCATGTTGTGCTGCCACAATCATAACAGAAAATTAGGCAAATGAAATCCAAGACACTGCACAACCCATTTGTGTGTTTCTTCCACAGTGCTACCGCCATATGTATATTTTATTTACATCTTCCTATTCCATGATTTTTGGTACTTCAGTGCATATTACAGAAGAGAGATTTGTCAACGTAACATAGATAGTACCACATAGCTGCAAGAAAATTTTTTACTAACTAAAGGCATATTCTGCTCTGTCAAATTACACCCCAGATCAGACAATGTTGTGGAAAGCTTTGCAAAACAAGTTAGTATAGTTTTCATAATGCTTAAGATTTCAAAAATGTAAGGCACCAGCATCTACTAAACCACATGTTTACATCCATATAATACTTGCTGAATTGTTACTGTAAACTACATTATGTGACAGAAGAGTGTAGATCTCGGTAGTAGGACGCCCCGAATCATTTACCACAAAGGATAAAATTTCCAGTTATATACTTTTTACAAAAATAATAATTTCTCAGTAGAATATTGATTTAGATACTCAATTTCTTAATTCAAAGATGGCAAGTTATACCAGTGTGAATAGTTTCTACTCACTTTGGCCCAATCAGGGTTCTCCACATTATTTAGATAAATTAAAAGCACTAAATTAAAAATCGAATCAACTGACTCGTGCTTGAATAGGTTTAATTAAAAGAAAATCTTAGCCGTGATCCATTACATCACCACTTTTTAACCATTAATACAGAGACCTTGCTTAACTGCAAAGCTTGTACGGGCATCCACTGACTAAACAGCAATCATTGCGTGAAGTATTATACTATCCATATATTCTGTTCTAACAAGGACAGCGTATAACATTATTGGGGTCATGGACAATGAGGTTTTCCAAAATGGAACATTAGCGACAATCAGATAATGCGATTTCAAACCTTAACTTTATTTTCAAAGCATCACAGATGTAAAGCCAAACAGCTTATTCATAGTGCCAATACTGATTTGCAACATGCATCATTACTGACATGTTAGTTTAAAAAAAATCCTAAAATTGTGTGATCAGTATGTTTATAGAATCATGCTAATAATAAACAAATAGATTAAGAATAATGATTTTTACTACATCATTGAGGCGAAAGAATAACATTTATAACAATTTTATATAAAAATAAATTGGCAGAAATTTAAGTACATCAAATTATAAAACTGTGGTTAAGTATATTTATTATTCTTGGTCTAATTACCTTGCAGCACCTCTTTTATAGTATTTATAATTTTACTATGTTACACATGTTCTATAACACTGCAAATGTGTAAGACTATGCTGACAGCAAAAATATAATTTACTTTGTCACACAGAGACATGACATGTACCTTAAAGAGAAAAAAAAAAAAAATCTTGGTTTCATTATAAGAATTAAAATTAGTTCCATGAATGTAAATTCAATTAGTGTAATAAACTGTTTCCTATATAGATATTGGGGCCCCCTTAAGTTATGTACACAAATTTAATAGTTTAACCCCCACCCCTACTCCTTGTCATACCAGGACATTGATATGTGACACAATTTATGAATGGTTGTTTGAAGTGAAGAGTAACAGACAATACATTTCAAAGACCAATAGCCCCGCTGCACAGTTACCACAGCCCATTTACAAGTGTAAATGTAATATTTTCTGTTGAAACTCTGCCAATCAAAATCCTGTGTAGCCAGAAAAAAACATTCAACCTGGATGAAAAATGAACACTGAAATCAGATTATGAATTCAAATCCATTTTTGGTAATCCCTATACTACCATAATTGGCAAAAGTTACATATTTGGGAACAAAATACACAGAGCAGACTAGTAAGAAAGTTTTGATAATTTTAATAAAATTGTAATTGCTTCAAACCATTCACAAAAATTTGGAAAAACATTGTTCATAATTATTAAATTTCATTATTTTTTCCTATTTCTTTTCAAGATACTTTCATAATTTGATTCCTACATTGATGCACCAACACTTTAATTCAAAACAGATTTAAGTTCAATAAATTTATCACACAAACCTTTCAGCTAGCACTTATACACAGTCCAGTCACAATGTGACCACCACCTACTTTCGACGTCAACGTGAAATAACCAATCACAGAAGGCAGGTGGCACCACATTACAGTGGAGTGTATATAAAGGATGTCCTAGGGCATCGGAAAGCATTTCAATCGTTGGCGTAATGCAGAAACATAGCAATTTATCCGACCACCAAAAGGGCATGATTATTGGCTTTTTGGCCAAGGGTAGAAGCATTTCAGAAACCGCTAATTTTGTGAACTGTTCACGTGCCGCCATGGTGAAAGTATACCGTGCATGGCAAAATGGCACTATTTAAAATCAGTGGCGTGGAACATGTGGTGCACCACGGGCTATAGATGACACAGGCGAAATAAGGCTACGGAGATGCGTTCAGGCAAATAGACGTGCAACTGTTGAGCAACTGACCACCCAGATGAACCAAGGGGCTATCAAGAGTGTATCCTCAACAACGGTTCAGCGAACGTTGCTGCGCATGGGCCTCTGCAGCAGATGCCTGGTTAATGCACCTATGCTGACTGCTGTTCATTGGCGACGAAGGCTGGAATTTGCACGCCAGTACCGCAACTGGACGTCCACAGAGTGGCGACAGGTGGCTTTTTCCGATGAATCACGTTTTATGCACCATCCGACAGATGGACGTTGGCGCATACGGCTTGAAACATCTGAAAGCAAGGATCCAGGGTGGAGGAGGGAGCATTATGGTTTGGGGAATGTTTTCCTGGCATTCACTGGATGAACTCATCATTGTGGAAGACACAATGGATCAGCCCAAGTACGTATCTGTCCTTGCGGGCCATGTTCACCCCTACATGCGAATAATTTTTCCTCAGAATGATGGCATCTACCAGCAGGAGAATGTGAGGTGTCATATAGCTTGCAGTGTATGTGCATGGTTCGAAGAGCACCAGGATGAGTTTACCTTACTCCCCTGGTCAGCAAACTCATCTGATTTAAACCCAATCGAGAATCTGTGGGACCAACTCGATTGGGTTGTTCGTGCCATGGATCCTCAACCGTGTAATCTAGCGCAGCTGGCCATGGCACTGGAGTCGGCATGGCTCAACATCCCAGTGAACACCTTCAGAAACCTAATTGACTCTCTTCCTGCACGCCTCGCAGCGGTCCGCTCTGCCAAAGGTGGTTATTCTGGTTTTTGAGAGGTGGTCACATTAATGTGACTGGACTGTGTATATGCCTCTAAGAATCATGAAGGAATATTAAAATCATGTGCAACCCGTAATTTTTTAACTATAAAGTGAACAGTTTCACCAGCAAATCTTCAGTAACAATGAATTATATAACAATTTTACTTCTACCACTGTACTTCAAAACTTTCTTCACCAGAAATTCCAAATTTTCTGAAAATCACTTCTTTACTACACTCTGTTTATGAATAAAACTAGGTATTAAATAATCATACTTCAAAAGAGATGCATTTTAACACTAATAATAACTGAGATTCCACAAATTCATAACATGCCCCTCACTAAAATTACTGGGTTATTTTGAATAAATATCAGTTCTCTAATTGTAACAATGATATAATTTCTTGCAAAGGGGGAAAAAAATTAATCCAAAACTAGAACCAGGCATCATATGACAAGAACATACATTGTAAGAGTTGGAAGCATGCTCACTCTTCTGCCAATTTCTACACCTGGGTCAAATGCTATCTTGTGCAACTGTGACGTAATGCAACAACTGACTAAAATATACATTAACTTCCATACTTAAGACTTCTTATACACACAAGATGAACACTGATCTATATAAACATGCACAAGTTCAGGTATCATTAGACAGGAAATCACAAGTTAGCAAAAGAATGTTATAGGTCTCAGGAAAAGTGAATTGGATGAAACAGAATGTTTTGGAAAGAATACTTTGACATCAATACAAAGTAGGTTTTTCAAAACTACCTTAACTTGAAAAATCTTAAGATGGGTAACCTGAACCTGAATGCTGCAACAACAAAAAAACTGTACTTTTTATTTCTCTCATCACTTACATATGCGACAATTTATTTAACTCTTATTTATCTTGAGGAAACTTCAGCGTGTGGACACCTCCCAAACCACAGGACTCATTTCCTTCAGCATGAATAAGGTGTAAAACCGAAATATTGTGTATTCTTGTGTTCGTCATATATGTTCTTCACCTGTTGTTGCCTTCAACTTTCCTTGTAATTTATCTCATCATTCTGTTACATATGCAACAATCACTATTCATCTGACCCTTCCACACCAACAACTTTAATTTTGGTGGTCAATGCCTTTCAATGTTTAAAGTGTTCTTACTGGTGTCTAGTGTAGCAAACAACATATGAAGGGTACAGGGGGGAAAAAGGACAAGAATCTATTTTTCAAACAAATTTAGTTAAGAGTATTTCTGAAATCCATAGGTCATATAGAATATAGTAGCCGTAGCTAAAATTGCAGTAACGATTATGGTGCAAATATACAAGGCATTGAAAAAAAATCAGTTTGGGCAAGAAAGATGAGGGTGCCAGAAAATGTAAGCAAGGAAGACGAGTTCATACACTGGCTGCACTGATGTCGTAGTTCACGGCTCTCTGCCAACAACTGACATTTGTTTGGTCACTCATTGTTTACTGTATTGCGTTGTTAGATAGTGATGACAATGAAAGTGCCATTAGGCAACGAAAATAAGGAATGATAGGGAAAATAATCCCTCTCACACCACATTTTGAAATTGAAAGTTCATCTTTCTCAAAACCTTTCTTTTTGGACCCTCATCTTTCTTCCCCTGTACTCTTCAAATTGTACCCCAAAGGCAACTAAATTAACAAAAGAGCCACAACTGCTAGCGTGTGGCAAGGGCTGGGTGGTGGCAGTGCACCAACTTTTTTTTTTTTAATTTTTAATCGTTGGATGAATATGAGGTCACCACTAAGATGCTGTATTGTACTGCATTTAAACTTCAATATCTTTTTAATTGTATTTATCAGAATTAGTTGATGACACTGCTAGACAGCAGTGATGATGATACCAGGAATCAGAGTTGGGGCTCTCTGACAAACCTAAACCTGCTGTTTTCAGCAGGGGGAAAAAACATAATTTTATATCCAGCGATTTAGAAGACCATTGAGGTGAATTTATATTAGTATGTAGAAAAGGCTGTAGTAAAAGATACTGTAAATTATGTAAATGAGATAATAGTGGAAATACAATTTTAAGTGTGCTACTACTATCAGAATTTTTTTTCTTCTTGCCGAAATATTTTTCACACATTATATACAGAATATAATCCTATCCCGCCTAATTCTCCTATCTTTTTCTGACACAGGATATGATGCCTAACAGTTTGATGTAAGGGTTTGGTAACGGCAATAAGTGACCATGTTCTTCAGTATATGTGACAAATTGTAAGTAAACACACACAGTAAAAGACAACGATGATTTGATATCAGCAGCACTAAAGGATACTACACCAATAATCTCAAAACTGGACTACTGTTTTGATATTTCATCCACTTGTTTTAACCATTTAATGACAGTAAATATTTATGCATTATAGCAACATCGTGATTTCATTAATCAATATTGTACCTCAAGAGTACATATTTGCTACAGGTAGCCAAATCATTCTACAATAATAGCTTAAAGTAACAAAAATAAAAAAGAAAGCTGTATTTCTGCAAAAAGAGAGCACATTCAATGTGCTACTTCAAGGCATCATAGCGTTTGCTACAACACGTGCAACTTTTCTACAGGATTGTATGACATTTTACTCATAAAAACAACCAAGTAGTGATTATGCAATTAAATATCATAACCTATAATAAATGGTAAACTGGAGATATATTTTGCAAGTTTTTGCAAGTGAAGGAACATTATAAGCAAGGGTAGTTAGATTTTTCAGAAAGAGGCATTTATTTCTGTGAGTATACAACATTTGAACACAGATCATTCCTTCCTTATTTTCATTTTAAATATTCCTCTAGAACAGTGATGTCAAAGATACGGCCCGCGATCGCAATGTGACACAGAAAGAAGAATCGTGTAATACAATTAAATAAATAAAATGTTATAATAATTCAGTACATTTTTTTATTTGAATCTGGCCCACCTACACATTCTAAATTTAATATACGGCCCTCTGGAAAACTGAGTTTGACACCTATGCTCTAGAACCTGTACCACTTATATTTTTCTGAATGTGCAACTACTGAATGCAGGTCAGAATGTGGAAGATGGGAAAAGATAATATATGCTACACTTGACAGTCCAATCAAACTAAAGCATCCTTGAGATCAGTTGACAGAAACAACAAGGAGGGGGGAAAGTAAAAATACCATTTAACGTTAGAGGAAGAGGAGCTGTGGTGACACAAAATAAAAGAAACTCAAATGCACAATATTTTGTACAAACTCTTAAACATTCAGCATTCCAAAAGAGTGCGACGAGAGCAGCATTTTTTGTCATCACAGTCAAACTACCTGCCACTTTGAAGGGTTTACTTTCTTGTTTGTATTCATATTGCCATATAGCATTTTCCTGCTTATTATCGTCATTAGATCAATCATTAGGATTTATAAATTGGTTAATACTTATACAGATAGTTTTATCTGGAACTAAATATATTTGCTTTGTTTAGGGTGGAAGGGGGACTAATTTCAATGATCGTCAAAACACTTGAACCAGTCCAGAATCTCTAAAACTTAATTGTTGATACATGTATACCATGTATCTGTCCCCCCCCCTCTTTTATTCAGGTTTTTTTTATGCAGTTGTCATAAACTTCCTGAAATAACTTATTTTTTCTATTCACGCCAAGTTTACATTTGCTAACATTTGTTTTGTGATGTGGAATCTACACTCTGAATGAAATGTCTACAAATACTTTGTCGCCAATCTGGATATAAATGATCTGTAATATGGATGAAACACAACAGAAATGAAAAAAATGGGAGAAGGAGCAAAAACGGATGAGATCTTTCGATGAAAGCTGGCTCCTGCTGGTAGTACCTGGTAAGGACCTTTTCCTCTAATTTCATAAATGTAGCAAGAGATACTCATAAGCTGAAGGTTAACTTTCTCTAGCCTATGAGAAAGTCTCTAGTAAGGGCTAATTATCAGTACACATTCAACAATAAAAAAGTTTAAACACAATCGAAGCAACAGTGCATTGGTGTTTATCACCTGACACTACTTGCTATCACACCTTGTCCAATAGTGGCAAATACTGGCCGACATACCTCACATGTCTAGAAATTTACAGACACTATACACTGCATTTACAGATGATACAAAGTGGTACAAAAAATACAGTATAATGTTCAAGTATGTTAATATACACAACATTTTAAAAGGAAACAAAACTCTCCCAAAGAACAAAAAGTTGCTTCTTGGCATTGTGCAGCCCAGATCAAGACACAAAGTTATCTACAATAAGTCTACATGCCATATTATAATACTCCCCAGTGTTCATTAGGGCTAACAATTATAAAATCCATAACAGTATTTTAGTTGATAACATTTACATAACACAAACCAAATTTTAAATGTGCTATTCAATTTTATTTTATTTTTTTGAAATCTAGAAAAAGTTTCAGCAAAACTACAACACCTTTTTCTTCTTCTTATATAAAATTTAATAAAACTTTATTGTCATGTGACAAATGTTCCAACAACAAATGTGTGCAGCCAATGTAGTATTCTATTTGTCTTTAAAATAAACTCAAACTGCAAAAACCAATTAGAATATAAATTTTGGAAGTTTTAATAATGGAACAAAATTGACTAAATAGTGCAATTTTCACCCACTCTGCTATCTAGCTCTTAAATCCATTTAAAATGCAAATAACTTCTGAAGTATCACCTTTCCACTTTCCCCTACAACCTGTTTCTGGTAAAAACAAAGGTTTATGAAGAACTCTGTATGAAAGAGATACTTCACAAATATCAAGATCCCCTAATGGAATTAAGTATGAGAACACTGCTTCTACACAGTCACTGTCTGAAGATCATTAGGTATTTACGATGCCTAAGCCAGTTAAGCATTTTTAATTATTTGTATGTCCACTTGCAATGGTGCTAAGGAGGTGAGAGATCCCAAAACAGGTAATCCACAATTGTTCAGTGCATGTTTATCACTGCAAAAGGAGACCTTAAACTTCAATCTTAATCAGGTCTGTATATTGGAATTTTTGGAATAAATTCAATCAGAAGAACCTGGAAAATAAAAATGAATATAGTATTATTGTATAGAAGATATAAATTAAAAATATAAAATGATACTGAAGAAAAAATCTAGACTTAGATATAAATTATCAACTACAAACAATTTTTTAAAATCAAAAGACATACAAAATAGGGATAAAAAGTATTCAGATAAACTTCTATGTAAAAAGAGAGAATGAATTAAATTTTTGAAGTGATATTAAACTGATACAAAGATGAAGGAGCTATGACTAAACAAGATTCCAACAGCCTAGTCCTCGCATCAACACAGAAAAAAAAAGCCTTTTCTGTGCAAACTGCAAATTCATTCAGATATAACCTTTAGAACTTGTGAAAGCTTTATTCATACCTGTTAACTCGCAATACTAAATTGGCATCATTGAACTGCTAAATTCTACACATTTGTACATTAATACAATCCACACAAGCTTCTGTCAATACCATCAAAGCAAACCATTAAACTAATCCAGGAATTATGGAAATGTTCCATGCACTGGTTTCTTGGCTATTCCACAGTCTCCAAAATCATTAGAACCAATGGAAAGGAATGTGACAGAATTTAGTCACATTAAGAAACCACTGCAGCAGCTGAAATGATTTATGGAAATTGTTGATAGCAAAAACTTGACCTCTCAAATATAACTCCAAAGACTATTATTAGTATACCTTTCAGGGTAACATTCCACAAATTTTACTCAAACAACATGCATGTTTGCAGATGACAGCTGCAATAATTCAATTTTTGTTACAAGTACGTATTAATGAAACAAGAAATTATGGGTAACGAGAGTAATTACTTAGTGATATTAAATTTGCTTTTCTATGCAATATTGCAACAATTTTACACAGTCGGCATGCTGCTGGCAGATGACAGTTACAACAAATCAATTTTCATTACACGTACACAGCACCTACTAATGAAACAAGAAAGACATGATGGGAAAGAGAGTAATTATGTAGTAATATTAAAGGTAACACATCATAATTAATATAATTTTTCATCCACTGACCATTAATCATGCAGATACAGGTGGAGACCTCTCTACCATGCATATGCCACCATCAAACATTAATCATAAATAAATAATAGATTTTTAAACTCTCTTCCCACACTTTGCATTTAAGTACTGAAGTAAAATTTTATTGCACAATTTCAACTATCTGTGACCTCTAAACAGTGTTTGAAACTAAAACAAGAAAATTAGTTAGATAATAGCTATCTGCATGTAATAATTTTTTTACTACAGTTACATGTATCATACTTGGTTCATGGATTGAAGATTATTCAAATATACTCAGCACAGTTCAGTTTATTTAATAATGTGAATATCGATATGGACATTGCACTGGCAACAAAAACAACTGATGAGGGATAAATTTATCAGATTAAAGAGATCCTCCCTCAACTTCAGGTTTTGACCTGTAAATCAGAAATATTCAAGTGCTGACAAGGCCTCTTTTTATAATAAACTAGCCAATACCCGCGACTTCGTATGCCTGGATTAAGAATTTCTTCGCCAGAATTGAATATAGAATGTTGTTGGTAACGAAGGATTGGTCCAAAAAAACACCGAGTCGGCATAATATGACAGGAAAGCTATCACTATATCATTCTACCGTTGAACCTCTCTCTTGAAGAAAATCAATTTCCAACATATTTCTGTCACCATTCGACAAGTTCTAAAAATTTTGTGACTACAACTGTTAATCATAACGGAAAAATGTCCTATGTCCTTCCTACAGATTTTCTTGTCAAATTCCATTGACATCGGTATAGCCATTTAGTCGTCAAAATGTAAAAAAGACAGACTTACTTCCCCATTTATAGTTCTATTACTGCAGATCACACACACACTGACTGCAAACAACCCCACAGAGATCATTATAACGTAAAAAAGTGTACACCTACAGCATTGCAAGACTACCTCCGATTTGCCTCGCATTGAACCCCTAAATTTGTGACATCTACAGTTTAACATCAATGCGATTAACCGACGGTCCTGGTGTGACTTACGATCAAAAACAATTTTAAAAAATCTTTGCCCACGGAGATTTTAACCGGGGTCCACGACCCAAACAGCAGTAAGCAAGCGCTTTAACCACTGAGTTACCACACCGCTATACGGAAAGGCAGTATAGAGACCTACACATCCTACGCGTCTGTAGTAGTTCAGTAATTTTTCGAAATTATAAGTCAGCATGTGTCATTTATACAGAAAATTTTTCAACCAAATGTAGACAGTACTTTTCTCCTTGTTACAAAGGATAAGTGTGCTAACTTTCATCAAAATCAGATGAAAACTGTAGATTTGTATGAAGAACAAACATACATCTTTATATATACAGATGAAACCATACCTTCACCTCTGACATAGCTTGCTGTGTAATGTAAACTACACCAGAAAGTTTCCGTGGTTTGAATTCCATGTTAAACTGTAGGTCCCTTTTTTTTTTTTATTGTATTTACGTCTCTCAACAGCGAGGTCTTTAGAGACGGGAAAGGATGGGGGGGGGTAAGGATGGGGGCAAGGAATGGGAAGGAATACGGCCATGGCCTTTTGAAGGAAGCATCCCGGCATTTGCCTGGAGTGATTTGGGAAACCATGGAAAACCCAAATCTGGATGCCCAGACGGGGATCGAACCGCCGTCCTCCCGAATGCGAGGCGAGAACGCTATCCGTTACACCGCCACGCTCGGTCTGTAGGTCCCCTTTACCAGGTAGGATTAATGGGTTAGTTTAGGTAAAGCGGAAAGGAACTGTTCACCCTATATCAAATACCTTTAGGAGGGTCCAACCAACCTTCAGGTTAAATAATCAGCTTAGCCATTTATTTTTATTTTATGGTAACATGACTAGTAGCTTGCATTAATGAACTTGTTCACACACAGTGCATGAAATTGGGCTACTGACATCCTTTTAGTTGGACAAGTTTACTTTTTTTTTTTTTTAATATAAGACAGATCAAGCAAGGTGAACACTTTTGGAGCTCTAAGAAATTTTTGAAATGACTGGAGAATTTATGGTTGAGATTGCAGCAAGCTGCTAAGAACTGAATCATATACGATGAGAAAAGGGTATGCCAGTTTCCTTTCGTTTAGTGCTGAGCAACTGTCTCTTAGACCTGAAAGTGTTCAACAAGCTGCAATATGTATACCCAAGCATTTGTATTCAGGACGTTTCTCTGTTGCAAATTTCTACTAAATTGCATATAACATGATGATTTTTGAAGGAATGCAGATATGCGGTGGACAAAACACTGAAAATAGATAGGCACTCTTTTTCCCAGTAGGTGGTCAGCAGTCCAAAAATCCCAACAAGTTTATAAATTGTTTCACAAGTAGTCACCAAGTAGACATTAATGCCTGCACTTCTTATGGTGATACCAATTTGACTGGAATGAATTGCAGAAGACAATGTTCGACAGCCAGGAACTTATCTAAGGATTACAGTTTATGCTTAGTACAAAGTAGCAAGTGTTGAGAATTATGTTGCTACACTTTTCGTTCCAGTATGAAACCAATGACAGATGATTTAAGAGTGAAGAATAAAGGTCCTCCAACTAAATAAATGCAATCTTTAAGGTTACAAACACAGTCAACCGAAATTAATATCACAATTAAAAAATAAAAATACTCAACCAATGAGGCCAAGTACTAATCCCACAGTGTTCTATTTAATCCCAACGGCTAACACAGTCCAAAAAAGTTATAGTTGCCAACAGTAAGTGCAAAGGTTATTCACTACCAAGAGCTGCAATGTGACAAGATGAAGTAAATAGATTAATGTATACAATAAATTAACATATTTAAGATAACCGGACAAACAAAACTGCACTTGAGCTGGAATGGATTGTAAAAATGGGGACAATGTTTGTAACCACACTTAACAATAAATTCACCTGACATTCGGACAGCATAGCAAGCTACATAACCATTTCATGTTAACTATAATCATGATACTAATGAAAAGTAAACATCTTTTATGGAACATAAATAACAAAGGATGGGTAAAATAACTAGAGTCCAACCGAAGATTCTGCTTCGGCCATCTTCAGTCAAAAAAAGCACCTTCAGCCACACATTCGGCTTCGGCCAATTCAGCTGAATGTTTGGCAGAAGCCAAAGTTTTATTTACACTTAGAAGCCGAAAATGAACAACTTTTACGAATACCGTCAACGTAGCGGGCCAACACGATAGCAAAGATAAAGAACCATTTGGAAAATATCATAAAAATCAGTGGGAAGTCTATTGCAAAGCCAGTGTTAAATACCAAAGCTTTATTAATTTTTTTAAAAAAAATCAGAGATCCTGTATGCACCCCAAGATTTTAAAAATGAAATTTAACAGTCTGCTTTATGCAACAGCATAGAAAAAAGGTAGCGCCACCATGGCCCGATAATCGTCCGATTTCTTTGCGGATTAATGTATTACGTATGGACCTGGTCATCTTAAATACGTTTCCATACAACCTCATTGAAGGAGAAGCACTTCCCAGATTTAATTTTACTGATCCTCAAACTTGACCAAAATACAAACAAAAGTAAGAGAAATATTTTAGAAAATCTTTAATGCCAGCTACGTACGAAAAAGTAAACAGAAAAGTTACATTGCTTTTAGAAAAATGTTGAATGGATCAGTTTTACTAAGAAAATATGAAGTGATCAAGCAAACACGTTTTTGATTGTCTTGGCACATGGCACTTCCAAAGGTACCAAAAGAAAACAAATTAAACTTGCTGTCATTGTGTTGGAAGATCATACAGGGCAATATATTGCACAAAAAAAATCACTGAAACTGTTACCAAATACAATAGATGAGAAAATATTCAGAGTGGTATACGTAATAATGCTACAAATATGAATGCAACCATGCGCTATGGAAACTTCATTTTTACTGGTTGTGTTGCTCACACTCTACAGCTCATCATTCACGATGTAATTTTTTAAAGATATTGCTATAATTGTAATAGTGAAAAAGTGTCATAAAATCTAAGAAGAGTGAACAAGCCACTCGATATCTTAATTAATAGAACAGAAAAATGCAGTAAATCTGTATAAGTCAGAACGTGGTGGAATAGAAATTCCAACTGCAGAAGAATGGATACAAATGAACAATTTTATAACTGTGCTGAAGTGTATCTATCAAGCAACATCTTATATTTCTAGCGATTCATCATCAGTATCTTTGATTATATCATTTATTGACATCTTAAATTCAAAACTTGCTCAGAAGGATGAAGGCTGATCATATAGTACTCCTCAAAAGCCGCTTGTGTGAGTCTGTTAACAGGAGATCTGCTTAAGCAAGAAAAACCTTACGGTTGTTGATTGCCGCTCTAATTGATCCACGGTTTAAAATTAAGTATTTGACTAGCAACGAAATTGTAAATACGAAGACTGAAATTGTGGCATTTCTACATCAAAATTGTGCACTGACAATAACAAAAAAAACAGGTCATTTGGATGTGGATGTTGGTGAACCTGGACCATCCTGCTCAACATCAAATTTTACTCCTGAAAATAAATCCCTAGAAGACGGTTTATGGGATACCCTTAACAAAATGACTGACTGAGAATGAATTAGAATATTCGGACAGCTGTCACCTGCTGTTTGAAGAACATTTTATTTGTTATTTATAAGAACATTTGCTGCTGAGGACCGCTAATATTTTTCAATATTGGGCTTCCAGTTCATATATATTTATTAATGAGCGATAGCAACCAAATATTTATCAGCTCCTCCCACTAGTCTTCCTAGCGAAAAACTGTTCAGTGCTGCTGGTCAAACCTATGATGGCAGAAGAGGTAATTTAAGTGGCAAAAATGTTGCAAAACTATTAGTTTTAGCTTATAACTTAAGGCCGTTTGGCTTTGAATATTAAATCTTATTTTATTAGTGCTGATGTACTTTTTCTTTGATTATATTTAGTACATTTTTAATTAATCTGTATATGTGAAACTATTTTAAAAATATTGGTATTGATTCGGTTTTAAATTAAAATTTAATATGTGATACTAATTTAGACAGCAGAATATCGTATTTTAAAAGCTAGAATAATTTATGTTAAATAAGAACTTATTTTTATCGTTGTTGAAAAACGATAATATTACTATACTTAAGTTAACATGTATTTGATTTACCATAGCTAAAACTCCAAAGATTAATAATTAATTTACTCCACTACACAAATTATTCTAATTTAATTCCGGTTGTTACTGTTACATTTTGTAGTTTCTTTTTATTATTGCTAAATAAAAATAACTTCATTTATTTTTGCTAAATTTCATTGCTCAAAACCTGATTTGGTACTATTTTACTGTTTTATTTTATTCTAATAGATAAATATTAAAAAGTGTGTTTATAATTATTGTTAAGGTGCAATTTATATCAACAATACTACATATAAAACAAAATAAAAGTTCAGTATTTGCATGTCATATATACTTGCTGTAAGGAACTAACCTGATACTGGGGTTAGGATATCAGGTGGTATCCTTAACTAAACTATGAAATTCCATCCTTCACTTCGTCTGATAAAGAAAACTTTTAAAATGTTCAAACTATTGAAATGTTCATAAACCGTGGTGAACCTTTAGATATTACCAACTGCACAATTAAGACGGCTGCCACAATCCTAAATTTTTGACCTTAGGAGAGAAAGGTACTATTGCAGAAAAGAAAAGTTTCAATGTTCAGATCACGAAAATACTGTATTCTTCAAAAGCTCAATTAATTTCACATGTTACAATTGGTACGGGCATCAGACTATTCTTCACACAAATATTACAGATTATGAAGCTAGAACAGACCGAACAAACCCCAAGTAGAAAATTTTAAATTCACAACATGGATATTTCATACGCGCGCCAACGCTCAGAACTCAATATGGCAGTTACAACAACATGAGGTATGGTTCACTTCCTCGTCCATCTACCCAAGAGGCATTGCACCTCAGAGAATTCAAGCTAATACATCCGAACACATCAAGCTTACACGGCGAAAAGACATGGAGTCAGGCTTGCAGGCTCTTTGTGGATTAGCATCTTAACTACGCATTTCAAAAAGGGTTAAATGAAAATATTGCCAGTCCTCAAAAATGCACAGTATGTAGCTTAGTTCCTGAGGAAGGTTTCTTGTTATGAGGACTGGCTCTAAAGTTTCTCAAATCACCGTAAAACATTAATCTCGTGTGCGAAACTGTACCGGCATTTTGACCAGCATTATTACTTCCTGTGTCTTGTGCAATCAAGTTTGAAAATTTTCCGAATATCTAATGTAAATTATTATCAGATTATTCTCACATTTCTGCACTTTCCGAAATGCTATTTAGAATTTTGATATGTTCAGTACTTCAAAAGTTATGGACCTTCGAAATTCGGAAGTGATCGGATTGCAACCGTTAGAACTCAAAAACATTATTTTCTTATTTACAGTTTATATCAAAAGAGTGCTGGTTTCAGAATGATTACCCAATTTTATTATTCATTTTAAACGTGGTTTTGTTTGCTTAGGTGGTGTAAGGAACTCACAAATCGAATTTGAAGTTGGCACGTTTTCGTTCACAATGCAATTTTGTTAAAAACTGATTTAGTGTCTAGTAAACTGTGTGGAATGTTTTAAAACTTTTATGTGCAATGTAGTGTTCCCTATTATTACTTAAAATTTGTTAGCTCCAAAAATTACTGAAATCGTGTTGTTATGGTGTGTTAACAGTGCAAGTATGTTCAATGAAGTTTTAAAATTATGTTTTCTTTATTTATACGGCCTGAAACTATTGGTTTTTAGTGAATTGGTTAGTTATTATTAAAAAAAAGATACTTTACTGCATCGAAAAGAGTTGCAAAATAATGAAATGATCACGTAACCAAACCTGGTTGCTTACAATTTTGGATAGTTAAGGATTACGCTTATTTAGGTAAATTTACAAGCTGTTTACTATTATTAACTGTTCTTAAATGTTGACTTGTGGCTATTATTGTGTGTTTAATGGCTTTTCTGCCTTTAAAACGTTTTCTGTTCTGAGATGAGCTGCAGTATCAGCTTCTATATGAATCATTCCTCACATATACTGTAGTTGCAAAGCTAAAGATTTTACAATTTCTAGAAGGTTTACTCCCTTCCCTATGCCTTACAGCCAAGAAAAATAGAATTTAACCAAATTCTAAGGTGCTTACACGCCCCTGGAAGATTGAAGTTATTTTCTTTAAGAGAAAACTAACTGGGGTATATGATGTATACTTGCTGTCAGTGTTCTAAGATATATAATTATTTTTGAACCTTCGGCTTCGGCCAAAGGTTATCCCAAGAGCCGAACATTTGGCTTCGGTCAAAAAATGACATTCGGTCGCGGACACTAAAAATAACCCATCACTCACCGCAGCTGAAGGCTGTGACAAGTAAACAAGACACAAGAAATAGTACACTACTACGGTTTAAAACCTTATTCACATACACAGGATCAGCATTGCAGCCCTGCAGCCTTTAACTTTGATCAGTGATGGGTTATTTTCCCTATTCTTTGTTATTTAAGTGGACTATGATCAGAAAGAAATTAAACTAAGGAAAAAGGAAATGGTTTTAGGCAATATAAATTATAAGGAAAGGGAAAAAGATTAATCACTCACCGAAGTTAAAGGCAGTGACTGGTGAAGAACACATATGACGAACACAAGAATACACAATATTTTGGTTTTACACCTTATTCATGCTGAAGGAAATGAGTCATGTGGTTTGGGAGGTGTGCACATGCCGAAGTTTCCAACATGACTGAGTGCATTATCCGTATGGCGGGGGGACTGAGATGTTAGATATAAATATGTATATCACAGATGGTGATAGAATTAGTAATATACCAAAAGGGTACGGAATGTTGAGACAAAAACAAAAATTATGCAAATAAATATTGACAGATACATTTTGAGAAAAAAAAGGTTGTAGCTAGTTAAATGAAAATAATAATAATGAGTGATGTGTTAAAGAAAGGAATTTTATCAGTTGTTGAGGCCAGGTTGGTGTCTAGTATCTAGGATATTTTGGTATGCAAGTTCCCATCTCCGAAGTTCTGAAGTGGCGGTGGTTTCGGGGATAACTCTGATTGCTCTCATGATGAAACAGTCATTGAAGTTGTTGGAATTGTGCTAATCAGCATGTTCTGGTATTGGAAGACATAAATTGCGGGTGTGGACTATTTGCCTGTGGCCATTCATTCTGGCCGAAAGTAGTTGTGTAGCCAGGCCTATATAGGAACTAGTGCAGTGGCGGCAAGTTTGCTGGCATATGATGTGTGTTGTGGAACATGTAGCATGTCAAGTGATGGGGAAGGTTTCCCCTGTGACTGGGATGCAATATATAGTAGTGGGAGGATGAATGTTGCAGGTTTTACAGCAATTTCAACTTTGGTGGAGTGATGAGTTATAACTAACTAACTCACTCACTCTCTGTGTGTGTGTAACAATTTCTACGATTTTAATATTATTTAAATTCAGTGGAAAACATAGATATATCCAAATTCATAGCTTTGTGGTTTTGAACTAACCATACCAGAACATAACCCCCAATTCTGCAACTTGGATACATCTGGAAATTGCAGAACCTTATTTCTTGTAAATTAATTTCTGTGTTGGGGATGGGAGGAGGGACATTTGTTACCCAGTATTTTCAATTTTGTTAAACCCATTTCGACACTACATTTCACTCCATTCTATAGTGAAAATAAAAAAAATTGTCTACTACCCTACCGCCTCAAAGTTTTTCAATCAAATTCTGGACATGGCTAATATGCCAGATGCTTAATTCATAGATTGTCAATTACAGTAAATTAAATCTGCAAATCAATTTATTTATGAGAAGAGAGAAGTGCTTAGCAGAATTTGAGGTACAGATGCAAAGAAACACTGATAAAGCCGAGACATGACACAGTTTTCAGTGTACTCAACTATTCACATGAAATAAAAGTGTAAGCATAATATTGATAAAGTTATCTAAATTCTTTCATTTGTAGAATCTATAACTGAATGTGTACTGTGGATGTTGATTTGTGAGCTTCTTTGCTATTTTTTCAATAAAAAATATATATATTTTATTACATGTGTAGAGGAATCAGAAGTTTTTTTAACAACTCCTGCAAGCCCATTTTTTTATTTTTTTACTTTTTAAAATAATTATTAGGGTTATTACTTTTTGCTCAGTGCATTAAGGCACCGCACAACGGATCAAGGAGGTACAACAGGACCAGGTTTGAGTCCTGGTACCCACATATCAGCCATCACGATTGCAATTTTTAGGTTGTTTCCCGAAACCATCTGTGAATGCTGGGACGGTCCCCAAACTTCACCTCATAAATTACACATTTCACAAACAAAAATACACTTATCATACAGAACACAGAAAGTTTCACATTTTATAGATATATGGTAACACAAATACGTTGGGTCTAACAAACCAAGTTTGAATTTGGGCAGGAGATACATCATTCCCTTCCCCTCATGATTCACACTGGCCACCTGTGTAAAACATGGTGCCAGCAGTCTGGACCAAGAATAAAAAAAAAAATAATAACAACATTTTACCAGCTCATTGACATAGTTGGGAATGGAATATCGACAAGGACTGAAGAAAAGAAACCAGCCATAATGTTTATGATGAATCACCTGTCACAATTTTGTAAAGTTAAAATCTGTATGGCTGAGCCAGGAAATGAATCACAGTCCTCTTGAACAAAAAGTCTGAAGCTTATCTACCAGGTTCAATACTTCTGAGTGAATGGGTACTGTTAAGTACATGTTGTATGAGAGGATTGTGGACATGTAATGGAGGAACTTTAAATCAAATTGTGTATTCGTGCAACAATTACAGGGGAAAAAAAGAAATTACCACCAGGCCAGTTTAATTTGCTTTTAACACATTCAACAGCATGAGGTAGGTAGAAAATAGTTGAAATGTCCAAGGATTTATAACCAAATGATAATTGACATTTTATTCTGCTTCGCAGCTGATCACAAAAGTTTTGAATTGGTGCTCAGTTTTAACACCTGTGAGGTATGTGTGTAGCACAAATGTTCACTGCTTAACTTGGGTGTAAAATAAATAAAGTTTACCATAAAACTATAAAACTCAATTTTAATTCTTGGCATTCACTTACATATTCCATCATTGATGAGGAATCACACCTCTGTTTTGCCAGTCGCCAGTGGAGCCCAAGCTTGTGATATAGGTGACTATTTTCCCATTCCAGAAGTTTGTCTATTGAGTGCTGAGTCTATAAACAAATAAGAGTCATCAGAAGTAGTTTATGTGGGCTAGGAAGCTTACATTCTACCATCTTAAAACTGAGACGATTGAAATAAAACTTCAGTCCACAGCTTTTTATATAAATTTAACATTTTCAAAAATAGAACTTTTTTATAAGCTGCAATTAACAAGAAAAATGTGTTAATTCTTCTCCTATATAATACTAAATTCATTATATGCAGTGCTTTCAGAAAGAAAAAGTATTCTTTTAAGTTGCCATACTACATACAGCAGGACAGCTGATAAAATTGTTCTCCTTTTTCTTGTTTTCTTCATTGCTGATGGTGTCTTCTTTTGCAATATTTAGATAGACAACATGATAATCATCACAAACATCTGTGTTAGTTTTAAAACATCATAAAAAAAAACCTGCATAAAGTGGCACAGTTTGTTGCTCAGCACCTGGTATTTCTATAAAAAATTTGCCTACTTCTAGCCCCTTTTTAACTGGTGGAGGGCTCATTTCTTTATATTCAATACTTCCCTTAATTTTATTATGCAACTTGCTAATGTAGGTTACGGTAGGTTAAATGGAGCTCGACAAGGAAGCAGCGTCCAGCTTGTAAAACGTCGCCATATGACTTTTCTTTGACACGTCTGGAATCCTGTGAGGTTTTTCTACTCTATGGTAATATCATTTGCAACTGTGATGAGTACTTTCCTGTCTTTTCTGTATAAAACACTTATTTCCTCGACTACACTGTCGTTAACTAATATTTTCCTATTGTTAAAATGATTTAAGGAGTACTGTATGTCATTTGCTTCTTGTAATAACTCTTTCTCAGTATTTAACCCCTTTATGATGATAAAAACCCTCCTATCACTTCATTTTGGAGACACTGCAATGCTGTAACCACCAGCATTTGTATATGTGGTTTTTAGGCTAGAAACTCCAATGTCATGAGAAAGTAGTTGTTTTTTTTTTTCTTTTGTAAATGTCATTATGTGCCAGATATTGCTCAGAAAATACATCTTAATACTCAGGGAAATCAGTAAAAATTTATCTTCACCAGTATTGCAATGATCATCTGGCCATCTGCTCGAATTGACATAGTAACTGTTGTTCAGATTATGCATATATATGTAGGGAGAGAAAGAGATTAAAACGTTTTTGCTCATTGATGCCAAGGGCATTAAAGCCAGAAGATGAGAGTGGAAAAGAAATTGGAAAGAAAGTAACCATGGCCTATCAAAGGAATCAATTCAGAATTAACCTGGAGTGATTTCAGAAAAATATGGAAAACTAAAATCTTATAATAATTGAAAACATTTGCTTGTTATTTTAACTTATGAAGAAATACAAATCAATATCTAAAAAATGAACATTTACACTATCATAACAATTTAATTACTAACAATTACAGTTTCTTGAACTCTAGGTGAACATTTAAATGAATGGTGAAATAGTTTCTGGCTGGACTGATATAAATAACAATGAATTTACTTTTTTTACTTATGGCTTTATACCTCATCGATGTCAAGGTCATTAGAGGCGGGGTGGGACTGGGGACAAGGAACAGAAAGGAAATCAGCCATGGCCTTTTGAAGGAAGAATCCGACATTCTCCTGGAGTAATTTGGGGAAACCGTGGAAAACCCAATTCTGGATGCACAGACGGGGATTCGAACTGGCGTCCTCCCAAATGCGAGGCCAAAGCATTAACTGCTCACACATAACACTCAGTAAATAACAATGAATAAATGAGATTAGTTCATATTTGCAAGGCATATGCTGTGGGTTCTGACGTAAGTGATGCAACTGATTTCATGATTCAACAAGAAGCACTTAGATGACTAAATTACAGGTTCTAGAAACCAAATAGATGCTATAGTTCTGCCTCCATGTGACAAGAAAATAAAATTGTTCCAATAACAAAATTTCTCCAGTACTGCCTAACACCAACTCTACTAACTGTTTTAGTCACCAAGTTGTCATATAGTCAAAAATTTAAAGTAGTCATTTTTCCATCCAATTTACTCTACTAACAAATGTGTGTGTTCTAAAGGCCATACTCCAACCTATTCACAGTTGAATTTAGTTTGACAAAGACATTTCAATTTCAACAACTTTAACACAGAATAATTTTAGCATATTTTTTTGTAAAAACCAGAAAGACTAACCTAGATCATGAACAAGTAGCAAAAAATTAGTACAGTATCATATCTTGTGCGCAATTTCATGTTTGCAGGTTTATTACCAGTTGGTGCTCTTACAGCAACTGTCCAACAGCAAACCAGTATATATATATGTCGGAATCAACCAGAGAGCGCCACATCCGGAGCGCGCGGGCAAGCTACTAGAGGACACGGCAGACGCAACGAGCAGCACACCAGCGCCACTACATCAGCGGAGAGACCTACGCGGGCCTACTTAAGGCAGCTCACAGCCGACGGAAGACCTTCTTTCGGCTTGACTGTTGGGGCATGATCTGCACTCTGTTACTTGTGTACCTGTATTGTGAGATCGTGGAATACAATAAATCACACCAGAGTACTAGTGCTATTCTTTCTTTGATGTTTACCGTCCGAGAGATACAGGCGCAGTCTTCCTATGCCCATGAACCAGCACCGCAGATCGAGCATTCTGTCCCAGCGCGAGCGGGATCCCGATGCGCCTGCCTCCGATTCGACATCAGAAGTGGGATCACACCGGAATAGAGAGACGGACGAAACCACACCGCTAAGCTTAGCAACGCTCAGAGCACTGCTAGACGCCCAGCAGCAAAATTTGATGGACGTAGTCGCAGCGCTGGCTTCGCCGGCAGCTTTCATCCTCCCCGAATTCAACCCTGACCTGCCAGGCAGTGAACCGAGAGCCTGGTGCGAAGCGGTGAACTTGTGCGTTAACGAAAGACCTCTCCAAGGATGCACACTGCTATTGGCCATCAGTAAGGCATTTAATGGATCATCAGCAGGCTGGTGGCCACAAGCAGCCTTTGCCGGCATCACGTGGCAGCAGTTCAAGGAGCTATTCCGCGCTAGGTATGACCAGGTGGAAACCGCTGCCGCAATGCTAATCACGATCCAGCAAGGACAGCCCAATCCCGACGAAAGTTTTGCGGCCTACGCAGGTCGTCTAATGTCAACACTAACAGCATGCTGGAGGGTCCTTTCCTCAGAGCGAATAGCCATGGCTAATATTGTGGCCCATTTGGAGCAGATCGACCCACGGTTACAACACATGGCATTCACCACAGAAATCGCTACCCGAGAGGCACTGATGAGAGAACTTCAAGCAATCACATCCCGGAAAAGTAAAGTGAACACGGAAGGACACTACAGCAGCCGCATGGCACCACTCAGATGGACTCCATCTGACCGACGCCGCAGTGCAGGCGGTGTGGAAAGCTGGGACACCGATCAACAATATGCCAAGCATTCACCACACAGAGCAGCGGATCCAGGCCTAGTGGACAGCCAAGCAGGCTGTTTCCGCTGCGGACGCAGAGGGCACTGGGCAGCGCAGTGCCCACGAGAGGGGGCTTTCGACGGAGAGACGGCCTATGGCAGCGGAACCTCTGCCCCTATCGCCGCCTGCAAACGGGTCAACTGGTGCATCAGGAGCTGCCCAGGCGGAGTGCTGAGCAACAAAGGTGAGTCTTTTCCATTTTGTTTTGACTCCGGGGCTGAATGTTCGCTGGTCAAAGAGAGAATTGCTGCGAAATTGTCGGGAAAATGGATTCACTCAGCTGTAACGTTGTTAGGCCTGGGCGGAGCCTGCCCGCTACAAATCTTGGGCCAGGCCAAGATCGATGACAGAAGCTTAGAATTTCTTTTCCACGTGGTCCCAGACGATACATTAGAAGATAAAATATTACTAGGACGAGAAATCTTGTACCAGGGAATCGAAGCTAAACTTAATTCAACTAGTGTCACCGTGTAGTAAACGCATGCAGCAGAGGCTGGGGGAACCCAGATAACGTAACACCCACCAATATAATTACCGATGCCCCACCCCATTATCTCTCGCCTCTCACCAAAATGCTAGAGGACTTCGCACTATTCTTAGCTAAGGGACTATCCACAACACGGGTGCATTAAGTAACCGACTGGTCGACCCCCCACCGCATAGCGCAGTGTCGACCCTTTAGGATGGCACCAAGCAAAAAAGAAATCTTAAGACAGAAAGTAAATGAACTATTAAATGCAGGCATTATTCGGGCAAGCTCCTCACCATTCTCTAGCCCCGTATTACTTGTAAAAAACAGGGATGGATCCGACCGTATGTGCGTCGATTACCGGCAACTGAACGACAATACGGTAGCAGATAAATTCCCACTGCCTTTAATTGAAGATCAGATAGCAAGAATCGGAGGAGCCAGATGGTTTACTTGTTTGGACATGTTAAGCGGCTACCATCAAATACCAGTAGCCGAAGACTACATTGAAAAAACAGCATTCGTCATACCCGACGGTAAGTGGGAATACCTCACCATGCCTTTCAGTTTAAAAAATGCAGGGGCAGTTTTTCAGAGGTCACTTACCAAAGCCCTGGGCCCGCTAGCGCATACCTTTGCAATAACATACATCGATGACCTCCTCGTCATCGCACCCACGGCCGACAAGGGACTCTACCGGCTATGACAAGTTCTGGAAAGGATAACCGCCGCCGGATTCTCTTTGAATGCAGCCAAATGCGCGTTTCTCAAAAACCAGATCGAATATTTAGGATTTGTCATAACAGAAGGAAAGGTTCGCCCCAACCCAGCAAAGATATCAGCACTCACAAACCTGTCTCCCCCACAGACCATCACGCAGTTGCGACAATTTATAGGGCTAGCCTCTTATTTCCGACAATTCATACCTCAGTTCTCCCAGATCATGACTCCTCTTTTTAAGCTCACTGGGGGCCATGCCAAAACTCTGGAATGGAAAACACACCATGAGCAAATCTGCCAACAGATAATCAACTATCTCATAAGTGAGCCAGTGCTCACTATATTTAAGCCCGCACATTCAGCTGAAATCCACACAGACGCCTGTGCCGAAGGCTATGGAGCCATACTACTACAAAAAGTAAACGGCAAACAGCAGGTCATCACGTACTTTAGCAGGCGTACAACCAACCCAGAGTCCCACTATCATTCGTTTGACCTTGAGAAGTTAGCGATAGTACGAGCTATCAAGCACTTTCGTCATTACTTGCTTGGGCGGAAATTCAGCATAGTTACTGACTGCACAGCGGTCAAAGCAGCCAAAAACAAAGCGGAACTGTCGCCGAGGATACACAGATGGTGGGCATACCTGCAGGCCTTTGACTTCGACATACAGTACAGGAAGGAAAAAGAATGGCACACGTCGACTTCCTGTCCCGAAACACAGTCACACCAGCCCCCACTAACATCAACCAGAGAGCGCCACATCCAGAGCGCGCGGGCGAGCTACTAGAGGGCACGGCAGACACAACGAGCAGCACGTCAGTGCCATTACAACAGCGGAGAGACCTACGCAGGCCTACTTAAGGCAGCGCGCAATTGACAGACCTCCTTCTTTCAGCTTGACTATTGGGGCATGACCTGCGCTCTGTTACTTGTGTACCTGTATTGTGAGATCGTAGCATACAATAAATCGCACCAGAGTACTAGTGCTATTCTTTCTTTGACGTCTACCGTCCGAGGCATAACCGCACAGTCTTCCTACGTCCACGCAGATCGAGCATTCCGCCCCAGCGCGAGCGGACTCCTGTTGCGCCCGCCTACAATTCGACATATATATATATATAACAAGGAGCCTACTACTGTGGGACCTCTGGTAGGCTACATTATTCAGGTGGAAATAATATTTCAACAAATAATTAAGAACATTTAGTATTCACATGGAAATTATTTACCACAATACTTTGTATGTGGTCAAACTTATCACAAAGGAATAAACAATCTCAATCTATGGCAGTCACTCGGGAGATAATCAGCTTAATTTCAAAATTAAATGTACCTCTATTTTCCATGTAAGGATAAAACTGAAAGACTTTTTTCAATGATAAACCAAAAACCTCAGAGACCAGGATTTGGCCACAAATAAATAGCAATGTACAGAGTTTTCTAGATAGATTTAATAAAAATAAATCCTAAATATAAAAAAAACCAAAGAACTATAAACCAAGTGTCAACCACTTGAAATATAACAGACCAAGAAATGAACAGCATAGTCAAAGAAGGATCTTCTAGTCTACATTTTATACACTTCACTCTTAAAAGTAGGCATCCCACAGACACTATGATAGACCAAGGTAACTAACCAAACTTTCCTTGGAAAGTGTTGTTTCAGCACAAAAGCCAAACATATACTGTAATTTTCATGTTTGGTTTGTGTCTACAAATACCTCTTCTCAAAAATTTTCTTAAAACCAGTTATAACTTTGCTGGATAAGTCAATAACATTCAGGTATGGTATGAAAGATATCTGCCATTCTAATAAATTAGATTTTTAAAGTTTTGTCTGCGAGTGTAATTTACGAGTACTAAGCCCATTTCAACAGGATATCTATCTGACTTCAACCTACATTTAAAACATTACTAATTTAACCCCCCCCCCCTCTTAAATTGGTTTACATTTTCTCTCTAACCAGCTTTATTTCCAGTAGTCATCATTTACTCTATTTAAACATTGAAACTCAGCATATGCATACCCTCCTTCTTGCCATATCTCTTATTACTATTCTGCACGGTGATGAGAGTTAACACCAGGGGCGTAGCTACTATGGGGCTAGGCGGTGCAGTGCACCGGGGCCCTCACGCTCAGGGGGCCCCCAAGCATACCTCAAGGGGCCCCAAAGCGCACCTCTAGGGGCCCTCAAGCGCAGTTTAGAGGGCCCCACGAGCCTTCACGGCAAACTGGCGACCTTTTTTTTTTTTTTTTTTTTTTAGCTCTACCGTCGTCTAAGGGGCCCCTGAGAGTACAAGAGCCCCTCACTAAGGGCCCTCCCTGTGCTCAGGGGGGCCCCTAAAGAATAATTCAAGGGCCCTCATCCTCAGTTCAGGGGGCCCCTACCAGCACACAAAGCAAAAAAAGGTCGCCCGTCTGGCCTGAGGGCCCAAAATAAATTTTTTGCACAAGGGCCCTTGTTGACCTAGCTACGCCACTGGTTAACACAAACTATTGTGTGAGACTCGAGGTGACAAATCTAAAATGTTTTAAATTCTGCAAACAGCCACTTTTTTTTTTTTAAATAGTTGGAAATAGTTTCTCAATTTGTGTGGATTGAAATCATTTAAAATTTGTTTTTTTTTTTAACTGCTTTACGTCTCTCAACGTCTTAGAGACGGGAAAGGATGGGGGCAAGGAATGGGAAGGAATTCGGCCATGGCCTTTTTAAGGAAGCATCCCGGCATTTGCCTGGAGTGATTTGGGAAACCATGGAAAACCCAAATCTGAATGCCCAGACTGGGATTCGAACCGCCGTCCTCCCGAATGCAAGGCCAGAACGACATTAAAATTTGTAAGTTGAGTGCAATGCTTAGGTAATTGATGTGAAATTTGTAAGTTTGTTACGCAACAGTCAATGCTAGAATGAACATCAAATTAATTAGGAACAGCCTTAACAATATACCAGCCAGTCTTAAACAAGATTGTGTAAATGGACCAAGAGCTTACACAGATCAAATTACTAAGAGGTTCTCATAAGGTTATGCCCTCACTGATTAAGGAAAATGGGGAATTATCCGAAACTAGCATAGAGAAAGTTAGAAATCTTGAATAATACATTTAAGAAAGCTTTCACGACAGAAAACTCAGAAGAGATTCCAACATTTGCCAATCGTACCAACAAAATTATGAATGATCTCGTTCTTGATGTCGAGGGAATAACTAAAATGCTTATGAATGTAAAAACCAATAAGGCTCCGGGACCAGAGGTATTCCTACAAGATTCTACTCCAGGTACGCAAAGGAAATTGTACCGTATTTGATGAAATTATATGCCGCCTCCTTGGATCAAGGAAAAATACCAGCCGAATCCAAGACCGCCATCGTAAGTCCAGTGTTTAAAAATGGAAATGTTAATGATCCTCAAAATTATAGACTGATCTCGTTAACATCAATATTTTGTAGGATTTTAGAACACATTATCTATTGAAATGCCATGCGGTTATTGGATGAAGGTGAGCTTTTAAACCCAAATCAACATGGATTCAAAAAAGGCCAATGCTGCGAAACACAACTTGCACTTTTAATTCATGACTTGTGCCGTATTATAGATCGGCAATCCCAGGTTGATATAGTTCTGTTAGATTTTAAAAAAGCTTTCGACACTGTGCCTCACACTAGGTTACTTAGGAAACTCCGTGGTTACGGCATATCTAGACAAATATGCGACTGGGTTGCAGACTTTCTGAAGGGCAGAACACAGTGTGTAGTACTCGACGGTGAGACTTCATCACTTACCGAGGTAAGTTCCGGGGTTCCCCAGGGAAGCGTGATAGGGCCTCTGTTGTTTCTCATATACATTAATGATTTGTGCAACATAATAAGAGGGATGAAAAGATTATTTGCCGATGATGCTATCATTTATCGTGAAATCAAAACCCAGGAAGACTACACTTTGTTACAAGATGATATTATGAAAATAATTACGTGGTGTAAAGACTAGCAGTTGGAGTTAAACGCTAAAAAGTGCCAAGTCATGTGCGTGAGTAAAAATGTGACACCATATACTTCTGAATATACACTTAAAATTACTGTCCTTAGAATGGTAGATTCCGCTAAATACCTAGGGGTAACAATTCATAATAATTTGTCGTGAAATGAACATATCGAGAATGTAATTGGGAAAGCAAATTGTATGCTCCGATTTCTAGGCCGTAATTTAAAACAATACACTCCGGAAGTTAAATCGATTGCATGTAAGTCACTAGTGCGTCCTCACTTAGCATATTGTTGTTATGTATGGGGTCCCCATCAAAAGGGGTTAATGGAGGCAATAGAGAAGGTCCAAAGAAGAGCCGTCCGATTCGTGACAGGTATATGTAGTTGGACGGAAAGCCTAAGTTCGATGTTGAAGGAGTTAGGTTGGAAAGACCTGGAACACCGAAGGCGTTGCTATCGACAGAAGCTAATTGAAAAGTCCACGACTGACATATTCCAGAATGACAGCAAACAAATATTGCTACCAGCAACATTTGTATCTCGTAATGACCGTGAAAATAAGATAAGAGAAATCAGGGCCTGAACCAATTCTTTTCTGTATTCATTTTTTCCACGAGCGATTAGGGAATGGAATAGATAGGATTTAATGGGCAAGTAAACTTAAAATCCGACAGGAGTAGCTTTCGATAAAGCTCTCTGGCCATCCTGATCTGGGTTTTCCTAGATCACTCCATGTGAATTCTATGATGGTTCCTCACAATAGCCCATGGGTGCCTCCTGCCATATCCCGTATATCCCTTCCAAACTAATACCTTTTTGGATAGGTGCAATGCACCCTCCGCCACACACACTTTTAGTGATTTGCAGAGTAATAGTAATAGATCAGCATATAAATTTTCTACGAGGTTCTCAGTTATCGTGTATTCATGAAAAATACATTGATCCCAGACAAATTGGAACTTAGAAAGCTCCCTTTCATCTCTGTGAAAGACATTCAAGAACAATGAAATATGCTAACTCCTCAACGCTGGCTGCTGGATTAGCACTGAATGTGAAAATTTTTCAAATCTTGGCAGCATTTTCTGTGCAACAATTAACATAAACCATGAGTTAGAGATGCTGTTTATCAATCTGGGAAACAAAATACAATTACGAGGCATGTTTTTTAAGTAAGTACCGTTTTGAAATTTAAAAAAGACGTGCAAATATATATCAATAATTTTATTTTTACATGAAAGCCTGTACCTTACTCTACTTTTCTACATAATTCCCTCTAATATTGAGGCACTTGTCATAATGTAGTACCAGTTTTTGAAAACTCTCCTCATAGAATTCTGCCGCATAATTTGTTAACCACTGCATCACAACTGTTTTGACTTCATTATCGTCTTCAAGACGCTGACCGCCCAGGAGTTTCTTCAAGTGCAGGAACAGATGGTAGTCACTGGGCGCCAGATCAGGGCTGTACAGAGGATGATCTAGAGTTTCCCATCGAAAAGATGTGATGAGATCTTTGTTCTCATTAGCCACATGTGGACGGGCATTGTCATGCAGCAAAACGATGCCCTTGCTCAACTTGCCACGTCTTTTGTTCTGGATTGAACGGCGCAGATGGTTCAATGTCTCACAATAAGCTGCTGCATTGATTGTCTCATTACGAGGCAGAAATTCTACAAGCAATACTCCTTTTCTGTCCCAAAAAACTGTTCACATGATTTTCCGGGCAGAAATCGTTTGCTTGAAATTCACTTTTTTGGGTGAATCTGAATGCCGCCATTCCATGGACTGTTCCTTAAATTCAGGTGTGATGTAGGCCACCCATGTCTCATCACCCGTAACAATTTGGCTTAAGAAATCATCACCATTGTTGTGGTACCGCTCAAGGAAATTCAATGCACTGCTTAAATGTTCGGTTTTGTGCACATCCATTAACAATTTCGGTACCCAACGTGAGCACAATTTTTGGTAATTCAAGTGCTCAGTCAACAATGCCATACAAAACACTACGAGAAACATTAAGAAAGTCATCACACGAGGAGGAAATCGTAAAGCATCTGTTTTCTCTCACCTTATTGTACACTTTCTGCACCAAACTTTCATTAACGACCAAAGGACGCCCAGTCCGTTGTTCATCATGCACATTTGTGCGGCCATCTTTAAATGCTCTCACCCACTTTCTCACCATTCCATCACTCATAATGTTTTGTCCGTAAACTGCACAGATCTCACGATGAATACCGATCGGTTTTAGGTCTTTAGCACAAAGAAATCTTATAACAGCCCATACTTCACAGTTGGCGGGACTCACGATTATCGGAGGCATCTTAAACACTCAGTGAACAACGTAAACAAGGAAGAATTAGACCGTAATGGCGTTAGTGCAAAGGCAAGAGATGCAGGTACCCAGTGCGCATGCGCGGAACGCCGACCGTAGCGCTGCAGGCACGGTGTGACAAAACGGTACTTACTTAAAAAATATGCCTCGTAAATTAATGGAGCACAAAGCCTTTACTGGGACTTAAAGGGTTTTAGATTACAAAGGAAAAAAGAAGAGAGCAACAAGTCCCAAACAAGAGTGTGGTAGGTGAGCAGTTATTACTCTGGCCTTGAATTCGGGAGGACACCGGTTCGAATCTCTGTCCGGGTATCCAGATTTGGGTTTTCCATGGTTTCCCCAAATCACTCTAGGTGAATGCCAGGATTCTTCCTTCAAAATGGCCATGGCTGAATTCCTTCCCATTCCTTGTCCCCAGTCCCTTCCCACCCCTAATGACCTTGACGTCAATGAGGCGTAAAGCCATAAGTTTAAAAAAAAAAACAAGTCCCAGAAAGATGGAGCAGTAGCCGGTAAAGGACTTGGCCACATTATTTTGTCTGCAGTAGGATATAATTGCACGAAGACCTAAATAATACACCAAAAAAATGTAATACTCTAAATAATGATGTGGATATGATGGTTTCAATCCTGGGTGGAATGTGCCCATAATCTTCTCTCAGAGTGGGCACATTTTTGGAAAAGAACAACTATGGTAGTATAAATATAAAAACTCATATGTCACTATAAACAGAGAAAACGTGCCAATAAGGACACAAAATGGATTAAAAAAACATAAAATAGTAAATTATATATACATCAACACAGTAAAATAGTGGTGACAAAATGTGTCATAAGATGAAAGTTCTTGCTAAGTATGGAAAGGATGAATAAGTTGAAAGGTTGAAGACAATTAAAAGTCCAAAGCAAAAGAAGCAAATAGTGTGGAATTTCAGTATAGGAGAAAGAAATAGCAGGGAACAATGAGCAAGAAACCAAATTTTGCATCACAAATCCTATCAAAAAGTGAATCATAATTTGATATCTATCAAAAATCTGATTGAAATTCAAGAACAGAAAAGAAGTCCTAGAAATGACTACAGTCAAAGATCCATGCATGGAATACAAGCTTGCAGAAATGGAACAAAACTAAGAAAAAGATAATTAAATCGCAGAATGAAATGTTGGATGTCGGTAAAGAAAGAGGACATTTTGTAACTGGTAAGGTATGCAAAAGGTGACAATCAAGAGCAATTTGAACAACACAGTGCGGTTGGGAAACAAGAAAATACTGCGACGACTTTTGTGGTAGAATAAAGAAAATTAACAAGGGCTGAGCAGATGAGAAAACGATTCAAGATTAAGAAGGTAGATAACAGAACATATAATTTAGTATCAGGAAATGCAAGAAAAGAATGAATGCAGTATGTAAGAAAATCAAATTATTGGAAAATAAAAATAGTATACTAACATGGGGAACATATTTTTAAGCTCAGATCTAAGAATGTAGTGAAAGAAGGCACTCAAAGAGAATCCATAATCTGTATAGTAGCGCACACATTTTATAAAAGAAAAAAGGAAATTAGGGAAACAAGAAAGTTGGAAAAACGAAAGAAAGGAAGGAAGGAAGGAAATAAATATGTTAGTATGATACCCTGACCGTCTGAAAAATTCTTTTAATTGTGTGTTGATTCACCATTCCCAAAAAAAAAATTAAGAAGATTTTGTTATCACTCTTCACTGCCATAAACTTAGCGAGGTCATTAGAGGTCAGATGGGACTGGGGACAAGGAACGGGAATGAATTCGGCCACTGCCTTTTTTAAGGAAGCATCCCGGCATTCGCCTGGAGTGATTTGGGAAAACCATGCAAAAGCCAAAGCTGGATGCCCAGACAGGGATTCGAACTGGCGCCTTCCCGAATGCAAGGCCAGAATGTTAACTGTTCACCCACCACGCTCGGTACATAATTCAAAATTATTAACAAGTATAATATACTGAATAGGAAGATGAGCATCAATTGCAGGTCAGGAAAAGCAATGCTGGTCTTTCAGTATATACTAGGATAGGTTAATACATTTATGGCTGAGCCTGACATGTGGGAACATGCCAGAAACGGAGAAGTTCTGGAAAGCAGAGTAATGCTGCAGAAGTTAATATTAAACTGGCTAAAATAACAGCAGTTGTCATCTAATGCAGAGCACATATTCTGTTTAGCGAATACCTTGCACATCATCTCGTGTAGAAATTTACCAGTTTCACATAATTGCCCATTTACAACTGGGACTACAGATGAGGTTTAATCAGGCCAACATGATACTATTTTTAGCATTTGTGGTTAATATCGGCAGAAGTTTGTCTCTCTCTATTTCTGTTCCAATCAATGATTATGGTTATATTCAGATGAAATTCACTCTGCATTAGGGGCACTCGCAATAAAATAGAATGAATATATGAAAAAGTAAAGTTTTCCTTGATTCACTCTCAACTTATAAATTACATTAAATGTAAGTACTTTTAATGTTTGTTGTTTAAATACAGGATACTAATGATACTGGTTTGAAATGGAAAACTTTGACACTTGCTCATATTTTTATTTTCCAATGAGAAAATATCTTTATCCACAATGTCAGAGTTTTAAACGCCTACACCACCAAACATTGGGGGATTACTCCCTCCACATACAATTTTACAAACCTTACATATGATAATCTGTGTTTAATCAACAAAATAATGTACAAATTATAAGTATGTACAAATTATAACTTGTTCCATTTAGGATCCAGAGCCCTGCGACACAGCGGATATAAAACTGAAAAACTTTTTACTGTTCACCTTGCAATTTACTTAGATGTTTCCTTGGTTTCTGGGTAGAGGCACACTTATTATTATTTTTAAACCTAAAACTACAGTAAAAATGGCTGAAATAACTGTGGCTCTAACTGGAGAACCAAGAAAACTTTGAAAACTTCAATACACAATCAATTTGCTGTCCCTCAACACATTGAATTTGAGGGCTCTGAAGCATTTATTTCACTTAAATGATAGGATCCCATAGCTGGAAGAATGGGGAAGAGGATTCAGTTGGATAATTTCTGCTATACATGATGATCAACAGCTTCCTTCATTGTCTTCACCAGGTGAAGTAGTAGATTGAATGGAATTCTACAGTATATTATAAAACAACGCATTCATGTATGGACAGATGCTGAATTGTAGGAACATACAAGGACTGCAACAACAGCTGTTTATCTATTGGCCAGGCTTCATATACTAGACGCAATGGACCGCGATTATATATGTGGAGCCAAACTGCCATGCCACTTGCAATTCAGGGCAGGGGATATCAGTGCAGCAGTTGCTCGGAAAAGATAAAAATAAACAGAGGCGATTCGTAAAATATACGTAAAAGCAGCTACACTCTTCTGCTGTTACTACAAGAAGGATGAGGGGCTCAAGTCGATAAATCGTACATGCATTGTCAAATAGATGTCAATAACTCCTTCGCCTAACTTTTTTTTTTTTGTAACTGCTTTACGTCTCTTTTTAACATCGAGGTCTTTAGAGACGGGAAAGGATGGGAGGCAAGGATGGGGGCAAGAAATGGGAAGGAATTCGGCCATGGCCTTTTGAAGGAAGCATCCCGGCATTTGCCTGGAGTGATTTGGGGAAACCATGGAAAACCCAAATCTGGATGCCCGGACGGTGATTCGAACCGCCGTCCTCCCGAATGCGAGGCGAGAACGCTAACCGTTACACCGCCCCGCTCGGTCCCTTCACCTAACATCTTTCCCTATATATGTAACAAGAGCATAGCCACCTTATATAGTAATAGTCATACTACATCTACAAAGTGCTCCTTCTAAACATGGATTATTAAATCACACTCGAGCCTCAGATAACAAGAAGATGGATGGAGGATGTAGTAGATTTCACACTGCTGTCAGAATCCTAGAAGAGCTAGGTCTGACAACACACACTGGTACTCTTAATGAACTCATTATGAACTTCAGGTCCATTTGAAAAGTTGTAACATTTTAATACAAGATTTTATTCATCTGACTACTGTCACACTCAAATATCTTTGGAAGGAACACAAAGTTAAATTCTTATTAGTATGAACAGCTATAATGTTCAATTAGTGTTTCCCTGTTACTGTATTATCTTCACATTACAACCTTTCATAATCATATTTTTTTCCATCTGCAGAAAGAACTAATTTTTTTATCACATAAAGAGTACTAACATTTATATATTTCACAAAAGCATAGTGTGGTGCAAAAAACTATCAGTTTTTAATTTTATTTCTTCCAATACAGAAAAAAAATTATCCTAAATTTATCCATAAAATGCAATTCTCCGATTTCTATCGGGCTCTTTATGCCGGAACAATGCAATTACCTATCCACATCAGAAAGAAACCCACCCCTATTCGAACAAGAACATGCTATTTAGGAATTTCAACAACTCTTCTATAAATATTGATGCAACATTAGGGAAGCAAACGATTGACGAGATAAAAATAAATCAGATGTTTTTAAGTTTTCTGCACATCCTGCCTTTCAAACATCTACACAAAGAATTCATCATTTTTTCTGCAATGATTCTTGAAACAAAGTTTTAACAATCCACTAAATAGAAACCAAAGCGGATTCACAAATATTTGCAACAATGTGACAATCTAATTTTTAAATGTGATAAGAGCACATTCTCCTACACACCTGTTAGCACCTGAGGTGTACTGGAGATTGTGATTCTGCTACAACACTATTCACTGCGGTTGTCATAATACTACTGCGGTCAATGACAAGACGTATTATTTGCAAGCAGTAATTACATTGTAATACAGCCTAGACCATTATTTTCAAGCTGAAAGTAGGTTGTAAAACACCCTGGACAGGCGTGACACTGTTAAATGTACTTTGAAGAGTATTTCTAGTGCTCGCATTCGGAAGGACGGCGGTTCAAATCCCCGTTTGGGCATCCAGATTTGGGTTTTCCATAAGTTTCCCAAATCACTCCAGGCAAATGCCGGGGTGCTTCCTTCAAAAGGCCATGGCCGAATTCATTCCCATTCCTTGCCCCCCATCCTTTCCAGTCTCTAAAGACCTCGCTGTTAGAGAGAGATTAAGTATTTCTAGTGGTGTCTTGAGTTTGACTACTGCAATATCATGACGCCAATTAATTGAGGAATTGCCATCTCCAGTAATCTCATCACCTCTGTCAAGGCTGAATTAAAAGTTTAGCATGGAATCTGAAGCACAGAATATGCAGATATAGCTTGTATAATCAAAGAACTCTTAAAAATTCCTTATCCCACCAGGGTTTTGAACCCAAATCCTTTGAGAGAAAGTGCCTTAACAATTGAGCTATCAGACCATTCTAAAAGAAAATATATATATATACATATCTGTAGGTTGACTCAAACTCCGACCACCCAGTTACCAATCAATCACTAACTGTTACACCACTGCAACAATTCATAATTACCAGTGATATGTAATTACTTTAATTACTCAGTTAAGATGAAGGAAACAAGGTCTGATTCATTTCAACACTTCTCAACCAATACTTGGCCCCAAGCTACACCTATGAGTGTTTATTAATCATTTCCGTAACTAATAATCCATCTAAACAATTACCTTCTCAATATCGGCATCTCTTCACAATTCTATTTACAAAAATAAACAAAATATTAGCTTCTCCTGGTTATTTTCTATGAATTCTATTTCCCAATCACACAAACACTGAATCCTGCATGGAAAAACAGCTGATTAGACAGACAGTTGTACTTTGAAATAAACTTCCAAAAACGAGGAATTATCGAAAGTAACACTTTTAAGGTTTATCATGATTATCAACTAAGCAAAACAGTCAACTTTTCATCTCAATTGCTGTTAAATTTATAAACAGAAGACAGAGTATCTGCTCTATCTTTTTTTTAGTTTTTTGCTTGTGGATGTGGATTTATGCCTAATAGATATCGAGGTCATTAGAGGCAGGAAAGGACTGGGGGGCAAGGAACAAGAAGGAATTTGGCCATGGCCTTTTGAAGGAACCATTCAGGCATTCGCCAGGAGTGATTTGGGGAAACCATGGAAACCCCAAATCTAGATGGCCAGACAGGGATTCGAAACCACATCCTCCAAAATGCAAGGCTAGAACGTTAACCGTTTACCAACCACACTCGTTTTTTTTTAACAAGATATTACTATCTGTTAACAATTTGAAACTATATAGTTTTATTTACATCACAGTCTGTGTGAAAACTGATGTTACTACTGTTGGTGCAGCTAATCCTTTCCTTCACCTACAGATGATATAGCAAGATAAGATGACTCCCAAATATGTTAAGTTCTAAAGGGGATTTATAAAATGTTAAACTGCAAAAGTCAGAAGTATTAAGCTATAAGATACTGCTTGAACTACTTTCTTCTGCTTCAGCTATCAGATACCCACAAAAGAACGTAAAAACCACATACCATCAAATCTCTTAAATGTAAGCAGACTACAAAACTAGCCCTACTTATTACCAATTATTTTAAGAATGATTGTTCAGGTACCATAACCTATGCTCTGTTCAATTTTAAGAATAACTTTTTGCAAATTATAACTTTTTTTATTTAATTTTGAGATTCAATCCAAGACAAACAAAATATGTCAAACAAATTACAGCATTTGATAGGCAGAAGATCGTAGTCCCACCATTACCATGAAACTTTATTAAAAAAAAAAAAAAAAAACCTAACAGACTACTACATGAAAGGTACATGTATAAAAACATTTGTCAGTATAAAAGTAATAAAGGCATCACATATGAAAACATTATAACTGCCTTTGACTGAATCTGCAATTTCTTTATCCATTTGAGCATGATGAAAGTTTCTGATCAGTTAAAAATTATTAGTTAAATGATATATGGAGATGCACTGGGCAGCTGCATAGCTCAGGCAGCAACTCTGGAATGGACGATAGGGATTTTATCCTACGTGAACCCGAGAATTTTTATTCGAAGCTGAATATCCGGAACAGCTCAGCCTGCTATCCATCTAGTTGCATGGAGGAAACTCAGCAGGAAAGTAAAGAATTGCCAGAGTGTAGCACTTACCCCATCACATTCTTCAAGCGTCAATGGCTGTAATGGGTAGGAGCTCAACCTCTGTAAATCCTTATAGGAAGTGGCATTAACTGTAGGAACCCTGTGAACTTTACCTACAGCAGTAAAAAGCTAATTTACCTAATTTTTAAGCCCCTTTAGGTTTAGGGCCTACCGTAACGTACTAAATTTAATTACTTTCGCTGTAGAACCAATAACCATCAGTGTACAACACATGTTTTAGATTTACTATCACTGCTTTTCAATTCTGTACATCAATAGAACTTATGGTATATTATATATATGAAGTTCAGTCCCAAGCAATCTGTTATGTATCACAATACACCAAATTTGTAGGCCTAAAATAATTTCACAACACTGAAATAAATATAATACTGGCGACAAGAAATAAAACCATTTGCTTTAAATTGTAATATTACATACCCGCTTGCTGAGGCAAATCACTGGCCACAGGGAACAACCCAAAGTACAGCAGCAGCAAACACAACCACAAAACAACCACTTGACATTAACAGGCAGTGTTTTCTTCAGAACACTGTTTACACGCATTATTGTGGCTTTGTATTCTTCTGGCGCTACCCGTGAAACAAGACCATTTGGAAATTCTGCATCAAATCTGTTGCTTAACCCAAACCTGTTAATAATAATAAAAAAAATTATTAAACAACGTTTTGTGTTTTCTCTACGCTTAAGGAAACGGCACCATTCCATTTCCCTCATTAATCTACAACTATGAAATCATTATTGCTGGCACAGTCGTGGAAACCACTAATGTTTATGTTTGGTGAACAAAGGAGACATGTTCAATCGTCACAAAATATTTGCAAACGCAGTTTTTCCAAATAGTTTCAGGAGAACCGGAAACTTACACTGTCATATTTCCTGCTCCCCGAACAACTACAGGATCTGGTACAAGGGTGACATAAGTTTCTTCAAATGGAACTTCTGGTTCTTCTTCTTCCTCGTAAATTGCGTCAAAGTCAGCCATGACACCACATTTATGACTATGTTGGGAAACCAAATCAGCTTCAAAACAAATACTGCGTGATGAAGATACTGCCAACACAAAAACGCCGATTTCTGTTGAATGTTATATCCCTGATTTACAGCACTTCAGTATTCAAATTGATGATGGGAGTTTATTAAACTTAGCAAAGCTGCTAGTTCTTTGCATAAAAAAATTATTTTCAAATGATGTACGTAAACAAATTAATCGTTTTTAAAACGAGCCGCACTCCACTTTTCCACATCTCTGGAGAGTGAAATTTACCATTCATCAAACATAATGAAAAACCAGCATTCTGTGCCAAGTCTTAAAAGGATTTGCTACAATAAATCTAAACACATATAACATGTCTCTTATAAGTGAATAAATTCATTCATCATTTAGTTTTAATAAAATAATTTGTAACTGCGCTACAGCTATCGCTCCTTTAAAAATTTTCTAACAACATGCTTACATTCTACGCAAAGTTCTTGTAATTCTTGCTGGTTACTCCAACCCGACTCCTCTACCAACGAAAGAACACCTTCCCACCCCATACCTGATATCAGGTTGTGTGTGATTTTTTTAGTGGAAAGAGAATTGCTTGTTCAAGAAATGAGATATAAATACCTGGGAATATTAATTGACAGTAAGCCAAATTGGACGGAAAACATGGGGGAGGAAGTGTATGTAACGGGTTCAGAGCATTGCATCTGTTACAAAGAATAAAGCGGGGATGTATTAGGGAATTAAGAGAAATGGCCATCCCTAGAGTATTGTGGACTGATATGTGAGGTTCTGTTGTTAATGCTCATTCGGATAGGTGATGAATGATAAGTTATTGAAACTTGCTTATGTTCGATATTGTATTTACTATGTCTACCAATGGAGGAACACCGCTGGACGTCAGCTGCGTGTCTCTGCAGGAGGCGGTTGAAGGTGGCGGGTCATGTCGCGGATGCCTGTACTCGGCCTTTAAATTGCGGCTTGTCATGTGTAGCTGCCCCTGCCGCTCTTGAAACTTATGGTTGGCATCCATAGTCCCGTCACTCCAAGTCTCAATAAGTCGTCGAAAGTACCCTGAAGAAACGTACAGTCATGATTCTTCTAACGCCCATGAGCAAGTGCGAATACCGCACTGGCAGTCTCGAGGCGCCCGAGCCAAACCCCATTGCTTGGGTTCAGTGGAGTTCGCATACCGTGCGTGACCGTCGGTTTTCGGGTGATCAAGCTGCATCTAAGGGCACTACGCGGTTGGCCGCAGCTCAAGACGTTGAGCAACCTTGCCCTGATTGCTCCGATGCTGGATGCGGCTTGGAGATGGAAGACCAAGCACCTCTGAGGCTTGGCACGCATCTGATGTTAGTGATGCTCTACACAAAAATCGAATGGATGGGTCACGACCAAAGCCGTTTGTACTTTGTTTGGGTGTAATTCGCAGCACTCGGATGTGGCGTTGGGCACTCAGGGAATTGTGTCCATGCTGTTGGTCTTGCTGCCATAGTAGGGCCTCTGTATATATGATTGGCTCTATAGTACATGGGACCGAGCACCTTGACCCTGGTGGAGCAGCGCCACCTTAAGTGTTATGCAAGAGCATGCACTACGATGGTGCTTTGTGTAGCTTGGACGAGTGTACGGGATCCAGAACCCTCAGTGACGTATTGGCACGTCGATTGGATGTGGGGGAACGTACATTAGACTTGTGCCCGTTGGGCGCTTGGTCGCTGCGGCCTCCGCCACGTTTCTGTTATGGGTTATTAGTTGGCCGGACGCCTAGCTATGCTACCAGAGAGGTATGTCATTGGAAAAGAGGGCAGTGGATCTTCGATTCGGTGGCGGCGCTGCTTGAAGAATCGCCCCGCGCACACCGCTTCTTGGTGACTAGTACCCCTATGCCCTACCATTCCTGCTGCAGTGGCGGATAGATTTCTGCTACAACAGCGGATAATTGGGAAGAGACTCAATTGAGCGGTAAAAAAATTCTAGTGAGTTTTTTTGTATCTGCTTAACGTCTCTCTAACAGCGAGCTCTTTAGAAACGAGAAAGGATGGGGGGCAAGGAATGGGAAGGAATTCGGCCATGGCCTTTTGAAGGAAGCATCCCGGCATTTGTCTGGAATGATTTGGGAAACCATGGAAAACCCAAATCTGGATGCCCGGACGGGAATTCGAACCGCCGTCCTCCCGAATGCGAGGCTAGAACGCTAGCTGTTACACCACCACGCTCGGTATTCTAGTGACGTTAGTGAGAAGGGTATAGAGCTCCATTCCGATACCATCGATGAACCGTCTTCGCACCTGATAACGGCAACAAGTAGAACACAAGTGTCTACAATTGCAAAAACGTTTCCGTTGAAAGGACCTTATGCAGGAAATGAGCTTTCGATCCCGACCGACATATTTTCATTTGGATTCATGTCTGGTGATCTAGGTGGCTAAATTATTTGCTGGAATTGTCCACAATGTTCCTCATACCAATCGTGAATGAGTTTAACCCTGTGTCATGATGCATTGCTGGGCTGTAAATGTCTATAGTTATTTGTCAACTTGAAGGCCATAAATGGCAGCAAATAGCCTTAGAGAAACTGAACGTAACCATTTCCAGTCAATGACCGGTTTATTTTCTCCATGCCATGTAAACACAACACATACCATGACAACCTGACAACCTGGGTCCATGGCCTCGTACGGTAGTCGCTAAACTCGAACCCAACTACCATCAGCTTTTACCAATTGGAATCGTGACTCATGTGACGCCGCAATCTTTTTCATCTTGGGTCAGGAAAGGTGCTGCAGTAAGGCGTATTGTTAGCAAAGGCATTCGTGTCGGTCTTTTGGTGCCATATCTCGTTTACGCCAAATTTCGCTGCAATGTCGCACAGACACTTCCGTCGTACGTCTCACATTGAGTGTTGTTTTTTTTTTTTACTGTTGCCTGCCTGGAGAAGGAATCTCATGACATTTGGTAAATTTGTATTGATATCACAATTAAGGATTGCAATCCCGCAGTGCTTTCAATCCCGCGAGATTTGCGCCGATCCCGCGGGATCCCGCGGGATTCCGCGGGAATTGCGCTAACAGTTTTTCAACGTACATTTTTTAAATATAGTTATTTAAAGTATTAAAAAAATTAAATAATAAACGTCTATTAATTAAATTCATAAATCAATTTTAATGTTAAATAATAAAAATTAACAGTTAACAATATTGTAATTGGCAAAATGACATTAAGAATATTTCTAGCTTTACATTTAAAAAAAAATCTAAACCAATTTTTAACTAAATAATAAAAAATGCAAAATATTCGGTCTTAGGTCATATTATGTACTGTACCTCACAAAATCATATCGGTTTGAAAACATGGTATGCATAATGGGCAAATCACCAGAGTTTTTTTTGTTTTTTTTTTTTGTTTTATTCTAAATAAATGATCTATAACACCAAGAGAAGCATTCTATTTCACAAAGTGTAGTGAATATAATTTGTAAAGTGTAGACTTGGCTCAGAACAAGATCTCATAAGCATTCGTCATTGCACAAGCATGAGACTTGATTTAGTTTTACAAGAAATATTTTTATGGGATTCATTATTATGTTTCTTGATTGATCTTATAGTTGATTCATTGTTATTAGAATTTCAGATTTGCTTTAAGTGGCGAAACGGCTTTTTTCGAGTGGAAATTAATTTTTTATTTAAGAAAGGAGACGTTCTCGGCGATAATTGCAATGAAGTCCTCACGGGTGGGTCGCCGGACTGTGTTGTAAAAAAACACGAAATTTCACACGTAAGGAAGACGGGGGAGGCATGGTGTTTTTACAACACAATTCGGTGATACACTCGTGAATACTTCATTATAACTTTTGTTGCTTGTAGTCGAGATAATAATAACGAGTTGAAAGGACGCATGCTATTCATTCAAAAATAATGTAGTGTGGCGATTGACCAAATCATCACAAGAGGCATTAATCGAAGGCCAGAGCGGCACATGTTAGCAGACGGCTTTCGTCAAAGAACATGTGTTTCCAAACGCATTGAGGCGGTGGTCGAGACAATAATTAGTCTAAGGATATACAATTGCCTTTTGATAACTGCTAAATAAATAGGTATCCAATCTAACATTAGTTTCGTATGAACGAATAATCAAATTTTCAGCCGCAAATATTACGATTACTTTATCTGCAAATACAGAAAATGGGAATAATGAAACCGTGAATAAAAAGCTTTAACTGTGTAGTTCAGATGACGTTTGCGACACATACATAACTCAAATTATAGAATATGTATCCAAAACAAACCAAATTTTAAAGAATTCGTTACAGTGGATCTATTTACTTATGAAGGACGAAGGTTAACAAAAACAAACGTTTGTTCAAATGCCAATTGCGAGGGTAGAGTCAAACAGTGCAATGCATCCGATAGAGACCGAGTGGGGCAGCAAGTCACGCAGACTGACACACGTTTTTGCGGCTTTTTGCGGATTGCGGATACGCCTAATTTTGTGCGGGATCCGCCAGACTGTCTAATGATGCGGAATCCCGGGGGTTTGCGGGAATCCGCTTTGCTGGATTGTAATCCCTAATCACAATTCCCTAAGATAAAAAGCAGTTACGATTTCGTAGGGAGTGTCCGCTATAATTGAAATTAAATGATATTTAGTAAACATTTCAGGTAAATAATAAAAAAAATTCATTTCATAAAGACAATTCAAGGAATAATTAAAAATACCGATTTGAATTAATGAAGATGTTTTCGAAGTAGTTCGTTGTGAGGCAAACGTCACACTTGTCAAGAAAATATGGATCTATGTAACTTCGAAAAAAAAAAATCTTTTTCTTTTGATGAAATTTAAATCCATACATCAAAGTAAATTAGTACAACATAGCGCGTGATATACGTTGAGTGACGTAATATTTGTGCTATATAAACAACGTCATAACCTTACGAGATTCTCATATTACTTTGATATACGACCAGAATTTTTTTGATTAGTAATAAGATCTTCCGATAAATTCCTGGCTTGGAATTCTTTAAACGATTCACACGTTGCTTTACGCTCTTCCGCTCGCAACGGGACTATTTTAGCACGATTAGCCGATTCCCCCCAATTTCTTCACCCTGGCATGTAAACGCCTTTGCTTCCTGAGCAAGCTTTTCAATTCCCGATTGAACAACGGAAAGTTCTTACAAACCTTAAAAAACTTCTTAGGGACAAATTGTTTTGAACTGGACCACATTATTTCTTTTAAAATAAACCAATATGTTCATTACATTCGTACAGTTCACTAATAACAGTCTTATAACTGGAATTGTTATAAACTCAGCATTATGCTTCACCCTCCATATGGTGACTTCGCCGATCTTCTTTCATTGTTTCATTGGCTTCAATTATTTCTTTTGTAATGGGCAATTTTAAGAAACAAATTATTAAATAAATATTTTTAAAAGTACGGAAATTGAAGGCAGCTTTTAGAGGCGCAGCGAAGCCGGAGCGACGTAAAGTAGAACGCTGACAGGCGCTAGTTCAGCAAAGATGCGCGCCAGTCACGCGTGAAACAAAGGGTAATGAACGGATATAAACGTTTCCAGATGGAAACGAGGTTTGAAGTCACGAGGCGACTTTATAGAAAATTCGGAGACCAACGACTGGAGTCACGCGGCGACTATCTAGAACATTCGGGGCAACGAAGTCACATGCACAGGCTATAAAAAGGGGACAGCGAAGTGCCTCGCTCTCACAGTTTAGAAACAAGACTACACAGCCACTATGTTCGTTTAAACAGCAACAATGAGACTTAGGAAAGCCAGCTGGGTCCCTCTTTGACACAGTTGAACTGTAAGTGTACTTCTTCTATCTGTTTGAATCTAAGTGCTCCTGGATAATTGCTAGCGGGGATCTTCTAGTAGTGTAACCTTTCTATGGCACAGGTGTAATAAATATGAAGTGGCATCTGAAGAGTTTTCCTTATTTAGTAACCTGGTTAGTCAGTACAGTCTCCCGAAGTTGCAGCCAACTGTCGCAGACGCTGGAGGCAGGGCCGGCGCTAGGAATTTCGGGCCCGGGGTAAAATGGGCGACCTACAAAATGGCCAGGCGCCAATGGGCGTAATATTGGCTTCATGGCCTGAGGGCAACTATAGTCGGTGATCGGGCACCCCATCAGCCCGCGGGGCCCGGGTATTTTTGACCCGCTTACCCCCCCCCCCCCTAACGCCGGCCCTGGCTAGAGGACTGACAGGGACGAGAGATGGAGCATAGATATTAAGCCAGGTAAGTGCCATAGTAAAAAGAGCTGCACACTACTCGACCTTCCTGATAACTAATCGACTAAACCCACAAAACCGTCGATTACACTTTATTATTCACGAATTCCCCATCAAACATTTGTATTTAATACTCCATTGATCACCTATTTTTATCCCCTTAACAGCAGTCCCTAACCTAAAAAAAGGCACAGTCCTAACACGTTCATAATTTGAGGTTGGATCCCTTAGCTTTAACTAACAACTCAAAAAGTACACCCATACTCTCTCTGTGAAGGTATAACCTATGTGTAAAGAAATCCCATCTACTAATGGTGTCCACTGGCATAATCCTGTGACAGAGCTAATGCCTTCCACAGTGCCATCAGCATTTTCATATTTACTCACATCACAACAGTATACGGTGGCTGAGTATTGCAGGATCTTCATGAGACTCTCTCTGTTATGTTATACCTAATTCCACACCTTTCACAGACCATTCTTTATACTGTAAGCATCATTTTATAAGTGCTATTCCACATACACCCCATTATCACTGTCCCAAACCTACAAAGTCATCTTAATGTTGCCTGTATTAATCAAATGAAAGAAATTAATTTAATTTGATATAATTGAGATGGAGCGCATACTCCGGTGGCAATATCCGTATACACCCATCTTTCTCATTTCCTCTTCGCACCTACTTTAAATTCTTTCATTGTTTTTATTAAAATATTAATAATTTCTCTTGCTAATTTATTCCAATCCCTGACATCCTTCCCTAAGAAAGAAAATTTTCCCACACCCTTACGCCCGAATACAAGCTTGTGGTCATGGTCTTCTTTACCCTTCTACGCACCTATCTTAATTCTCCCACCAATCTCTTTCCATGTTTCATTACCAATATACACCTTGTACACTCCCATGACTCTCTTCACCCTCCTTCTATCGTCTAACGAATCTCACTCAACTTTTTTTTTTACTTATGGCTTTACACCTCGTCAACGTCGAGATCATTAGAGGCGGTATGGGACTATGGACAAGGAACGAGAAGTAATTCGGCCATGGCCTTTTTGAAGGAAGAATCCCGGCATTCGCCTGGAGTGATTTTGGAAAACCCAAATCTGGTTGCCGGACGGGGATTCACTTAGACACAAAACTGACACATCATTCAAACTGTTATTTAACAGTACTTCATATTCACTTAGTTTATTACTTAAACCTTGCACATTTTGATACGGAACTGTAACTAGTTCATTTGATCCTGTTTTATGTGTGCTATTGTTACTATGTTGCATATTGCAGGATGATACTATGGGTGCATTGTTTTGATAAAAGGAATTTTTTTGGATTAGAATCTATATTTAAACTATTAGTTTGAGTCATTTACAGTGCACTGTGCTCATGATTATCCTTTACATGTTCATCTGTTAACCAACACCCCATACGCACATCTGACATTATGATGACGGTGGGGTGTTGAATACTTCTGAAAAAGAATCAGTTTTGTTCTGAAATGGTGCTGGGCGACCTAACTTGTTCATTATTACTTTAGAGATTGATTGACTGATTTTTTGTTTCCTTTAAATTCTCAGGATTACTTCGATAATGGGGCACACTTCTGTTAATGTTTTGTTCTATTCTATTATATATCTCATCACCGAGAAAACGCCATCGTTTTCTTCTTATACACGGATAAATATATTCTTTTCTTCATACAATTCTTGTACATCAATATCAGACGTTTCTCCTGCTGTTAGAGGTACTTGCAAGTCACTGCATTGCTTCAAATATTCAGTCACTAATTTCCTTTAGTATTTTTATATTATACATGAAAACAAACATGTTCGTATCATGATTAAGTGAGTCAAATCTACGTTGGCAGCATGCGCGCGCATTATCAACACTAACATACAAATAGTTTATTTTGAAAATCTCCTCTGCATGAAATTCAATAGCTTCATATTCCCCTTCATAATCAAATTTGGTTCTTTTACGTCTCTTTCTCACGATTATGTACTTTGTCAAAATAATTTTCATTAACTGTTTCTCTCGCTGTTATCTAGGATGACTGGAAACCATTTTCCCGATAATTATCAAGCCAATGAGTATATGCGTCTAAGTACTGAAAAAGGCAGCATCTAGTTGCATTTTTCGTTTTTGCAACATTTTTCTTATTACGTTTATCTTTTTAAGAATGTCATACCATACGAGGAGACTGGAGAGCAACTACAAATTCGTAGGTAGTTATTTCCTTTTCTATAGAGTAGCATTCACTAACCAACTGACAATCAGTTGTATTTTCTTCTAAATCCCTCAGAGCATCAAATACATCTCTTGGTTAGTATTTAAAGGCCTTCGCCGATTCTACCCTGCATTCCGTTCTAGCTTCAGAAAGTATTTTTGGCGAAAAGGATTTTACATGTGCTTTTAAAATAGCCTACTTATAACGCCATCTAGCAGAAAGGCGATGTTGCATCTACTAGAATGAGATTCCAGCTATGACTTCCATAGAGTAACAAATAAGCAGGTGGATTAATTTCAAGTATACGTTTCTGGACACCACTTTTTTATCCAGGCATATTGGCTTATTATCATATTCTTGGCATCTTCAGTTTTGCAATGATATGTCCAACTGTTCTAGCTCTGTGAGTATATACTTAATGAACCTCTCAGCTGTGGATTTTTTTGGAGGTAATGGTCATTAGTCGTCTTGTCTGTTAATTGTTTTAGCTGAAATCATAGCATTGGATCAAATCGGGATATTAACTTTACTAAATCTATAAGGTTGTCGCTAGTCTCACTTGAATCTGAGTCAGATATTAATTTCTCTCTAATTGTGAAATGTTAAAAAATTTACAATTGCAAGCAGTCTTCTAAACTATCTCTCCAACGCTGCCTTTCTTCAGTCAGGGCTTTTGGTTAACTTTTTGACGGTGCGGTCCGGTATCGGACTGGTGGTTGTGGAGAAGCATATGGAGGGAGTTTGGAAATTTCCACTTCTTCTGGACCAAATGATGTATCCATGTTATTGATTGCCTTAAAAAATTCTTTTTTCTTCATCCACACTTCCATGTTCATCAGATGAACGTAATATGTAGATTGTGCCATTCTAAAACATTGGTAAAAATTCATTTCGTCATCCATCACATGTTGTGACAAAGGTAGCACTCTATTTTTAGTGTGTGTTTTGGGGTAGCAAAAATAAAGTACATTATATAGCAAAAGATTACATTGATTTTATTATGTTTGAATACATATTTTTAATTACTTCAAGATTTGATCTAATATCTCAGATGGTTACGGCGTGCGGCTGCGGTACGGTAGGTCCCTGGTTGTGGTTTAAATTTGATATTTATTTCTGGAAAAGCGTTGATTTGTTAATGCGAGGATGATATGACGCTGCGTGGTTGGATTTCTGCGGTCAACAGTAGGTCTCCTATTCCTGGTAGGATTACCAGCATTCCAAAAACGATTAGAGAATCGAACTGCCGTCAGTTAAGGGTAGCTGCGCACGTCTGTACTAACGACTCGTGTCATGTTTCTGTTTCAGACATAGTAAAACCTATAGACAAGTTGGGCCACAAGGCGTATGAATCAGCGCGTGAGAATTCGGTAACGTTACAGTTTCCCATTTGTAGTGTCGTGCCGCGCACCGATTGTGGGGAAGCCGTATGGTGGAAGATTTATAATTTGAATTGTAGTTTACAGGAGCTGTGTCGCAAAAACAACTGGGGCTTCGTCGACCTTCGACCGATGATAGCTGCCAGCTGGGACGCATTTGACTGGTCGGGCGTTCACTACACACTGAGAATGGCGACTAATGTGGCTGCTAAAATATGGAACCGTCTTGATGTGAATTATTTTTTAGGAACACCGTGAGGCCCGAGGATCCCTCAGTTCAACGAAGAATACGCGTCGGTAACCTAGATCTTTGTTCTGGAAGTGATGGTGGGAATAAATCGAAATTTACAGCTCAAAATACTTCACCCGTTTCCTTTCGGAATGAAAATACTAAAAATGCGAATTTAGACTCTTCAGATACCGATATTAAGTCGGTAAGGATAATGATCCTTAATTGTCGGAGTATTAGAGAGAAAGTAGCCGATTTCCACGCCACAGTTGCGACTAACGATGTCGGTATAATATTAGGAACCGAGAGCTGGTTGACGCCAGAGGTGGAATCTAGCGAAGTATTTGCTCCCCAATTCAATGTTTTTCGGAAAGACAGAACTACCTCAATGGGCGGAGGAGTGTTCGTGGGCGTTAATAAAACTGTCAATTGCTCCGTAGTAAATGAAACGGAAAATTTTTGCGAGTTAATATGGGTGAAGGTAAAAATTAGCAGAAGTTTCAAATTAATAATAGGATCATTTTACCAATTTCCGGATGCTGGACTAGATAACGCGGAGTATTTTAGACAGTCACTTAATAGTATTTCTCAAAAATTTCAGGGACATACATTGATCATTGGAGGCGATTTTAATATACCCTCATTTACGTTCAAGTCATGTGGAAGAGATAGGTTAATAACCGAAACGTTCGTAGAATCATTCGGGGAAAATTCTCTTGAACAGATGGTCGAAGAGCCAACGTGGAGCGTCAAAGATTCCTCGTCCATTTTGGATCTTTTTCTTACAAACAATCCAGATAGTGTAGATACAGTTTGTATAGAAGACGGTATAAGTGATCACAAGGTGATTGTGGTATCTTTAAAATCTATGCTGAATTTGAAGCATGATAAAGACAAACTCGTATATTGTTTCGATAAGGCAAACGATGCATTTATGGTCGATCATTTGGTGAAAACGTACACGCTAAATACAAATGTTGAGGAACTTTGGTTTGATTTTTTTTTTTTTAAATATTGACCGGCTTAAATCAATTTGTTCGCACGAAGTTTATTAAGGTTAGTAAGAACTTCCCGTGGTTCAATAGGGAAGTGAAACGGTTGCTCAGGCAGCAAAGGCGTTTGCATGCCACGGTAAAGAAATCGGCGGACTCGTCTAATCGCGCTAAATTAGTCCAGTTGCGAGCGAAAGTGCGTAAGGCAATGAGTGATGCGTTTAAAGAATTCCAAGTCAGAAATTTATCCGAAGATCTGATTACTAATCCAAAAAAGTTCTGGTGATATATCAAAATAATAAGAGGCTCTCGTAAGTTCATGTCGTCATTTATTAAGGAAAATGGGGAATTATCCGAAACTAGCATAGAGAAAGCAGAAATTTTGAATAATACATTTAAGAAAGCTTTCACGACAGAAAACTCGGAGGAGATTCCGATATTTAACAATCGTACCAACAAAATCATGAATGATCTCGTTCTCGATGTCGAGGGAATAAGTAAACTGCTTATGAATGTAAATCCCAATAAGGCTCCGGGACCAGACAGTATTCCTACAAGATTCTACTCTAGGTACGCAAAGGAAATTGCGCCGTATTTGATGAAATTATATACCGCCTCCTTGGATCAAGGAAAAATATCAGCCCAATGGAAGACCGCCATGGTAAGTCCAGTGTTTAAAAATGGGAATGTTAATGATCCTCAAAATTATAGGCCGATCTCGTTAACCTAAATATTTTTCAGGATTTTAGAACACATCATCTGTTCAAATGTCATGCGGTTTTTGGATGATGGTGAGCTTTTAAACCCAAATCATCATGGATTCAGAAAAGACCAATGCTGCGAAACACAACTTGCTCTTTTAATTCACGACTTGAGCCGTATTATAGATGAGCAATCCCAGGTTGATTTAGTCCTATTAGGCTTTAAAAAAGTTTTTCACACTGTGCCTCACACTAGGTTACTTAGGAAACTTCGCGGTTACGGCATATCTAGACAAATATGCGACTGGGTTGCAGACTTTCTGGAGGGCAGAACACAGTGTGTAGTACTCGACGGTGAGACTTCATCACTTACCGAGGTAAGTTCCGGGGTTCCCCAGGGAAGCGTGATAGGGCCTCTGTTGTTTCTCATATACATTAATGATTTGTGCAACATAATAAGGGGGATGAAAAGATTATTTGCCGATGATTCTATCATTTAACGTGAAATCAAAACCCAGGAAGACTACGCTTTGTTACAAGATGATATTATGAAAATAATTGCGTGGTGTAAAGACTAGCAGTTGGAGTTAAACGCTAAAAAGTGCCAAGTCATGTGCGTGAGTAAAAATGTGACACCATATACTTCTGAATATACACCTAAAATTACTGTCCTTAGAACTGTAGATTCCGCTAAATACCTAGGGGGAACAATTCGTAATAATTTGTCGAAGAATGAGCATATCCATAATGTAATTGGGAAAGCAAATTGTATGCTTCGATTTCTTGGTCGTAATTTAAAACAATGCACTCCGGACGTTAAATCGATTGCATACAAGTCACTAGTGCGGCCTCACTTAAAATATTGTTGCTCTGTATGGGGTCCCCATCAAAAGGGATTAATGGAGGCATTAGAGATGGTCCAAAGAAGAGCCGCCCGATTCGTGACAGGTATATATAGTTGGACGGAAATCGTAAGTGCGATGTTGAAGGAGTTAGGTTGGGAAGACCTGGAGCACCGAAGGCGTTGCTCTCGGCAGAAGCTAATTGAAAAATTCTCGATTGACGTATTTCGGAATGACAGTAAACAAATATTGCTACCAGCAACATTCATATCCCGCAATGACCGCGAAAATAAGATAAGAGAAATCAGGGCCAGAACCGATTCATTTCTGTACTCATTTTTTCCACGAGCGATTAGGGAGTGGAATAGAAAGGATTTACCGGACGACTAAACATAAAATCCGACAGGAGTAGCTTTGGATAAAGTACTCCGGCCATCCTGATCTGGGTTTTCCATGGTTTCCTCAGATCGCTCCATGCGAATGCTGGGATGGTTCCTCAAAATAGCCTATGGTCGCCTCCTGCCATATCCCGTATATCCCTTCCAAACCATTACCTTCCCGGATAGGTGCAATGCATCCTCCGCCACACACTTTTAGTGAATCGCGGAGTAATTGTAATAGTAATAGTAGATAGGTGGATACGATAGATGTGCATCACACAGCTGGTAAGAAACTCTGTGACTCATTCCTTGAGACCAGAAAATATATAATGGTCTCCTTCATTACTAAAAAAAACTATACAGTGGATCGAAAGTAACCTCAAACAAAACAAACACGTCAAGTGCGAAGTGATTGCCGCTTGACATTTCATTGCAATTGCGTTCAGAAACGCGAGATTCTTTCAGTCCAGTATTGGGTGTGAAAGACTTTTAATATTGGCTTGTTAAGACTGCATTTAAACATAATTTTTGTAAGTGAGGTGATAAAGTTAGTCAAATAAAGAAAATATTTTAACGTACTTTATTACTTTCGTAGATTATAAAGTACGCCTGCACAAAATAAAGAACAATAATCTGTAACAGAGTATGGTTGGCAACCCTGGCTGTGACTTCCAACTCACTTTTAGGGAGACAACCAAATGAAAACGTTAAAGGAAACTGAAGACAGCAGTTCGCAGGAACAAGTTCATCACAAGGTCTAGCTACAGACAAGTATGAACTCGACCGACTGTTGGTGCGGTGTAGTACCCGTCAAGTGTGACTCGATGTTCCAGAGTAAGGTGACAAGAGTTGACGAACGAAAGGGGATCGCCCGAGCGTAAATCGTATACACTCTGAAAGTAACAAAAGTGAGCGTTCAAGTGGGTCTTCTAATATGCGAGGTGCGAGATTCAAATAGTAATGATTTTGTTTTACTATGTTTTACAGTTAAATTACAAAAATATTATTATTAAGTGATAAATTATTCCATTTCAATATCGTTAATCTTACTTTTTATACAAATGTGATATTCAATAAATATAAATGAGAAATTTTGGTTAGGTTCTTATTAATAAATCCTTTACTATCAGTTAATCAATTTTATTTTATTGTTATCACTAATAACTAAAGATAAAATATTTTTCTTAAAAATATAAACTTTTTTCAACACGGGATGTTGCGCGAGGCCTGTCCAAGAGCGAGGCTCCGTGCGATTAGGGGGCATCCATAAATTACGTGAGGTGAAATAGGGGGAGGGGGGCTCCGGCGAAATCTCACCAGATCTCACCAGGGGGGAGGGGGGGGGGGTCTACGGAAATCTCACGTGAGATTTTGCGAAAAATTTGGGGACAGTAGAGCCATAAAAAAGGTCTACAATTTGCGTCAAAGTTGATTTTAGGAGGGTATTTCGTCCAAAAAAAAAAAAAAGTTCTACAAAAGTTTCGAAGGCGATTTCTAGGGGGGGTTCTCACGGACCAGATCTCACCAGAGGGGGGGGGGGGTCCGGCCAGATCTCACGAAATCTCACCAGGGGGGAGGGGGGGTCCAGAAATCCGGAAAAACACCTCACGTAATTTGTGGATGCCCCCTTACCCTGCTCGCTCCCCCTAAGGTCACCTCTGACGATAAATGTACCTTTGTGGAAGCGTTGGACTTAATTCTGTCCGGGAAGGCAAACAAAAGACTTTGATTGTATAGCTGCAAGGTATTCCATTATCAAATGCGGAATTTTGTAACGGTGTGCATATTTGGAATTTCTGATGCGTTCCGAAATACGATACTTAACCTTATTAACAGGTGAAAAGCAATTGAGTGCCTAGCGTGTATAAGACAAATATTGGTAATATCCCAATAGGTGCGTTTGTGTTCACATATCATTGTTTTACCTAAGATCATAAAGTCTGATTGTAAATTCTGGGTGTCAAATACAGGAGCAAAGGAGGCCAGATCGATTTGCTTGTGGAAATTACCACAGAACACAATCAGCAACTTATATGATAAAGGAACTGTGTTGGAGCAGAATACAGTTGAATACATCTATATCCTCACCGTTCAGGAGTTTGATGTCTGTTAGTGTTGTGTGACCCGGCACCGAGTAGGTAGATTTCAATGTTGATATATCATCAGTTTTGGAACTAAAGAAACAACGAAAATGTCGAACTCATGGTGTAGAAACCAGCGGCTACTGGAGAAAAAAAATACCATTAATGTCAGCATAAATAATAATGATGAACTTAATTTCAGCTGGGCGACAAATACTAAGTGGAATTATTTGTTATGATATCGACTGTAACTTGTGCCTAAGGTGCTTCTTCCTGGTTTGGAAGTAGCCGAAAATACCTACGCTACTGGGAAGGCTGGTCGACAAGTTCCTGAATATTTTTATACATGTCGGTTTATCTTCTTTTTTCTAATTTTGTGCCTCAGAAAATATTTTAATCTCAACGTTGATTTTGGCCTCATAATAAGTTCTACTGTTTCTATTTTTTATTAATCTTTTATACGGAGATGAATCCTGAGCCAGTCCGAAAGCTGACAAGTATGTCTACGGAACAGATACCAATGCATGTATCCCCCAATTTCTGAGTATTTTAATAAAACGTAGATAAACCGAAATCTGGTTGGCTGGACAGAGATTCACCTATGCTCAGTCATGCAAAATCATTTATTTACGCTTATAAATACGTAAATAAAATTGAACCAAATATAATATTTTTGCAATATTTTTAGTGCGTTTGATTTGGGGGCTGAAATATTTTTTTCTATGATTGGTTGGGGACTAAAATATTGCTGTGTACCAGCGCTGTTACGAAAACCAGCGTGTACTGCGCGTTAACTGAGTTATGTTGCAACAGTGGTGACCAAAATCCCTGTTTGTTGATAGTGATCGCTAATGGCTGCTTGATAGCCACCTGAACAAATACCTGTTCCACACAAAATTCCATACTAGTAATTCCAACGGTCACACACTAAAGTACAGTACCTGTTCGGAAACAAATTTACTCATACGATCGTTCGACGCCCTTAGATCCTATTCTAGAAAGAAAGGGTTTCTTCGGGATATGACATCATCGGAAATACCCAGCCCCACCAGAGACCTGGCCAATTTCCATTGGCTGTGTGCCGCCATTCGCTCCCAGTCGCCTGGGGCTCGAGTAAAACCCAGAGAGAGATTAACGGAATATGCAGTCTCGCTTACTACCGGTCTGTGACTTCAATGGAAATTTCCACTGATTCTGGCCTCTCAATGGCTACGCCCCTCTGCTGCAATCGCCTATGACATCACACTCCCACCAGACTTTCCCAATGGTCCATTTGAATCACCCGCCAGAGACGTCATACGATCTCGGCCTTTGATTGGCTGAATTCACAAGTCCGCCAACGCTTCCCACTGCCTGAGCCTGGATTTTACAGAAAATATATAGAATCGGCGTCCCCCCACTACTGATTTGATTTCGAATAGCTGAGAGATTTCACAAGATATAATCTATTCTTTATGAATGCGATTCATGCCAAAAATACTGGTCGGATTTTGATGTGGTTTCAGTTAGTGTACTGCTCGTGATTTCGTGGGAAAAATAGGGAATGTTTCATTCTGATAATATTTGGAAAAGCTGAGGAACTTTATATTGTATCTTATTTTGCTGAACGCGATTATCGCAAAAACAAAGGATTTTGGTGGGATATCGATTAATGTAAAACAGTGTATGTATGATTTTTATGTGAGGTCGAAAAGATGAGAAATATAGGCAATTTTTAACGTGTTTCACACAGATGCTATTGGTCAGATTTTTATTGGGTTTCGATTAATGTACAGTTCGCGGAACCGCGGTTAGATGGGGTATGTATCAATTTGACGCGATGTAGAAAAGCTGGGGAATTTAACAAAGTAGTATCAATTATTGGTCTGATTTTAATGGCGTTTTGAATCTTGTACAATCTGTTGTCCCATGAGTAGAATAAGGTGAGTTTAACTGTGAAGTGTATTCAAAAAATTAAGAAATTAAAATAAAATTTCCACAAATCTGTATTCATTGGAAGGTAAGTTGCTACTTGCAGTCTAAATGTTTATTGTGATTTCAGCGTATGAGGGCACCGTACTATTCGGGGGAGTGAAGGTGCAGTATAGTGCAAAGACCCTTCAGCAAAGGTAATTTGCGTTCAATGAGTCACGGAAGTAGTGTACTATGTAGGTTTAAGAATAAGGTTTGAACATTATGAGCAACACGAACAAAGATTTTTGCAATACCTAGTTATAAAAAAGGTGAAGGTTACGGTGTTCATACGGCTCGTAACGCTTCCCGCAAGGATTCACGGAGGTAGAGCTAGCGATTTTGCCACCCCGGACAAATAGACAAATTTCCGCCCCTTAAGATTATGTAGAATTATATATTTAAAAAAAATATAATTAATTTTTTAATCGAATAAAATATTTAATTTTAATTTTAATATTCATAAATAAACTTATTGAATTTTGATCTAGCGGCACAAAATAGAGAAATTAATTATGAAATATCTGTACATAGACACAAATTAACCATATTTTTACGTTTTTAAATGCTATTACAGATGGGTATTATCACACAAACAATCTAAATGCCATTATTTTGAAAATAAAACGAAATTACATCAAATACGCTAAAATCACAAAAAAAACTTTTTTTTCTTACTTTCAGGTTGCTAATTTATTATTACATCCTACAATTTACTTCATCGGCAATTTCATACTCAATTGCCAAAATGGCTAAATCATTAAATTATCAATTTCTTGGTTTTCGTAAATGCTTAGCAAGGCGTCGTATACATCTTCCAAATGAAATTTCAAGGGTTTTATGCCTCTATCCTCTCTATCCTACTCTCCCGTCTAGTGTCACTACATGTTTTCAAAGTTGAACCCTGAACATGCTTTAAAAGTATTGCCCATCGAAAAGTAGATGCCAAAAAGAATAAATATATTTTTTGGACTATGTTGAAGAAATTAGTGGCTTCCAAGGATGCTTTTGCCATTAATAACAAGATTGAGAGAATGGCTACTACACGGAACATTGAATGCTCGCGAATTATATTGTTTAATTCTAAACTGCACTCCTGCTTTATTGCCCCTTATATTGGACCCGTTGTCAGTCCCTGTCCTCTGATATACTGCAAATTTAAACACAAGTCATTAAGTTCTCCAACTATAATGTCAGACATTTGTTTTCCTGTGGATCTTTCGACTGGTAAGAAGCCTTAAAAGCTTTCATTAATTTTAATTTCAACATCAGGATTAAATTTATTGGTTGAAACATATCTGATTACAAGAGTAATTTGCTGTATCTTACTAAAATCAGGAGTACAGTTTTAAATTATGGAAAAATATTTGATTTTTTTTATTTCATTAATAACATGAGACTTTACACTTTGATGCAGCAGATCTACTATCCCGGTTTGTATATTTTTTCCAAGATATTGAGCTTTAGTCTCTACTTTTTAGAGCACTCAACGGACGTGCTCTTCCATAATGGGATCGTATTCAGAAAGTAACTCAACTATTTTTAAGAAATTACCGTTATTATGCTCAAACAACTTGTCGCTTGTACCTTGAAAAACCAGTCAACTTACCAAGCATTTTGGTAATTGCAACGATTCTTAGAAGCACCTTATTCCAATGATTTATTTCGGCATTAATAACCCTTTGAGTGGCAGCATCTACAGTTTTACAACAATTTAATCTTTTTTGCCTGAATATGATTTTTCGAAATTTCATGCTTTTTTAAAGTTTCGTCGAGGTGCTTCCAATTTTTAAAACCCTCCTGTGAGAGAGAACTAACTAAACAACAGAAAATTTTGCAACAGAAGTAGTAAACGCAGTAGCTAATTTCGCAATATTTGCTCTCCGTTGCTAAAAATTCGTGTATAATATTTTGCGCCTTTGCGTCGATCTGTGTCATTGGGAGGAAATTTGTAATTATGCAATAGTTTAGGTGGACCTTGCCTTACTAAAAAGCTTCTTACGGCGTCTCATAAAATTCTTGGCCACAAAGTATTATAACGCCTTCTGTGAGTCTCACGTTGGTGTCAGTTCCAGTTGGTTTACAAACTTCATTCATTTGTTCGCTATTATTCTCTGACGATTCTACTTCTTTTGTATTCCGACCTGATATTGGATTCTAAGATTTGTTTTTGTAAACCCTGAATACAGTATATTTTTTAACGCGCCAGATTGATTCTGCCTTTACGCTTCTTTTCCCAACCTTCTTTTTTTGTACTGGTAACCAGATAGTTTTCTTTGACCGTCAGACATTTTGGAAGAGGCATGCACGTAACTCAAACAATGTACACTATAAAATAATATAAAAGTAAATATTTATCCTTGCTCTAAATAAGCTAAAACCATAACTAAGATAAATTATTCTCAGTCGATATAAAAAAAATACTTATGCACAACACAAAATATTTTCCATACCCTGTGAACATAAAGAAAGTCTAGTGTTACTACACAGTCAAAGCACATTCGCGGAGGATACGATCCGTAAATTTGCTGCAAATGCAGAAACCGTGTATACAGAATGGCAATTTCTATAGGCTTAAACGGAATACGTTCCAAGTTCACAAACAAACAAACAAACAAAAAACAAAACAAAAATGTGGAGTGATTGTTGCGCAATGCACTTATTAAACCAACTGACAAAGTTATTCACATTCACTAAAATAGTTAATGAATTTCTTTTTGTTGAGACGATTTACAAATGCAGCAATTAGAGTATCTGTAAACCGCATTTGTAAATATAATAAGCTTCATGGGTTATTATATATTAGCAGTTAACATTCGAAATTGAATATACTAACGGTATGTGAAGTAACTAATTGGTAATCAGCAGCTGGTAATATTATTTATTTATTAATGATTGTAAGTACTGTCCCACACCCACTAAACTACAGTATTTTCACAAGCGATCAAAGCTAGCGTATGTAATTTAACCCAACCATAACACTTACAATGCCTGTATCTAATTTGTACAACAAATCTGTGAGGCTCGGATTACGAGAAGAAATTATTATGCAAATTATTCCACTTCGATTTCCAATAACAGATCCATATTGATTTGGTTCATCAATTCAATAAAATAAATACTCAGCATCTCCCGCCGAGCACTATCGATTCCATGTATTAGAGCCTAGCTGAAATTGCGAAAAACACTCCTTTTCACCGCGTCTAGTAACTTGTGGGCAGTATAACGTCGGAATCAGTGCAGGTAGCCGAGGGCAGGTGTAACAGCCTCCACCTACTGGGATTCTGTTGTGTGCTTTTGTCGTTGTGCGCTTATGTCGTATATCCAACTAAATAACAGTTTAATCATAGATGTACTTACCTTTAGAAATTATGAAATCCTGAAGTAAATTATATGAACTTCCACTTATTACTAATAACGTAATAGTAAGACTAATGCTGTTGTGTAATGAAACCACTTTTGTAATTAGCAATAATAAGCAAATTGAAATAACAACGCGTTCTACTCGCGTGCTAAGGCCCAATTCATACAGAAGAGACGTGGCGCGGACGCGGCGCATTTTGAAGTTGCTCCTATGGCGGAATTCACACATAGGCGGCAGGACAACGGCGCGCCCCTTTGAGGTCCGCGCCCCGTCTCTTCGAAGTCTAGCTAAGAACTGTAAGTTTTTAACGAACGAAAAAATCGGTATGTGGATTTTTTTTATTAATTTGGTATTTAACCCATTAATATTATTAATATTTTTCTCACACTTACAGCTGAAATGGCGCCCCTAAATTTTAGCGCCCCGGGCAAATGCCCGGTTTGCCCCCCCCCCTAGAGCGGGCCCTGAAGAGCTTCACATCCCCATTACAACCATTGGCATTACATGGCTCTGATGGGGTCTGTGTCACGCTCTGGCCATTATTTACTTTCCCAGGGAGTTTCCTCCTCGATAATCATTGGATGGAGGGCTGGAGAAGCATGGGGAACCATTCTGGACGTTCAGCTTCGAAGAAACACCCTTAGTTTTATCGAGAATCGAACAGAGTTTGTCAGGGCTCTAGGGTAACGCTCTACCACCTGAGATACGCGGCCGCCTATATAGCTAGTTATAAATAAATAAAATTGCTATACTCTTATTGTAAAATAATTACTACAGAACAGTGGTTCCCATTTAATGGTACGCGAATCCTCAGGGGTACGTGAGGTTGTATCAAGGGGTACGCTGTTATCCTCTTGGCTACGGTAATCACTAGGGTTCGGATTTTTATGAAAAAAAAAATTGAGAAAGACTCAGGCAAATATGACCTTAAAAATTGGTAAATTTGAGCTAAATGAGACAAAAATGACCAAACATTAAATTTATCATACAATAAAACATGTTCAATTATACATCATTTATTCTATGTGACCGGTCTGGTAGCTCAGTAGTTAAGACGCTTATTTTCAAAAAGTTCGTTGCTTCGGTCCTGAGTTCGAGTTCGGCAGGCGTAGGAATTTTTAAAAATTGTGTTTGATCATATAAGCTTTGCCAGGTCGCTCCGTGGTCCACGTTAAACTGTAGGTTCCAGAGGAAAGAAACTGGCCATCCTAGCTCTGGCACAATGGCTTAGTATGCCTCCTTCGGGAGGATCCAACCAACCATCGGGTTGTGGACTAAGTTAGTTTTTATTTTTATTTTGTGTAATAGTGTCGCTTTCATGTAGACAGCATAACTTGCTTCCATGCACTCACTGTACCATTTAGAAAACAAAAAGTTCGAAAATTATTTTCTTGTTCCTGTAAAAGAATATATTACTATGATTAATTGACTTTCGGGTTTTTTTTTTTTTTTTAAACTGCTTTACGTCTCTCAACAGCGAGGTCTTTAGAGACGGGGACTTTCGGGTTATGCTGCGTTGTTTATTTCATTACCGAAGCTTAGGTAATGAAATAAACAACGCGGCATAACCCGAAAGTCAATTAATCATGAACAAAGATAGCCGTGGAAGTCTGAGGAATCATTTAATATATTACTAGATTTTTTCTTTTAAAAATGGCAATTTATTATAAATTCGTTGTGGATTAGTGTATATACCATTTTTGTAATTCCTTTTTAATGCCACCATTGCAGTATATAACCATATGCATCTTCAAATTCTCGAAGAGGTATTTTCTCCTGTTTTCATTTAAAATTAAAACTGTTTTGTGCTGTGAGCAGGTTCGTTCGACATCGCTAGATGTCACGGGAGCGTAGTTATACAGCGTCAGGTCACTGCAATTTAATTGTCAGTCGTCTTCAGTCAAAACAGATTTACCACCATGTAAAATTTCACCAATTTTACAATTTTTTTTATATCCAGTATTCCCACGCAACACTTTATCAAGTTTATTCTTTAGCAAACTAGACACATTGCCCCCTGCCTGGTCTATCTCGGTTTCAACACTTTTAACGACCCCCCAAACTTTCATGCAGTTCTAAACCAATTTCAATTGAAGTTGTGATACCTGAAAAACTCAACTTTATGTACGCAAAATTCCATAACAAATTGCTGGAACAGAGTTCTTCGGCAATTTTTATGGAGGATGTTTCACTGCTATCAAAATTAGAAAATATTTTCTTTATGTTTTACTAATATTCACAGTAGTAGTGTACGGCGCAGTGTCAGTCACAAATAGTAAGACATGTTCTCGATTAACTTCAACTTTCCATAACATTGTCGAAACGAACTGCAATTGTAGAGTGTTTTACTGGTTCAAGAACTTCACAGCCCAGTAAAAATATGTCACTCAGTCTGTCAGCAAGTAGGGTTCCAACGATAACATTTACCATTTACAATGCAACTCCGACAAGCATCGGTATTTTCATCCATTGATACCCAGATCCTATAGATGCCTATCTTAATTTTGATTGTCTGCAATACATTTTCGTCACAAGACGGTAAACAGTTCTTCCTCAATGTTGATTTGGTTGGCATCATCTGAAGCATTTAAAATGTTAATTGTTCACTTTATTAAGTGGGATGTTGGCTGATACCATCATTCCACAGACTTCTTTGGAAAAAAATGACAATTTGGCTGAAGACGAAGCTGTAGATGTATCCAAAAAAAGTCACTATTTGCTTTGTCGTGTTGAATGCAGTGATACAACGCTATTCTTGTGTCTTGATGTATTGCAATGCTGCTACACATGAAATCGCTTTTGTTGCAGTCAGTTTAGTTTTACATAATTTACAGAAGAGAACTCTTTCGTCTATACTAAAATACTCCTCTCCAAATTCCTTTACGTATCTCCGTAACTTCGCATTTCTGAAAATTTTGTTTTCGGTATCGCGGTACTCACTGATCCTCTGTAGATTTAACACTGACTGAGGATTATTTTCAAAGGTATTGGTGACAGTGTGTGAGTGACTGAAAGGTTTGTGCTTGTCTCGACGAGTCAGGTATTTGGAATGCCTGACCCTGATAGGGAGGTTTTTCCCATTAAGCAGCGGTTTGTCCATACTGAGGACCATAGGAAGGCAACTGGTTCCTCTCAATTCATCGGTCAGTCCCTGTAGTGGACTCAACTTCTGCGTTGTCGTTATAAGTGAGACATTCACGCGGCTCGATACAGGCATGCTGCTTCTGCATTGTCGAAATCAAAAGGAAGGCGGAACATTAACGTTTTGAGAGTGTCAATAATGTATAACTTTAATTCTTGTCTGGTGAATTCTGACCAATTCAGAGACAATTAGTTTTGTTTCTTTCTCCAGTGTATAACAGGAGTACATTTATGTGGATAATTATCTTAATTTCTTCTCATCTATAACTTCAATTAAAAAATTACCACATTTTTCCTAAAAATGTGACCATAACTATTATTGTAATATGATCAAAATTAGGAAAATTGCCTGAACATGCAAGTATTATTATTATTATTATTATTATTGCAGCTATATCAATCCTTTTTTCAGGATGTAGCCTCTTTAAGCCTAATGAGCTATATATTAGAATTTAATTCTACATAGTGTTGCTGTAGTTCTTTCCAGGCCGATCGATCCTGAGCCGCCCTCTTCCAGTTCACGCCTGTAACTCGACGTATATCCTTATCCCAGCGATCCGGGGGTCTTCCTCTTGCTCTTTTCAGGTTTCTCGGTATCCAGTCCAGCACTACCGTAGTCCATCTTTCATCTCTTTTGCGAGCAACATGACCGGCCCATTGCCATTTTTGGGTCATGACTCTTTTTAAGATGTCTGTTACTTTAGTTATTGAACGGATGTGCACAGCCCTTTTCCTGTCTCTTCTTGTAAACCCTAGCATTGCTCTTTCCATACTTCGCTGGGCAGTTCTCAGTTTTTGCTTCGTGTGACTATTTAGGGTCCAAGTCTGGCAGGCATATGTGAGGACCGGTAATACACATTGTTCAAATACCTGTTTTTTAAGATGTATTGGCATGTTCGATTTAAAAACTATGGAATTTCTTCCATATGTTCTCCAGCCCAGCTTTATCCGTCTGTAGATCTCAGGCTTTGAGTCACCATTCATATTGATCAGTTGGCCAAGATAGATGTACTGATCTATGAACTCAATACCAGAATCTTTCATGTCCGCCTTGTCTTTATCTTTTTCTGCCCATTTGTTTTGCATGATTTTGCTTTTTGATATATTTATTTTAAGGCCCACTCAAAAAGCAAAATCATGCAAAACATGCAAGTATATGCAATATAAAATACATTTAAATACAATTAGAAACGTTGAATCAGTTTTTAAGTCAGTATTTCAGCTAAAAAATAAGGCAGGAAAAATCCAAACCCCAGTAATTACTAAGATAACAAAAAAATTACGCAAACATTACTTTCCAAAATATATCTTAGACAATAAAGCTGTGTGTGTGAAATATATTACTGTAAGGCTGTGGTTGGGCGAAGCACTGGACTGGGATGAACGCTTTTATTTATTTATCATTTCAGCTATAAGGGGTACTCGGTGTTGAGCTCTTTCTTGGAGTGGTACTCGGGAAAAATCTAATTGGGAACCACTGCCATAGAACAAAAATAAATATTTATACTGAACTGTTTTAATGCCTCTTCCAAAGACGCACCATGATCAGTTTTTCAGTGATTATGGTAGTTTCTACATCTACATCTACATCTACATATATACTCTGCAATTCACAAAATTGTGGGTGGCAGAGGGTGCTCAGCACCAAAGCTAATCTCTTTGTTGTGCATTCCAATCCCTAATGGTACGAGGGAAAAAAGAATTCATATAAGAATCATTGCGGTACCTTATTTCTCTAATCTTATCTTTCGGGTCATTCCGGCTCAAATAGGTGGGTGGACGAAGTATTTCACTACACTCGTGAGTGAAAGTGGGAGTACACATGTTTATAGGGTTACCAGATGTCCTCTTTTACCCGGACATGTCCTCTTTTTTGGACCGTAAAAATGGTCAGGGCGGGTTTTGAGAAAAATCAAGGAATGTCCTGTTTTTTTTTAGTTCCGTTTTACTACTGCCTGAACTTGAAAGTGTGGGAATAAAACTCTCCCATCTGTCAAAATGGTAAACCCTAAAGAATTTAACCTTTATGCCAACAATGTGATATTTTATCTACACTTTTCCTTTTTCTGTCTCGGCACTGTGTCAAGATATAGTTACGATTTCTGAGCAATAGGTGGCGAGGCAATTATCGTGAAATACGAGCTTGCGGGGCGGCCGGTGAAGAACATTATGTACGCAACAATGCAAAGTACTTCGGTAGTCAGCTCGGCTTCTAGAATCATTGTTTTCAACTGCTTTACTGTCAGTTGCGTTTTGGTTGTTGTGAAGTGAAGCAGTTTTACTGTTCAAGTGAAATCATGCCAAAACGCAAATGTGTCTTCAGTGACTAATTACAAAAACGATTTCCTGACTTCAGACCTGGAAGAATTAGCTCAGAGGCAGAATGTCTTATCTGCCCATCAGGAACATTTGTTTCAGTTGCTAATAAAGGTAAGATTTATAACCATGGGACCGATTTTACGTAAATATCGTATGACACTGGAAATTTGTGTCTAATAGCTCAGATTTTCTTACACTGAATAACGTATAACACGCACAATTATTAATTTGCAGGGGGGCTAGACCTAGAAGCTCACAAAAACACTGAAAAACACAAAACGCGGATACGTACTGCAGCATCTTCATCCAAAGTTGACGATTTTTTTTGCAAAAAAGGATTCCAAAATTAATGATCTGGTCCATGCAGCTTAAGGCACCCTATATTTTCACACAGTCAAGCATCATCAAAGTTTTAAATCAATGGACTGTACTGGAAAACTGCAGAAAGTGTTATTTACAGACTCAAATATAGCGAAACAAATGACATGTGCTCGCACTAAAACAGGAGCCATTATTAATTCTGTATTGTCACCTAATTCTGTTAATGCTTCTATTGACGCTTTGGAGTGTATTTCATGTTTGGGTGTTGCAACAGACGGCAGTAACCATGGTTCTGTGAAACTGTTTCCAATTCTAATTCAATACTATGACTTTAAATCTGGGGGAATTCAAACAAAAGTGATAGAACTTAAAAGTAGTCCAAATGAAAAATCTGAAACGATTGCATCTTACATATGTGATACTCTTAGAAGTAGAGGTATTAATAATAAATGTGTTGCTTTTTCTGGGGACAATACAAATACAAATTTTGGTGGGATTAGTGGACTTGGTAAGAGGTCGGGAAATAATGTTTTCGCCCATCTGAAAAACAATTTAAATGATAGATTAGTAGGATTAGGCTGCCCTGCTCATGTTTTACACAACTGCATTCAACATGGTATTGATGCAGGATTCACATTAGATGTTGATTCAGCCTAGTATACTAATCAGTTCTGTGCTTCAGTTTATTGTAATAGAAGCTTTCTTGCCAACCATTTGCATGGAAATAATTTTTTACCATAATGACAATTTTATGAATTGGGTATAAACTTCTCAATATTACAGTAAATAAATTGATCCATTTCATAGCATATAAAATTTTGACAGTACCATCTGTCTGATGTCGTGTCAGAACATGTAGGATAACTTTTCCTTAAATATACTACTGTTTGTGAAAGTTACTACAACACGAGGAAGGGACGGGCTGAATCACTCCAAAATCGGAGGATTTGTGGAACTATACAGTAACGAATATAGAATATATTTTCGGGGAGGGGGGGGGGCAGATAAATGTAAGGCTAGGTTAAGTAATTTTAAGTAGACACCCCATGATACTTTATATCAGTTTTGCTGCTCATATTCAGAGGGTAATTTGCGCTGAATGCCCCTTTTACTTTACAGAGATCACGTTTATTTATTGTTAACATTAAATAATAAAAAAATATATCTATTTTTAAACAAACCAAATGATGAAAAGATCTCAGTTACTATTATTTCAAACATTGGTCAAGATTTTAATAATGTCTCTTCTGTACACACTTATATGAACTAAAAGAGTCAAATACGCGATTTTGATTATCGTGTTTGGAGGGGTTCGAGATATACATAATGTTTTGTTTTGTAATGGATGTATAAATTGCCAAGACTCCTATTTTTTTCTTTTTATATACACATGCATATATGTGTTTTATAAACAATCATTCAAATGACTATTTTGAGTATCGTTTTGGAGAGTATAAGAGCCATAGAATTTTAGCAAATTCTAGCTTCTCACCTTTAGGCATAAGGGGGGAAAGTTCACTCTTTAGTAACAGATAGTTTCGTGGCTTGTAGAGGTTAGGAGAGTGAAGCTTTATACAGCATGCAGATACTGTAACCAAACAGACTAAATAAACCCTTTAGGAGCAGTAAAGGTATTCAAAAGTTAATAAAAGCCCTAAATATACTTTCTATAACAGTAAGAAAACATTAGCTTGGGAGGAAATAGGTTAAATCACTCAAATTCAATTTGAAACAATAAATTTTGCTATAGGTTAATTTTACCATATCTAAACCAAATTAAATGCAGTAAAGACTGTCAGTATTTAATAAAAACCGTATATAAACTTTATATAATAGTAAACAAACTTTAAATCAACCGAAAATTAAATAATCATCAATAATTCAGTTTTGAACCTGTGAGCCTCTACTTTGGGAGCATTTCGTCATTTCTAAACCGATTTAAGAGCGATAAAGTAGATCAACATTTAATAAACCAACTAAATTAACTTTCTATAATAATATTAAAACCTTTTACTAACCTGAAACGTGATAATCCATAGTAATTCAGTTCACCACACAATCGATTTCTAATATTTGGTATTTTACTGTTTTTGCACACTTTCGAACGGACTAAAGTAGTTTTAAAGAAGTAATAACGCAATTAAAATATAAACTCACTAAAATTCCGTAGTTTCTGAATATATAAATAACTTAAATCAATTTTTAACACTTCATCAGATGCACTTCACTTTTAACATTTTTTATCACAAAATCCTAAAAAGCTTTCGAAATAAAAAGTAGATTTCCGGAAAGACCCAAAAATCTAATATCACATATATTAATTTCAAGCAATTCCACGCAGCAGAACCAATTCTATAAAGATTTAAAAAATTATTCTTCAGTGAAAGCACGTGCATAGTTTAGGAATTTATTACAGCTGATCAAAATTAGATACAGAGATGAAACAACTTTCAGAATATGTAATTCAATGCAGAGAATATTGGAATTTTATATTTCCGATAAAAGTAATAGAAATAAAGTTATTAAATTAAAACACACCTCGCATTTTTGTGAATCTTGTCCACACTGTAATTACACTACCCGTGCATCAACCTTAATAAAAGTTACCGAGCGTGGTGGTGTAACGGATAGCGTTCTGGCCTCGCATTCGGGAGGACGGTGGTTCGAATCCCCGTCCGGGCATCCAGATTTGGGTTTTCCATGGTTTCCCCAAATCACTCCAAGTGAATGCCGGGATTCTTCCTTCAAAAGGCCATGGCCGAATTCCTACCCATTCCTTGCCCCCATCCTTTACCGTCTCTAAAGACCACGTTGTTAAAAAGGGACGTTAAACTGTTACAAAAAAAAAACTTAATAAAAGTTACACCAAAAAACTCAGGAATTTTGGGAGAACACGCTGATAACAATATTATTTAAATAAATGGTGATTTAACTGAAATGACGAAATATAGAAACTTCGAGAATAATAGTAATTCCCCGGGGTAGAAAACAGTTCGCTCATACGCTTTGATCTTTAAAACTAAATGCTTAAAGTTACTCACTGTATATCCATTATTTCTCTACTGATAAAGTCTAAGTACTGACAGCCTTAAAGTTTCTTATATTTGTTTGGTTACCGAGATATTTCAGACCTAAATTTTCAAAGTGTTAGCAGAAAGCTGTGTTTCGGCTGTGACGTCAGAGAGTCTATATAACCGATTGCTCAGAGGATCGGCCATCTTTACTAGTTTGGACGCTGTGCTGATATGTGCGTCTAGTGGGTGTGAGCGTCGGTGCTGTTGGTAGGAGATGGTTAGGGTTGGCACTACCGAGTCGGCCATTTTGGGATTTTGGCTTACGGCGGGTTTCAACGGTGACATGAACTGGTAGAATTTTACATCAGGGGTCGGTCGGTCTTAACATCTCTCCACAATCTGCAAACTTTTGGAAACGTATGTTCGATGAGCCAAATCAACTTTTAGAATGCTGTTTTGAACTTTTGGTTTTATTTGAATCAATTGGAAGAGTTTTTGAATATTGAACTGTTGTCATTTCGTAGCTAAATAGAAACCCTTTTCAATATTTGTGGGTCAACAAATATTGTGGCGACCTGAAGCATTCGAGTTGAACTATCAAGGCTACTGGGTCAATTCAAAATTATTTAGCAAGTTTTACTGAGAACTTTGAGTCAACATCAAGAGTGTAAGTTAAGGCACTTAGGCGATACTCAACCCCGGTATCGGCCTTGGTCCTTACGTGGCGACCGTGACAGGACTTGGGTTTTCACCCATTTTAGGGAGTTCTGTGATCAGTGTTTAAAGGGAAAGTGGTAATTTAAGGCCATAACAAAACAAAATAATATTTGAACAAAGACGTTTATAAAACGAAAGCCTTTCCTTACATGGAATTTCATAATATTTGTTTACAATTTGTTTATAAAGCGCTAAAATTTTTTATTTATTTTCACTATTTCTATGCTTGTAAAATAATACACTTCAATGTTTTTTTTCTTAAAACAAATTTGATGTTTTCTTATATTTATGGGTAATCCCCATTTTAATGTACTTTTGTAATTTGTATTTATAACCATTTATGTTTTATATTTTGATAATATGTCTGATATTTTGACAATTTGGTGATTATTTACATGTTTATAATTTTGTGATCATTTGATACTTCACATTTTGTATTTTGGTAATAATTTGTTCAGCATCTAGTAATTTTTTCATTAATATTAATTCAAAGAATGAATGAGTTTTTGAATAACTTTGTAATAGTTATGAGTGAAAGTTAAAGATTCTGAGATTGTTATAAATAAGAATTTTTTGAGAATGAATGGTGGAGAGAGAACCGGAACGATGCGATAGTTCATTTTTTTTGGAATAGTGCATTTCTTTTGGGGATTTAAAAATTTTTCATTTTTTCTTTTCTTTTTTTTCAAGATATTCAGTTAGTTTTCTTTGGAAAATAACTTCAATCTTGGGGGGGCATGTAAGAGCCTTAGAATTTTAGCAAATTCTAGCTTCTCACCTTTAGGCATAAGGGGGGAAAGCTCACTCTTTAGTAACAGATAGTTTCGTGGCTTGTAGAGGTTAGGAGTGTGAAGCTTTATACAGCATGCACATACTGTAACCAAACAAACTAAATAAACCCTTTTAGGAGCAGTAAAGGTATTCAAAAGTTAATAAAAGCCCTAAATATACTTTCTATAACAGTAAGAAAACATTAGCTTGGGAGGAAATAGGTTAAATCACTCAAATTCAAATTCAAACAATAAATTTTGCTATAGGTTAATTTTACCATTTCTAAACCAATTTAAATGCAGTAAAGACTGTCAGTATTTAATAAAAGCCGTATATAAACTTTATATAATAGTAAACAAACTTTAAATCAACCGAAAATTAAATAATCATCAATAATTCAGTTTTGAACCTGTGAGCCTCTACTTTGGGAGCATTTCGTCATTTCTAAACCGATTTAAGAGCGATAAAGTAGATCAACATTTAATAAACCAACTAAATTAACTTTCTATAATAATATTAAAACCTTTTACTAACCTGAAACGTGATAATCCATAGTAATTCAGTTCACCACACAATCGATTTCTAATATTTGGTATTTTACTGTTTTTGCACACTTTCGAACGGACTAAAGTAGTTTTAAAGAAGTAATAACGCAATTAAAATATAAACTCACTACAATTCCGTAGTTTCTGAATGTATTAATGACTTAAATCAATTTTTAACACTTCATCAGATGCACTTCACTTTTAACATTTTTTATCACAAAATCCTAGAAAGCTTTCGAAATAAAAAGTAGATTTCCGGAAAGACCCAAAAATCTAATTTCACATATATTAATTTCAAGCAAATCCACGTAGCAGAACCAATTCAATAAAGATTTTAAAAATTATTTTTCAGTGAAAGCACGTGCATAGTTTAGGAATTTATTACAGCTGATCAAAATTAGATACAGAGATGAAACAACTTTCAGAATACGTAATTCAACACAGAGAATATTGTGGTAATTTTATATTTCCGATAAAAGTAATAGAAATAAAGTTATTAAATTAAAACACACCTCGCATTTTTGGTGAATCTTGTCCACACTGTAATTACACTACCCGTGCATCAACCTTAATAAAAGTTACACCAAAAAACTGAGGAATTTTGGGAGAACACGGTGATAACAATATTATTTAAATAAATGGTGATTTAACTGAAATGACGAAATATAGAAACTTCGAGAATAATAGTAATTCCCCGGGGTAGAAAAAGTTCGCTCATGCGCTTTGATCTTTAAAACTAACTGCTTAAAGTTACTCACTGTATATCCATTATTTCTCTACTGAAAAAGTCTAAGTACTGACAGCCTTAAAGTTTCTTATATTTGTTTGGTTACCGAGATATTTCAGACCTAAATTGTCAAAGTGTTAGCAGAAAGCTGTGTTTCGGCTGTGACGTCAGAGAGTCTATATAACCGATTGCTCAGAGGATCGGCCGTCTTTACTAGTTTGGACGCTGTGCTGATATGTGCGTCTAGTGGGTGTGAGCGTCGGTGCTGTTGGTAGGAGATGGTCAGGGTTGGCACTACCGAGTCGGCCATTTTGGGATTTTGGCTTACGGCGGGTTTCAACGGTGACATGAACTGGTAGAATTTTACATCATGGGTCGGTCGGTCTTAACATCTCTCCACAATCTGCAAACTTTTGGAAACGTATGTTCGATGAGCCAAATCAACTTTTAGAATGCTGTTTTGAACTTTTGGTTTTATTTGAATAAATTGGAAGAGTTTTTGAATATTGAACTGTTGTCATTTCGTAGCTAAATAGTAACCCTTTTCAATATTTGTGGGTCAACAAATATTGTGGCGACCTGAAGTATTCGAGTTGAACTATCAAGGCTACATGATCAATTCAAAATTATTTAGCAAGTTTTACTGAGAACTTTGAGTCCACATCAAGAGTGTAAGTTAAGGCACTTAGGTGATACTCAACCCCGGTATCGGCCTTGGTCCTTACATGGCGACCGTGACAGGACTTGGGTTTTCACCCATTTTAGGGAGTTCTGTGATCAGTGTTTAAAGGGAAAGTGGTAATTTAAGGCCATAACAAAACAAAATAATATTTGAACAAAGACGTTTATAAAACGAAAGACTTTCCTTACATGGAATTTCATAATATTTGTTTACAATTTGTTTATAAAGCATTACAATTTTTTATTTTTTTTCACTATTTCTATGCTTGTAAAATAATACACTTCAATGTTTTTTTTCTTAAAACAAATTTGATGTTTTCTTATATTTATGGGTAATCCCCATTTTAATGTACTTTTGTAATTTGTATTTATAACCATTTATGTTTTATATTTTGATAATATGTCTGATATTTTGACAATTTGGTGATTACTTACATGTTTATAATTTTGTGATCATTTGATACTTCACATTTTGTATTTTGGTAATAATTTGTTCAGCATCTAGTAATTTTTTTTAATATTAATTCAAAGAATGAATGAGTTTTTGAATAACTTTGTAATAGTTATGAGTGAAAGTTAAAGATTTTGAGATTGTTATAAATAAGAATTTTTTGAGAATGAATGGTGGAGAGAGAACCGGAACGATGCGATAGTTCATTTTTTTGGAATAGTGCATTTCTTTTGGGATTTAAAAATTTTTCATTTTTTCTTTTCTTTTTTTTCAAGATATTCAGTTAGTTTTCTTTGGAAAATAACTTCAATCTTGGGGGGGGGCATGTAAGAGCCTTAGAATTTTAGCAAATTCTAGCTTCTCACCTTTAGGCATAAGGGGGGAAAGCTCACTCTTTAGTAACAGAAAGTTTCGTGGTTTGTAGAGGTTAGGAGAGTGAAGCTTTATACAGCATGCAGATACTGTAACCAAACAGACTAAATAAACCCTTTTAGGAGCAATAAAGGTATTCAAAAGTTAATAAAAGCCCTAAATATACTTTCTATAACAGTAAGAAAACATTAGCTTGGGAGGAAATAGGTTAAATCACTCAAATTCAATTTGAAACAATAAATTTTGCTATAGGTTAATTTTACCATATCTAAACCAAATTAAATGCAGTAAAGACTGTCAGTATTTAATAAAAGCCGTATATAAACTTTATATAATAGTAAACAAACTTTAAATCAACCGAAAATTAAATAATCATCAATGATTCAGTTTTGAACCTGTGAGCCTCTACTTTGGGAGCATTTCGTCATTTCTAAACCGATTTAAGAGCGATAAAGTAGATCAACATTTAATAAACCAACTAAATTAACTTTCTATAATAATATTAAAACCTTTTACTAACCTGAAACGTGATAATCCATAGTAATTCAGTTCACCACACAATCGATTTCTAATATTTTGTATTTTACTGTTTTTGCACACTTTCGAACGGACCAAAGTAGTTTTAAAGAAGTAATAACGCAATTAAAATATAAACTCACTAAAATTCCGTAGTTTCTGAACGTATAAATAACTTAAATCAATTTTTAACACTTCATCAGATGCACTTCACTTTTAACATTTTTTATCACAAAATCCTAGAAAGCTTTCGAAATAAAAATTAGATTTCCGGAAAGACCCAAAAATCTAATATCACATATATTAATTTCAAGCAATTCCACGCAGCAGAACCAATTCTATAAAGATTTTAAAAATTATTCTTCAGTGAAAGCACGTGCATAGTTTAGGAATTTATTACAGCTGATCAAAATTAGATACAGAGATGAAACAACTTTCAGAATATGCAATTCAACACAGAGAATATTGTGGTAATTTTATATTTCCGATAAAAGTAATAGAAATAAAGTTATTAAATTAAAACACACCTCGCATTTTTGGTGAATCTTGTCCACACTGTAATTACACTACCCGTGCATCAACCTTAATAAAAGTTACACCAAAAAACTCAGGAATTTTGGGAGAACACGCTGATAACTATATTATTTAAATAAATGGTGATTTAACTGAAATGACAAAATATAGAAACTTCGAGAATAATAGTAATTCCCCGGGGTAGAAAATAGTTCGCTCATACGCTTTGATCTTTAAAACTAAATGCTTAAAGTTACTCACTGTATATCCATTATTTCTCTACTGAAAAAGTCTAAGTACTGACAGCCTTAAAGTTTCTTATATTTGTTTGGTTACCGAGATATTTCAGACCTAAATTTTCAAAGTGTTAGCAGAAAGCTGTGTTTCGGCTGTGACGTCAGAGAGTCTATATAACCGATTGCTCAGAGGATCGGCCATCTTTACTAGTTTGGACGCTGTGCTGATATGTGCGTCTAGTAGGTGTGAGCGTCGGTGCTGTTGGTAGGAGATGGTCAGGGTTGGCACTACCGAGTCGGCCATTTTGGGATTTTGGCTTACGGCGGGTTTCAACGGGGACATGAACTGGTAGAATTTTACATCAGGGGTCGGTCGGTCTTAACATCTCTCCACAATCTGCAAGCTTTTGGAAATGTATGTTCGATGAGCCAAATCAACTTTTAGAATGCTGTTTTGAACTTTTGGTTTTATTTGAATAAATTGGAAGAGTTTCTGAAAATTGAACTGTTGTCATTTCGTAGCTAAATAGTAACCCTTTTCAATATTTGTGGGTCAACAAATATTGTGGCGACCTGAAGCATTCGAGTTGAACTATCAAGGCTACATGGTCAATTCAAAATTATTTAGCAAGTTTTACTGAGAACTTTGAGTCCACATCAAGAGTGTAAGTGAAGGCACTTAGGCGATACTCAACCCCGGTTTCGGCCTTGGTCCTTACAAGAGGCCTTGACAGAAGGTTTAATAAATGCAATGTCAATGAAAATGCAACGAAATTTGTTTTATTAATGGTTTATCCTACTGACAATAAAAAGAATACAATAAAAGAATAACAAAACTAACAAAAAGGAACATCACTTTATATATATATATCAATGATTAGAAAACAAAGTCTATGTGCCTTGGTACACCTGCAAACTTATCAAGAACTTCATCGTCACTAACTTTATTGTCTCTGTAGATAACTCACTTCGTACAATCTCTTTATGTGACAAATCTTCTTCATAGAAACTAAAAGCAGCCTCCAATGAACCGAAATATGTTATGATACACAATTGTGGAAGGATGTTTTGCATGGATGCAACTGTTTCCTTGTGAGATTCAAAGTCACAAAAATCGTCTAGGCATGGCACATAAACAGTTCATCGACAGAATTCTTCTTCTGTGGTGTAAAGGACGTTGCTCAGTGCTGTTTGAAGGCTGCAAATTCTTGAAATCTCTTCCTTAATGTCAACTTTAGCAGCGAATGACTTTATTTGATTATACAAGACTTTAAATGAGTTATCAGCATTTGCCCTCTCCTTCGACAGAAGGTGTAACACACTCGTAACGTTAGTCAAGGCCTGTGGAAGATCTATATTTTTGCTTTGAAGCTGCTTAGATAAGTTATGCGTGGTTGATAGCATTTGGCTCAAAACAAAAAGATTAACAAGAAATGCAAATTGACTAATAGCTTTGCTTAGAGTTTGAGCCTTAGATGCTGATTCACTGAATTCCTCTTCTATTTTGCAAAAGGGAGAGAAAGATAAGCTCCAAAATATCTTTAAATAAAATTACTGAGTCGTGTCTTTCAACCCATCGGGTTTCGCACAGTGAAAAAAGTTTATTTTTCTTTTTTTCTGGACAACATTCAGAAATCGTTGATTTCAATATTTCTGTTCTTTTTGCTAACATATGAAAGATCCACAGATTTCATTTATGACACCCATACAGTTTCTTATAGTAGGTATTCTGCTCACATCTGACAAATACAAATTTAGAGTGTGTGAAGAACAATGTGTATACAGGGCCAACGGTAACTTTTCTCTGATGGAAGCCTGTTCTCCTCTGAATTGCCCACTCATCGTGGCAGCGCCATCGTACTCTTGGCCTAATGTTGACGAGGTCTCTAATATTGTGTTAGCCAAACCTGCTACAATGAAGTCATAAACGGGAACGAATGTCAGAAAATCTTTTGGCTCGGTATCTCAACAACGATCGAAAATTCCCATCATTTTGGTCTGGTTCTTCAAGGCTTATTCGCCCAGAGTCAAGATGACCCCTTAGAGTTATTTGTTGCCTTCCGCAAAATCGTATTGTTTGTATTAGGGATTAGCCGTTTTCTTTTATTCTCAATATCCAGTCTTCTTTGGGCATTTACTTGATTGATAACACTTTCTGCCTTGTTCTTAACTATCGCTTTTGTGTTTTCAGCGATCAAAACAGATTTCTTATGGTAGGATAACTTCTCCTGTTTGCTAAACATTTCCCTGGCTTATTTTTTTAAATTGGTAAATGCTTGAGTAACCAATGCCCCTATTATTTGGTGTTCTCCTTTCCCTACATTTATAGTATGGGAAAATAACACACAGTACTTGTAAAAACATCCCGATTTTTCCTCTGAATAAGCTAACCACATAAAATCTTCTAGCAACTTCATTTGAAAAGATCGAGTATGGTTTGAACTAGTGATGGTGGGAAATTTGTACCAAGGCTGAGATTTCCAAACATTTTCTAACAAAAAAAATTTTTTTTCGTTTGTGAAAGACTGAATGGAATTGTTTTGACAGTAGTTTCCAATATCATAAATATTTTTCATTACTTGATTAGGCCTACTATCCTCCATAACCGGAAATACATTAATTGAGCTCGAAGTAGCGACATCACAAGAAGCAATTCTACCAACGCAGCCGAATTCAGCATTGTCACCGTCAGACGTATTTGCACTTTGTCCTTTCTTAACACTACCGACTTCAGGACTATCACCAACAGGCTTATTGACACTTGGTTTTTTGGCGAAAAAGTTTTGAATAGAAGCTTGCCTCCTTCATGACGACTGTGGTTCACTTACGGTCAACTTCAATATATATTTTGTTGGAAATTTGGAAAAAGTATCTCGTTTATTGAAAAGAAAAGTGTTTATTAAAATAATCAGAAAGTAAATACACTCTATAAACACAGACCGTCAAAAATGATGGCGAACATGAAAGTAATAGGAGCCACTCTTCGTCTGCCGAGACTGCACGAGAGTAAGGCAAAAGCATGTACTGCCGATATCATCAAGAACGCGAACATATAAGCAGACGGCGCATCAACTCGCTTATGACTTAAGAGTGAAAAGACGACGCGCAGCGGAGCACGAAAGAACTATACGCGCACTATTCGGTTCGGCGGGCGATTCAAACGAATTATTGCCCGTGTCAGATGCATATCTTAACAGTATACATTAAAAAATATAAGTATGGAAGTCATTAGAATAAAAAAAGATATAAGTAATAATAAATTTTATTTGTTTCGCGCATGATTCATTAAATAATTCTGATTACGGTACTTATTTTTTTGTTTATTTTCAGTATTTCGGGGGGGGGGGCGGCGGTCCCCCTCGGCCATCCCCTTATATACGCCCTTGGAACTATAATAAGTGATTAAGACTGAAAAGAGATGGCGAACATGTAGGCCTGATAGCGCCACATTTCGTACTCACAGAACCGTCAAATGGAGTAGAAACGTGCAAGGAAGTACCGGTATGCCTCGTCGACGTCAAAGGGCGCAATATTAGCACGCGGGTGAGTTCAAACGTGGCGGAATCATTTCTCTCCGGGAAACAGGTTTGTTGTAGCGTAACCGTACGTTGATGCGTGTGTTGAATTAGTGGATAGAAGAGGATCGTACACAACAACGAGCAGGTTCTGGATCATACAATGTGACCACAATGCAGGATGGCCTTCATATCTCCGCATGGCCGTAATCAATAGAATAGCTGCGTCCACAGTAGTGGCGGCCGCAGTGATTCGCTCTGGTAGTGACAACACTGAAATTTTTCGATGGATTACTGATCTTCATTATTGAAGTGAAAGATGCCTGGAGAAAATAGCTCAGAGTTGACTAAGAATCGCACAACATAAAATTTGTAACATGTGAATGTCTCATTACCTTTATGCACTACCAGATTAAAGAAATGATTCTGAAATTTAAGTAATCAGTGATAAATGTTTTGAAAATGACCAAAGGGTAATCAGTGACTGATTAGCCAAAAACTGACGAGTTGGCCCACAGGCAGTGCTGGATTACCCAGTAGGCACAAGCCCAATTTTTAAGGACTCCCCTTGAGAGTTAATTTTTTTTCCTTAAATAAAAGTAATATAAAATGAATAAAATCATCCAAAACAAAACAAAGTAATGTGAAAAGCATGAAAATTATTTTTATTTTGTTTCATTGTAGTGTGAGATAAATAAAGTTATATAGGAACGAAGTCTTTCTCGGCGTTGAGAATGGATGTAGTCTTCTCGGGAGACTAGCCGAGTGAGTAAGATGTTTCCACACGATATTTCGGCGATCTCAGACTCCGTCGCCATCTTCTGTGAAGAAGATGGCGACGGAGTCTGAGATCGCCGAAATATCGTGTGGAAACATCTTACTCACTCGGCTAGTCTCCCGAGAAGACTACATCCAAATAAAAGTTAATTTCAAACTATCATAATTTGTAAAAATCCTTTGCTTAATTGAATAAAAATATGATCTATTCAATTAGTTATCTAAGAAACCTTTTCTTTGTACTTATAAAATATTGATTTATTTAAAAAGAAAACAGAGGGCCCCAAAAATATGGGGTGCCTAAGGCCCCATACTTTTTAATCCAGCAATGCTTACATTGCACAGCTACTGCCTTCTATTAACACTACAGCATACCGTTCCCGATAGTGGAACACATTTCACTTGAAAGTCGTTTTCTGCTATGTGCATTCATAAACTTGTGTAATACTCCTTCACAGGATCTAAAATAGAAACATATTGCTTCCTCGCATTGAAGTGTTACTCTTTTGAGCTCCATATTGTTGTCAAGCTCACATGTCTGTCTGCTGCCCGAGAGTAGCTTCAGGAAGACCGGACTTGTCACAAGTCGCCATTTGAAAGCGGTGAAAATGCCAGTTGCAAACGCGATTTGTGACGCCTGGTATGTCTCCACAATGGTGTAATACTTCATTGATGTGGTCAACAGATGGTGTTCAAGATTTCCCCTAGAAGCCATATTTATCGTATGTTAGAGTATTCCCCATTTTTAAATATTTCTTTTATTCCTCTGCTCCACATTGCTGTATCAACATTGGAGCACTATAACAGTTGTGGACATGGCTGTGTTGATCGTTCAAGATCGTCTGCTGAGGTGTGGACAGGAGACATGCATGCCAATGCGTCAGATTCCATTGATTACAAGCCACCAATGCCTCAGAATACAATGGGCACATGAAGCCATTACTGTCATGTTGAGTCCCGCTTCACCTTCTTCTACAGTGATGCGCCAGGGCCGGCATTGGGAGGGGGGGGGGAGGGTAATTGGTGCAAAAGTTACCCAGCTCGGCCCCTTACATTGCCTAGCTAATTAGAAATCAATTATTAAAAAACTTTCTTACAAATGTGCTATCTTATTTTTTGGCATTTTAATTTTCTGACTTTATCAACACAACAAAAAAAAAAGTTTAAAGTGAAATTTTATTTAAAAACAAAAAATAAAGAATGTACAGAACTGCTTACCATAATAGGGAGTAGAGCTGGCTGAAGAGATTGATAAAAAGAGAACACAATAGATTTAGGATACAACAAGGCAGTAGGCAAACCTTGAAACAATTAAACAAGGAATTAAATGCAGCAAAGAGGCAAACTAAATATGGATAATATTATAGTTGAAGTGGGGCCATTGAGTGACATATCTAGGAATTTCTATGGCTATGGGGAGAAGGGAGGGTATCCAGACAATTGTGGATAGGGATGGGGAAGAAGTTGCAGTGGATTTAAGTAATGAAGCGGTCCGCTCACGGCAGCTTCATATTTTACTAGCGAGCGTTGGTCGGTGCGAGCAGCGGAGACTATTTTCGCAGTGCAGCCACCGCGGCACCCTTTGTAGTGTAGTGCAGATGTTTGGAGATGGGAAGGGAGATAAGTGGACCGCATTCCTGGAGTGGACAGTCCGCCCTGTGCGAGCGGTGCGTGAGGTGCAGAGGATTGTGTGTGTGTGCATGCATGGAGGGATAACTCCATTAATTGATAATAAGTTCAGACTAGTTTTTTTTTTTGTTTCATGGTGAAACCCTCGTTTTGAGGAGAAGACTGCAGCTGACCAGTAAGACGCCGTTCGAAAGAATAGTAATCGAATGTGCTCGTCCAGTGTTAAACGAGTGCGACGATAAAAAATTTGTTCTGTGTGTGTTGCGCGCAGAAATTCGAGAAGATCCGGACAGCGCCGACTTCAACATAAACGTCAGCTGGATGGTAAATACAACATTTTTATTCCGCCTGAACAAACCGAGGCAAAGTGTGGCGCATGTACCCGAAAACGAAAACTTGTAGGAACTTGTGCTCTCTGATTTTGAGTTAGTCGGACTTTGTTTATGTTTTATAATTTAATTGTTCATTTAATCAATTTATTATATTGATTTAACGCTTGTGCTTGTTACATTTGTTAGTCAATGCAATCACCTTTTCATATTGGTAACAATAAATGTTTCAGTAGATAAATTAATTCAATTTTCTTTATAATAAAACAAGTAATTACATTTATAATTGTTTATTGAATGTTCTGGAAGGACTCCTTCCATGGCGCCCATTTAAAACCGAACAAGATATTATATATACATCAAATAAAACTTAATGATAGAGAGTAATAGCAACTGGTGGCAATCCTTAAACCGGGTACACTACATAAATGGCTTTCCCCAACGTGGTTTTTCATTGGCAATTTGTTTAATTAAATAAATATGCCCACACTAAATCTTGGTTTGACTTGCGGAGGTTGTCAATAGTTTTATGATTACCTGTGCACTTTTTTTTTCGTTTCAGCTCATGGAGCGGAGGATGGATGCAGTACATATGTTTTTTTTGTGTTGTCTTTTTAAATGCATTTCATCTAATGTCATAATCTATTACAGATGCAGAGAGGCAGACTTATCATATGTGTTCAATTTAAATGTCTGGAGTATTATGTAATATATCAATATCTGGACTTATCGATGTTCTATCCGGCGTTGCCAAGTGTTTATAAAATATACGGTAGTAATGATCAGTGAATTAATTAACTGTGTGTCTAGTATTTTGCAGAAGCGAATGATATGTAAATTTAAATTATTAGGCTTCATAGTTAACTTCTTCGTTAAATTTGTCCTTGACCTACAGTTTAGATTATCGTTTGGCCGAGACTGGCTTATGAAACTGAGATCGGGGAAACAATTGAATAACGGGGAAGTCTTTAATTTGTTTAAAAGTTGCGAAAACGGCGACACTATGGAGTCGAAAGAATTTGATGTTGAACAAAATGCTAATACTGTTGGTAATAATATTATGTTGGTTGAAGATCGTATGGTCGACACGGGATGCGCGAGTGTAATTCCGAAAGTGCCGGAAACATCCGCTTGTCTTGAAAATATTTTGCACAAAGAACAGAATAATTCGGTTTCAATCGAAACTAGTTCGGCGATCACAAATTCTGACATAGTGAAGCTTCTTGCGCAAATTTCAGCGCAGATTAGCTACACTAATGCCGAACTAGGTTCTGTAAAGGCGGAAGTCAAAAGAATTGCTGACAACCAAGACGCTTTAAGCGAAAAATTAGATCGGTCGATCTCTGATGTACGTGTGGAGATGGACGGAAAATTTTCTGATATGCAGATGACCATCACTAGTGAAATAAGTGCTGTGAGGGACATGTCGAAGCAGGCTAAAGTGCAAACTGACAAATTAAAAGTCGAGCACGAGGAGCTAAGAACCAGAACTAACATGACAGATGTTGAAATTTCAAGATTGGAGAGCGAAGTAATGATCGGGAGGCAGACACTGTCCAAACATATCGATAAGGTCGACGAAGATGCCAAAATGAAATTTAAATCGGTTGAGAAGAAGTTGGAGAAAATTGATGCAACTATAGAAGGATCGCGAAATATGAATGCTGAAATTCGCGAAGCACAGAATGCGTTTCAAGCAGAAGTGCTCGGTAGATATAAAAGTATTGAAAAAAAAATTGTAGCCATGGAAAATTCTGCCAGGGCACAATGTGATCCCATGATGCGGTACATTGGTTCGGGATATGGAAATGTAGAAATACCGTTGCCGCGGTTTGACGTGAAAAATGGCGCAAATCCCCCGCGCATTCCTCCATGACGTGGACACTTATTTTCATGTGAAATGTGTTCCGGAGGAATTAAAGTTGACTCTTGTCAAACAGATGCTGTATGATGCACAAAAAGTGTGGTTTGATTTAGAATGTCGTCATGACACGACGTATGATGATTTCAAGCGGTTGTTTGTAGAAAGTCAGTGGTCCACGGACGTTCAATCGCAAAATCGACTCCGTATCTATTCTGGCAACTATGATCAAAGTGCCGCAGTGTCCAGGTACGATTATGCAGCCAAGCTGATTATTTTGGCTCGCCACCTGGATCCTCCTATGAGCGAGGTGGAATTGGTGCATGCTATTGGATCACATTTTCAGCCAGACATACAGTACCACCTTAATCCAGGCACTGTTACGACGGTGGGTCAGCTGCTAAATGTGTTGCGAAATGCCGATCGCGTTGAAACAAACAAAGGAAATAGGCCACACCACCCTCGACACGGACAGGACATGGGGTACCACCGCAAGTGGCAAAATGAGCAGAGTAACAAAAATTACCGTCCGAATTGGAGAGAGAGGGAACCGGAAAAGGAACCCAACAGCAACGCATTTGTGAGCTCTGTGGCGGATTCTACGAACAGAGTGGGAAACGTGCAAGCAAGCCCGCGGCCACCCGATAACGGAACATCGCTGTAAGATGTGCGGGTGACTTCAATCGCGTTAAGGGAACATAGTGTTAAAGTCCATAGAATAAATAATAATAAAAAATTTTCCATGAAAGGTACTCAAGAGTAAAATCATCAATTTAAATAGCTGACGATTGGAGCAGATGTTTGCAAAGTTGAGAGCTTTAGTGGAATGTTGATGGCGCACAAAAATAAAAATGGGGCCGATTCGTGGAAAATCTATAAACGCACGTCAGAAGTTACGGTATTTTAGTAAGCTTGATAGCGGTCAGTGTCTTGTTGGCAGTTGGTAAGACCACAAGCACAAAAAAAAAAAAAAAAAAGGTTGTAGTATTTTGATGGTACCAGTGTCTTGTCGGCAGCGGGTAAGTCCGCAAGCAGGGTAATTTTCCGTAATCGGTGTCCAGTCTGGCAGTGGGTAAGTCCAGTGGCCCGTTGTGGATTTTTTTTTATGCATCAACGATAAATGATGTAACATTGGCGTTGTTAGATAATTCACTATTACATTAAGCTATCCATTTGCGAGTCTTCAAACCACGATGTCCAGCAGATTCAAGAGCTTCTGTCAGTCGGGAGTATTTCGATAATTATTTAATATAAACTCACATAACATTATGTTCAATAACCATTACATTTGTACACTATGGTTCCTGCGCCGTGATGGGGTAGATTGGGCATAAAAAAAAGTCGTGAGTCGTATATTATATCGATATTTAGTTCAAAATTGCTTGAAATTAAGTTGAAACAACAATATTGAAGAAAATATTCCCTCAGTACTGATAATAATATGAAAAATCATTTATAGGTTAAAAAAAATATATATATATTAAGATGTCTATAAGTCAAGAAGATGATGTTGTTCAACTTAAAAGAATGATTAAAGTGGTAATAAAAAAAAAAACCATAGCATATTTGTATAGTGATTTCATTAAAAGTATGTTCAGCGACAAAAAAAAAAGAGTTTTAGATAAGTTTATTATTTTCTGGTTCATACAATATTTGACTATTAGTTGTAGTTATTTGTGTTTTTGTTACATCATTGCATGCATTGTATCTTAATTGTGAATGCTGTGTTGTGAATGATGGGTGAGTGAGCCGCTACATTGTTGAGCGCGAGATTGGTGTGTAGGGGTCGTGGAGCTGTTGGCAACCAATGGCAGTTCAGTAAATTAAGTTTTGAATTTCGGTGAATAGGTGTGACATTTCGTTAAAACATTTTGATTGCCACCCGTTTATTTTATTAATGTAATATGAACAAGATTTGCAGATCATCTTAGATTAAATTAATTTGTAACAGAGCAGCACAATGTTCAGTGTTAACCTACATAAGAACTTGATTATACGGGTGATGCAGTGCTTTGATATATTACGAAGTGTGCTCTTGCAACTTCGTAAAAACGGACAGCGGGGGTAATGAAGCGGTATCTGTTAGAGACGCTTCATAATTATTAATAAACTATTACCATTGCACATGATTCGGCGTGGAATTACACAGTGACTAGATAATACGGGTGACATAGCTAAAGGATGTTTACGAAGTATGCTGATGCAACTTCGTAAAAAGGAACAGCGTGAGTAATGACGCGGTCCGCTCACGGCAGCTTCATATTTTACTAGCGAGCGTTGGTCGGTGCGAGCAGCGGAGACTATTTTCGCAGTGCAGCCACCGCGGCACCCTTTGTAGTGTAGTGCAGATGTTTGGAGATGGGAAGGGAGATAAGTGGACCGCATTCCTGGAGTGGATAGTCCGCCCTGTGCGAGCGGTGCGTGAGGTGCAGAGGATTGTGTGTGTGTGCATGCATGGAGGGATAACTCCATTAATTGATAATAAGTTCAGACTATTTTTTTTTTGTTTCATGGTGAAACCCTCGTTTTGAGGAGAAGACTGCAGCTGACCAGTAAGACGTCGTTCGAAAGAATAGTAATCGAATGTGCTCGTCCAGTGTTAAACGAGTGCGACGATAAAAAAATTGTTCTGTGTGTGTTGCGCGCAGAAATTCGAGAAGATCCGGACAGCGCCGACTTCAACATACACGTCAGCTGGATGGTAAATACAACATTTTTATTCCGCCTGAACAAACCGAGGCAAAGTGTGGCGCATGTACCCGAAAACGAAAACTTGTAGGAACTTGTGCTCTCTGATTTTGAGTTAGTCGGACTTTGTTTATGTTTTATAATTTAATTGTTCATTTAATCAATTTATTATATTGATTTAACGCTTGTGCTTGTTACATTTGTTAGTCAATGCAATCACCTTTTCATATTGGTAACAATAAATGTTTCAGTAGATAAATTAATTCAATTTTCTTTATAATAAAACAAGTAATTACATTTATAATTGTTTATTGAATATTCTGGAAGGACTCCTTCCATGGCGCCCATTTAAAACCGAACAAGATATTATATATACATAAAATAAAACTTAATGATAGAGAGTAATAGCAACTGGTGGCAATCCTTAAACCGGGTACACTACAGTAAGGAAGAGATACAATGAATTTGTTTCAGGAGGCCGTGTGCAAATATCATTCTGGGATGGGAGAAGCAAAATTACAGAAGGAGCTCCTCCTCATAAGTACATGTATTAAAAACAGTGTGATATGTCACTGCACCTTATGTTGTAATATTACGAATATTTAGACTGAGTTTGGAGACTTACCAGAGGACTAGAAAATGTGATGGTAGTACTGGTCCAATAAAGGAGGTAAATTAAATATAGCTGAAAGTTACAGGTCTACTAGCATGACATCAATGGTGAGAAAGTTGATCAAAAGACTGAGATACAACCAGATCACAAATATCTAGGAAGGAAGGAACTAGTTTGCAAAACAACAATATGGGTTTAGGAAAGGATCTAAATCTACATCCATACTCTGCAAATCACAAACGTTGTGGGAGGCAGAGGGTGTTAATCACCAACCTTAATTCTATGCATTCCAATCCCAAATAACACGCGGAAAGAAAGAATACATAAAAGCATCAGTATGGTATCTTATTTCTCGAACCTTATCCCTCCGGTCATGGCAACGTAAATAGGTTGGCGGAAGAAGTATCTCACTGCACTCATAGGTCATAGAATTTTGCATATTATCCAGTAAATAGGTGACTGTATGCAAGATATTGCAAATGAAATGTTCAAGGCTGGCCAAGTTAATAGAGTAGCACAGGATCTCTCGAAAGCATTTGCCAAAGTGAGCCATAAAATGGAGGGTAAATAAGGTAAAAAACATTGGAGTGGATGGAAAAGTGATTTGCTGAATGAAGGAATTCTTCAGAGGTAGAAAGCAAAGAGATAGTGTGGGAAATTTGCCGTTTAAGTAGAGACAGTAGTGAATATGGGAGTGCCACAGTGTATAGGGACCATTGCTTTTCATTGTTGTAATGAATGATTATGTTGGTTGATGGAAGTCAGATGTTGGAGTATTTGGAGATGACATAATATTATATAATAGGACTAAAACTGGGGAGGACTGTAAGCAGCTACAGGAGGAACTGTACAATATATATGCAGTTGGGTGGTTAAATGTGGAATGAAAATAAATGCCAAGAAATATCAGCTTAATACGTAAACAGACGAAAAATAATGGTTATCTATGATTATGGGGAGGGCTTCTTTTTTTTTTTTTTTTTTTTTTTGCTTATGGCTTTATGCCTCAATGATGTCGAGGTCATTAGAGGCGAGAAAGAACTGGGGAAAGGAACTGGAATGAATTCGGCCATAGCCTTTTGTAGGAACCATCCCACTTTTCACCTGGAGTGATTTGCAGAAACCATGAAAAACCAAAATCTCAATGGCCAGATGGGGATTCGAACCCGCGTCCTCCCGAATGCAAGACCAGAGCATTACTACTCACTCACCACACTCGGTAATATAATTATGATGCCACATTGTTAGATATTGGTAGAAGGAATACCAATGGCACATGGATGGGAAAAGATGGCCATGACCATATAAGTTGGCACTTAATTTCAGGTGAAGGGGAATGCAGATATTTTGTTTGTAGGTAAGGAAGTCAGAGATTGGAACAAATTTATAAAGGAAATGATGAATAATTTACCAAAAACACTGAAGGAATTTAGCTGGAATTTGTTAAAGGGAAAACTAGGTAGGTGGCAGAAAATCATGAAATGGCAAATTGAGGGTGTAGCAACATTACAAACAGAGCATATTTGCTCCACTACAATTAAACTGAATTGAAATAATCTTAGCCAACCAATATGAAACTCCTCCACCAATTCCTCCTCTATCCCTTCAGTACACTCTATAACAATCAGCAAAAACCATTATGTTGGACATACTGGAACATCTGTCAGAGTTTCAAATACTTGAAAATAGGGGAAACTCTGTTTTGGTTATACAGGGTTTTTTTTTTTTTTTGGTGGGAGTAATGTCTGAGATGTTTCAAATTTGTAACCCCCAAAACTAAATATTATAAGTTTGAATTTAATGTAGGATATTATATTATCAGCTATTATTATAAAAATGAACCCACAATTCCAAAATACTTAAGAAAAAATTGAACAAGGTAATTTTGAGGTTAGAAGGGGGGGGGGGACTATGATCTTGGAACAATGTCACCACATTTTAGGTTAGCTATTTAAAATAAATTTGCTAAATTTTGTTCACATATTGTTAACATGTAAATGATTTTATTAATCAGAAGTTTCTAAATTGAATTTCCTTCTCATTTCAGCTCTTAATGCCCAGAACGAACAAACCCTAGCTTGGATCTGTAGGCTATTTAGCTATAATATTGGAAAAAATATTAGACACTTGGAAAAATTTGGGAAAGTTGGCCCAGAAAAGAAGATTCCCTAGAATACACATGAAAGAGTGTAATCTGTAATCTTCTACAATCTTAAGTAAGAGGGTTTTTCATTGTTCCAGAACTAAGTTCCTTGGTTTAGGATTTAAATGAAAATATAACAAGGAATATTTTAAATATTATTAAAATCATCCCATTTTTATTTTGAACAAGTGTTAACTGTTTGTATTTTTGAATTATATGTTCCCTTCTTCCCTCCCCTCTTTTTCAATGTCTTGTCTGGTAAAATCAATCACTGGAATGCTATTTTCTATATATACATCCAGCTTTACCTTGGGTTGATGTGACACTAATCTACAGCAGAATACCACCTAAAATATAGTATTCACAATGTGAGCTTAAGCCACTAGACGCTCTTCTAGGCAAAGGTGATCTGGGAGTGTATACCACATACCACATACTATGATACTGTATGAGTGCAGAAAAGCATACATTGGACAGACCATTCACACGAAAATCAGCAATTGCTGAACATTGTCTAGAGATTAAATAATATAGTAATATAGTAAATTAATATAGTAATTGCAATGATGTCTAAGATACACATGAGCATTGTAAAAATTATTATTAATAAAACATTTTGCCTACCTAAATGAGGAAACTTTATTGAATCATAGTGTTTTAAAAGCCATATAGAAATATATTTCTTCAGTGTACGCTTCAGTCTATTGAAAACATCTGTGGTTTATGTGGTCATTCTTGGACCAAGGAAGTTTGAATGCCTTTGTCCTACTACTGTGTTCCCCCAATGGGTGTCTGCCCCCTCACTCCAGGTGTTATTATTATTTGGAAAAAAAAATTCTCACCTGATGTATATTGGATACCTTAATTTTTTGTGCAGTTCACAGGCTGGACACATCACTTTCAGAATACAGTTTTGGTATCTATTTACCTGAGCCAAGCGTAGATCAAGTATCCCACACAAGCTGGAAATAAACTGCTGTTAATGCACTAACAGGGAGGAGGTATCTTATCCTATAAAATACAAACCTGAGCTTTTATAGTTTGGCAACTACAATATACACTCCTGGAAATTGAAATAAGAACACCGTGAATTCATTGTCCCAGGAATGGGAAACTTTATATACACATTCCTGGGGTCAGATACAACACATGATCACACAGCAAAACCATAGGCACATAGACACAGGCAACAGAGCATGCACAATGTCGGCACTAGTACCGTGTATATCCTCCTTTCGCAGCAATGCAGGCTGCAATTCTCCCATGGAGACGATCATAGAGGTGCTGGATGTAGTCCTGTGGAACAGCATGCCAAGCCATTTCCACCTGGCGCCTCAGCTGGACCAGCGTTCGTGCTGGACGTGCAGACCGCGTGAGACGACGTTTCATCCAGTCCCAAACATGCTCAATGGGGGACAGATCTGGAGATCTCGCTGGCCAGGGTAGTTGACTTACACCTTCTAGAGCATGTTGGGTGGCACAGGATACATGTGGACGTGCATTGTCCTGTTGGAACAGCATGTTCCCTTGCCGGTCTAGGAATGGTAGAACGATGGGTTCGATGACGGTTTGAATGTACCGTGCACTGTTCAGTGTCCCCTCGACGATCACCAGAGGTGTACGGCCAGTGTAGGAGATCGCTCCCCACACCATGATGCTGGGTGTTGGCCCTGTGTGCCTTGGTTGTATGCAGTCCTGATTGTGGCGCTCACCTGCACGGCGCCAAACATGCATACGACCATCATTGGCACCAAGGCAGAAGCGACTCTCATCACTGAAGACGACACGTCTCCATTCGTCCTTCCATACACGCCTGTCGTGACACCACTGGAGGCGGGCTGCACGATGTTGGGGCGTGAGCGGAAGACGACCTAACGGTGCGCGGGACCGTTGCGAATGGTCCTCTCTGATACCCCAGGAGCAACAGTGTCCCTAATTTGCCGGGAAGTGGCGGTGCAGTCCCCTACGGCACTGCGTAGGATGCGACGGTCTTGGCGTGCGTCCGTGTGTCGCTGCTGTCTGGACCCAGGTCGACAGGCACGTGCACCTTCCGCCGACCACTGGCGACAACATCGATGTACTGTGGAGACCTCGCGCCCCACATGTTGAGCAATTCGGCGGTATGTCCACCCGGCCTCCCGCATGCCCACTATACGCCCTCGCTCAAAGTCCGTCAACTGCACATACGGTTCACGTACACGCTGTCGCAGCATGCTACCAGTGTTAAAGATTGAGATGGAGCTCCGTATGCCACGACAAACTGGCTGACACTAACTGCGGCGGTGCCCAACCGCTGCGCAGCTAGCGCCCTTCGACGGCCAACACTGCTGTTCCTGGTGTGTCTGCTGTGCCATGCGTTTGATCATTGCTTGTACAGCCCTCTCGTAGTGTCTGGAGCAAGTATGGTGGGTCTTACACATCGGCGTCAATGTGTTCTTATTTCAATTTCCAGGAGTGTATTTCCATGTCTCAGTACATAATACTTATTGTATTATGCAATTTGTAGCAGTTAAATTTTGTATAATTATTGCATATGGGATGGTGTAGTATTAGAGTAAGGTAGTCCAGTTTTTGTGTTGCAGCAATGTGTTGTCTTGTTATCATTGATTGTAAGAAGGTGGTAGTTTAACCACTGCTGGAAAATGACCGTATTGTATTGTACTGGACAGTGCTTAGGGTTTCTTCAGTTATGTTTAGGCTGTTTTAACAGGCATCCACCTGTAACAATTGTAAGGAACTAGGCCGATACCGGGGTGAAGTATCGCCTAAGTGCCTTAACTTACACTCTGGATAGCAACTCACTGTTCGATGAAAACTTACGGAATATTTTAATTTAGTTTGACCATGTAGCCAGGCTAACTCAACTAAATGCTCAGGTCGCCACAATATTTGATATCCACAAATAGAGAAAAGGGTTTTATGCTAACAACTGAAGCACACAAGTTCACTGTTAGAAAACTTCAAGGTTTTATTTTCAAAATCAAAAGTTCAAAATTGCATTTACAGTTGAGCAGGCATATCGAACACTCGTTCCAAAAGTTTGCAGACCGAAACCCCTTTAGTAAATTTACAAGTTTTTAGCAGTCATTGAAGTTACGAGATAACACGACACGATCCTTCATGGTTGAACTAGCCAGCATGGCGAGTTACGACCAGCGCGACGAAAGACAGACCGAAACAGACGCCAGGCAGGAACAGACCGTGGACAGGAACAGACGACCGGCAGGAACAGACCGTGGACAGGAACAGACAGACAGTAATGGCGGCGGGGTCTTTTTTATAGAAACGGCTAGAACCAGTGACGTCAGCAACTGTATCACATCTTTTTGCTTCCACGTAGCTCAAAGTATGTGTAATTTATTTGACGATCCAGACTATTAAAAATGTTTGAACTTCAACAGTATCCGGACTTATCTACTAGAAGTCCAGCGGCAGTCTCTTGAGAAATTTAGAGTAATTAATTTTAAAGTTTCAGCTGTTTAAGACTCCGCGTAGTAATACATTCAAATCTGGGTAAAATCCCTAAGTGTTCTAGAACTTTTTACGCGCGTGCACAACAATCTGCGACAATCTATTTTACAAAAACTTAATTACCGGACAAATACTAAAACTTTTGATGAAAACCCATATATGTATAAAACAGTCTTAATTAGGGCTATCTGCTGATGTAAAATTTAAATTAATATCTCTTTTAGATAAAAAGCTTATTTTTTTCTCTTAATTAAAATCGCTAATTAAAGTTTACCAAATTACTTAATTTTACTGCCAAAATATCGGGGATAGTGCTGACTACAGCTGGTGATAAAAGTTCGGTTGTAGCTTTATGCGATTTACAGATATTACAAATCTTAGAATTTCACTATTCTGATCGCGTGTTTCAAAACTTGAACAAACGGGAATATCTCCTAAACCAAACGTTTCCCGATATGATAATTACACTTTAAAATGATTTTTTATGATGGATTGTAACTATGGGGAAGATTACAGGGAAATTCCTTAAAGTTGAAAACTGCACTTCTCGAAATTTCTAAGTCCCGCCTAAGCAAAACTAGAATTTGCCAAAATTCAAAGGTGCTTACACAATTACAAATGTTTCATCAGCAAATGAGGTAATCTTTGCATTAAAATGTTGTATGTAGAGATCATTGAAATAAACTAGGTATAGAACCATTCATAGTACTCTTCCTTTGGGATACCATCTTTGATTTTGGCAGCTTTAATTAACCTGTTTCCAATTTTTACCATATGTGTTCTCCTATAAAAATAATTTTAAAAGACTGGAGTGCAGGAGCACACACTCATTGGTTGAATACACTAGTAGGACAAAGACATTCAAGCTACCTTGGTCCATGAATATGTAAGACATTAACCACAGATGTTTTCAATAGACTGAAGCATACACTGAAGAAATATGATCTTTTCAAGTTGCACGAGTCAACAGTATCAAATGCTATTTTTTTAAAATAAAATAAAAAAAGAAATCTAGAAATAATGACAATTTTCTTCTGGAACCATCAGTAATCTTTTATTAGTGATTTTTCAAGTATTAAATACTTGGGGGGGGGGAGGTTGTTTTAAAACCAGCACCAATGATTTTGGACATTTTTACATTAAATTTTTCTGGCTTTATTAAAAAAAATTGTCATAGGGTAGGGGTGGGGGGAAGGGAAGAAAGGTCTAATAATGCTTACCCGGAACCCGAGAATGCTAGCACTGGCCCTGATAAATAGCAAGATGAGTATTTACATAAGGTCTAAGTTAAACTGATGGTCTGAAAGTATACTGAATTTATTCAAGTAGTTCATGAACCTATTTTTAATGCACTTTTTTTTTTTAGCAATTCTGAAAGATGCATTGTACGTGAAATTAGTTTGCTATTGTATAATTCTCTTTTATTTCCTTGTTTATGTAGTGGTACTATGACAACTATTTTAAATGGATTAGGAAACTGTCCTTCCATCTAGGGTAGATAAATAATTTATGTGTTTTAATGGCTATAGTATAAATTTATTAACAGCCATCAGAGTTTTGCTACTTAAATTATCATATCCTTCAGTGCAATTATGTGGCTTTGCTATTTCACCTTCTGTTATGGGAGGGGAAAAGGCAGATGTCCAGATTTTGAGCTGTTACTATACTTGGCCCTGTTAGTAACTTCATCAATTGTACTTCTAATTTTTTGAGCCAGGTCTATATTATTAAGTAATCCACAAATGTGTTTGGTATTGTGTTGGGTCAGTCATTTAATCTCCTAAGAGTATCTAATAAAAATGCTTTCAATGGATAGCTTTGTATTTTGCTTTTCACATCTCATTTCTTTCATGTTTTCCCACAAAGTTTTAGTACACATGAATTCATCAAAGTTATTTTGGTGTAACAGGTTGCTTTTCCAATAAGCCTCTTTATCCAATCTCTGTATAATTTCTATCTGGTCCTTTTCTTGGCCAGTTTGTCTCTAATTCTTACAGTGATTTCTAGTACTGTAGTAATCCAAGCAGTAGTTTTTTTTTAAAAAAATACTGTGACCTAGCATGCTTTGTAAAAGAATTGTTGTTTTAAGTATGTTGTGTCAGTAGCTGAATGAAGATAATTCCTGCTTTGAAAGCATCTGTCTGTATTAGTACACTTTCTCATTTAAATTTTGTAACTTTTTTTAAAGACTTTTTATAATTAATCTGAGCATAAAAAAGTTCCTTATTCTTGTTGCATTTCTTGGTATGGCCACGATTGGTTTTGTTTGAGAAAAACATGACTGTGGTCAGTGATAACAGGGTGCAGAATACCTCAGGCAAACTCTGTATTACTATGTAATTTTACATAAATTGGATCAATATAGGTTTCAGATTTGGAGAATGTACTAATAAGATTGTTCCTGTACGAGATGAATCCATTTTAGGGATGTTGCAGATGTCATCTTTGTGGATGCGGATGCAGATATTCAGTGCTTGACATCTGCTGATGTGGGTGTTTTGCGGAAGCATATGTGGAAAAATAAATGTATAATTAATTAGATTTTAATATTTTTATCAAAAATATATTTAAAATCAATCTTTTTTCATAAGTAAATTTTATTTCCATATAATACTGCCATATTGATTTATTTTTGCCTAATCTTTCAACAACAAAAAATGTGGGATGATTTCACAAGTGAATTAAATTATTTATATAACTACGTACGAGTCTAAAAATCAGTCTTTGTCATATGAACTTTGCGGAGTTCATGGTTAGACTAATTCAAGCAACAAGCACAAGGCCTCACAACCGCACATCTCCGCACTCACTCCGTCGATATCGAGATCATTAGAGGCGTGAAAAGATTGGGGCTAGGAACTAGAAGGAATTCGGCTATGGTCTTTTTAAACGAAGCATTCACCTTGAGTGATTTGGGGAAGCCATGGAAAACCCAAATCTGGATTCCCCGATGGGGATTCAAACCGGCGTCCTCCCAAATGGGGGCCAGGCCATTACCTCCTACCGGCCACGCTCAGTTCCGTGCTCGCTACCTACCTTCCCACCGCTCTAGTGACGCATTCACAGTACAACTTGTAGGATCTATGAGCAGGGGCGGATCCAGGATTTTGGTTTGGGGGGGGGGAGCTTGAGTGGACTTTGGTTTGGGGGGGGGGGGCTTGAGTCGGCCATGGGGTAGTCCGTAGAGTTAAACAAAAAAAAAAGGTCTCCAAAATTACAATGTCGGGGGTGGACCTGGAATGAATTGCTTGGAACATCTAGAGTAGTGTGAATGGGTGAGCGCATCCTACGGTAGCTCTACATGGATGTCCTATAAGTTGGACCATGAATAGGCCGCTTTAAGATCGAGCCACCCTAGACCACACCTAGCCGGCACCGACACTCGGACGAGTGACCCCTCGCATCCACACTGGTCACTAGCTCGTCCGTGTGACGGATGGGTTCCTGCTCTCTCTTCAGTTGTTTCACTCAGTTGGAGTCTTGTCGTCGTCGCGCGCAGACGTCTCGCCGAGCAGCTCCAGTGCGCGCGCATCATGGGGAAGAAGCGGCGCCCGGATGATACGCCAGTCCGCCGCCAGGCGGCACCACTCCCGCAACGAGATATAGGCGCTGCGCTGCAGCGCACAACCTTCCCCATAATCTGGGACTACCGCTTTCCCAGTCATTGACGTCTGTCTGTCTGTCTGTCTCCTGCTCAGTCCACACCACGCAGTGGTGTTGGACGGTCGACTCGGGACCGCTCCTCTCATGGAGATAGCTGTCTGGAGTCGACACCCGGTGCCACGGGTGGCCGCCAGGAGGCTGCACGGGCGCAGCCCGGACAGCTGAAGGCCACACCTGATACGGCGTCGCAGTCCGCGCCCCGCAGGGGCAGTGGAAGGTCGGACCAAGCCGACACTCCCAAGGTGGGGATACCTGGTGCTGTGTCACGCCATGACGCGGCACCATCGGAACAGCCTGGGCCTACGGCGCCACGCGGCCCTGATGCCCGGTCACTACCGCGTGGTGATGGTGACCGGACGGACCCAGGCAACCAGCCAAATGGAGGCGGACGGAGCCATGATGCAGGGAAGGATGCTGCAAACCCAAGAGCAAGCACGAGCAGCCACGACGCCTCCCCTACAACGTCGCACACGCCGGGAAGCTCCTGCTGGTCATCGCCACAGTACATTGTGGACGACGATAGCCGGTTGGGCACTGACGCCCCGATCTACTTTCGCTGCTACACCCCGACACATGAGTACTTCCTCGACACGGCAGACTACACCATCAAGGAGCTCATCGAGTACCTCCTCAAGGAAGGAGGGCCATGGGCGCTAGAGCTGAGAGTCAAGACCAGCGAGAAAGTCTATGCCTGGCGACTTCCCTCCGAAACCACCAAGGTGCTTACTCGAACGCTCTGCGAGACAAAGTACGCACACCTCGCCGAGCCAATCATCGAGGAGGAAATGGACTGGTCAAGACATGTACCATTCCCGACAGTGTATGCAGGGAACTTCGACGAGGACAAGTACCTGGATGCCCTCGATGCCAAACTCCTCAAGATGAGACGGTAGAGCCCCCCGCCAGGCCGAGCATCAATCAAGCCGACAAACCTCCCTGCTCACGGGAGACAGAGGGCACTGCCGCACCAAGCATCGATGCACCCAAGATCGACGACCATGGAGCCGCCACCGAAGCAGCCATGGAAAATCTGCTCCAAGCTATCTCGCCGCCCCAGCAGGCTACTATATCCGAGATACTCCACCAGATGGCGACGCTTCCGGAGAAGTCAAGGGCAGCACTGGCAGCTTTCATCACCGACAGCACATTCCAGAAGACCGTTGAGACAGCCATCGATCGCCTAGGTGGACGAAGGAACCAAAACAAACCGCAACCAAGTGGGGAAAAAACAGCAACTGGAACCAAGGACCCCGATGTTCCTCTACAAGACAAGAGAAACGAACCGCGACGGGAACCTGGACAGAGCCACCCCCGGACGGAAACAGCAGCCGAGCGTCCAGCGGGAACCAGTCGCCAAGGGGAAGACCAAATCACCAGGGATGGTTGGCACAAGAAACCAACCACGATCAGCCAATGTTTTAAATGCCAGGGTTTCAAGCACCGGGCGTTTGAGTGCAACAATCAAGTAGCTACGTTGTGTCCGCTGCGGGGGAGCCCACAGCGTCGCGGTCTGCACGCGCCCACGTGAAGCCACGCCGACGTGTGCGAACTGCGGAGCTGACCACGCGGCGAGCTACGGCGGATGGCTGTGAGGAAGAAACTACTAGCCTCGCCCGAACGAAGCCAACGCACATCAAACCACACCAGGAATGCAAGACAAGGACGACGCCAAGAAAAGAAGACCAGGGAAACAATCGTCGACGACCCAATCTGCCACAGGTTAAGACCACTAAACAAGGAAGCGGTCCACCACCAGCCCCAACAATGCTGCAGGCACGACCAAGGAGAAAAAACAGACAACCAGCTGGGGAGAGTCGTCCAGCTGCTTACGCAGCTGATCACGGCGATGATCCCCAGATATCATATGAACCCTATGGGGGTTTTGACATAAGGGCGCCTAAGGCGCCCATAGCCCTTTTCCCCCCAAAAGCGCAATAAATAGAGTCACCGAAATATCCCATCCTAAAACACAGACACATTAAGTAGTGTTGCTCCGGCAACGGAACTTTTTCATAAACATGCCGTTGAGGCAGTGACACAAAAAAAAAAAACAGTTGTTTCACGGAATTAATGTTAAAAAATTACCTTAAAATTGATTTGGGGATCGCAACAAGCATTACCACCAGTACTTTATTCTAGAGCACTGTGCTTTATTTTGCGTAGGCGTACTTTATAATCTACGAAAGTAATAAAGTTCGTTAAATTTTTTTTTGCTTGACTCATGTTATCACCTCACTGTTTGATCTCTTATGCACGAAAATAGTATCCCAACGCAGTTTTGACAAATGATCATCACTGTACTGGATTGAAAGATTCTCACGTATATCAACATAGTCACAATGAAATGTCAAACGTCACTCACTTCACATTTAACGTGCTTGTTTTGGTCAAGGTTCCTTTCGATTCACTCAATATGTTTTTAACAAAGAATAATAATAATAATTTCATGTGATCTAAAAATTCCAGTCGCAGAGTTTCTTATCAGCCACGCAGTACACCTCTATCGTTGTCAGCTATTTTTAAAAGCACATCTGCAGATTAACGTGACATTCGAACCACGGTGCGTCCCAGCATCTTAGCATTAACAAACCAAAGCTTTGCCAGAGGTGACTGTCAATTTTAAGACCCATGAAAATTACAGCTGAGACAGGGATTTGAACAAGGGACTTTAAGTACCCCAATCGTACACCGTATCCATCTGAATCAAGAGACAAATCTGGACATAATGACAAATAAATATTGAAACATAGTAAAATCAACGTACTTTTTTCCTTTATAACTTATTTTTGTTATTCCAAAAATGTACTTTTATATGATTGAATACATATTTTTCAGTACTTCTAAATTCAAATGCTTGCGGCGTGTTATTTGGGTATGGAAGGTCCCCGTTCAAAATCCGGGTCTCAGATGCAATTTTTACAAGCCTTAAAATCGACCATCGCCTCTGGCAGAGCTTTGATTTGTTAATGCGAACATGCAAGGACTCTACCTACATTTTACGAACATCTGATGAACCTGTAAGGCTGAAAAAAAAGGACACTTCCCTAAAGCAATCAGTAATGCTGAAACAACATTAATAGTCGTAAAAGACCAGAAATTTCTTAACTCTTTGTATATGCTTCTCCATATCAACCAGCTCACACCGTCAAAAATTAAACCAAACTAATGACGGCCGACACACGGTGCAGTGTTGTTTGAACTCATTTCAATGGAGTGAGCGACAACAATAAGAAACATGTCGGCCGGTCACAGTGTGGGCTCGGTGCAGTCTATTGTAGCCCGACCTTTACTTTACATGCAAATTCAAACTTGTACATTCGTCACTTAGGTAATAAAACCGTTTAGTTCATTGTTACTTTTATTGCAAGATCATTAGAAAACAATCACTTTTTTGTTAGTGAAGCGATCACAGGCAGAATCTCGAATAAAGCATCCTCTATACATTCCAATTAAAAATTGCGGATGCGGATACGGATGCGAAAGCGGATGTAGGATTTCACGCGAAAGTTCCGCACTTGTGGATGCGGATATCCATTACATCCCTAATCCATTTGCACTAAATATATTTATGTACTCATTTTGTACAGTTTGACAATTTTCCTTTGTTTAGTTTTAAGTATTAATGTCTATATCTCATATTAGAAAAAAAAAACTAATGTAGTCCACAAACCGAAGGTCGTTGTATCTTCCTGAAGGAGGCATACTAAGCCTTTGTGTCAGAGGTAGAGCAGACAGTTCCCTTCTGTTGGAAACTACAGTCAAACCACAGAAAGTCCTGGTGTAACTCACATGATCAAACAAAACTCTTAAAAATTCCTGTTCCTACAGGGATTTTAACCCAGAACCAGACCAGTGCCGGATTTAAGAGGGGTCAAATCGGGGTGCTTGCCCCGGGCGGCAACTTCAGGGGGGCGGCAAAATCATGTTTGAAGGGTTGGTAGATGGCAAATTCGTGTGGCGGCGATCTTTTTTTTTTTATTTTTTAGCTCTACAGCCCCGATCGCTAACCATCAGGAGGGCGGCAAAATAGAAGAACAGCTCCATACTGCCCCGGGCAGCAAATTGATGTGTAAAGGGGCAGCAATCTCAAATTTTTGCCCCAGTTTGGAAATTTCTTAGATCCGCCAATGGACCAGACACCAAACTTTTGAAAGCAAGTGCCTAAACCACTACGCTACTAGACAACTCCTCTCATTAGTACAGCATATTTATTGCTCAGTAATAGCTAAAGAACATTTCTCAGTTCCCCCATGAATTTTTTGGGATTTTTAGAAAATGATCAGTATATACCCAGTATTATATAAATTTCTTTACAAAATGTTATTTTTATATTAGGTTTGTATTTGCTATTTTCATCAAATTCATTTCTGATAGTTCAGCATCAACTATAGATTTTGAGCATGTGTACATTCTATCAAGAGCAGAGTTTCTTGGAGGTATGAAGAATTCATTTTAATCTGGTACAATGAATGGTATATCTTTAAGAAACTGTGTTTCAGTTAGTACTAAAACTTCTGGTTTATAGTCAAGCTGGTCAATCAAATGAGAAAACATCCAAAATTTGTTATGATACTGCTTACATTAATGTAGGCTACATAATGTATATTTCTGAATAGTTCCTAGATAGTGCATTTAAATCTTTATTACAGATAATATCACCACAAAACCTTAAGTTGAACTTATTTTTAAAATCTTCATGTTTATTATCAGTTTTTAGGTACACCTGGATCAATTAAGCATGCAATATAATTACATCTTCACATACTATTTTTGTCATCAACTGTTGTCTGGTCAGGTAAAGACTTTTTGTGCAGGAGGATACAGTTTCCATTTTTCCTCAGAAAGATCATGCTATTTTTGATTGATGCATACTCAGAGTTCATAGTCCACTACACAATCCTTGTCAGCTGGCAGAGATTTAAATTTTATTTAGTCAATTTCTCACTGATGTATACTGTAGTATCTACATATATGCAAATATCGTGGCGAAAGATTTTTCCAGATTCTTTTCAATGAACATGTTTCTAGTTTTCCAAGAGTACAGTTTGTACTATAAGCAGAATTTTATTCTTCCCATCGTTGTATCTTTTAACAGTGAGTCTATGGCAATATTCCATATATCTTACAACGTGAAAGTCTATTCCTAGCTTTCATCAATTTTTCTATTGTTCTATAAATATGTTCATCTTTGGAAGCAGAGATAATATAGAATTCTGGGCTATCATTTTTTTAGCACTGTTTAAAACCATTTACTTGTCCCCGTAGATATTCATGTTATGATTTTAGATGTGAATTCTCTGATTTTTTAAAAATTAATCTCACCTTCAGAATTTCAACACATGTGTTGTTGTTGTTGTTGTTGTTATGGCTTTAGGGCGCGTCAACATCTAGGTTATTAGCGCCCTAACTAAAACCTGGTTTAACAGCGTGGTTTAATACTAGAATACCATTTGCGTAGCCGACGGTGACTTGGTCAGCCATGCAGAAGGAAAAGGAAACTAAAATATTAAATCAGCAACAGAAATACCGCCCGCATGGCTGACTGTAAATGGGTCAGCCACACGGACAGGAGAAAAAAACAAGACTAAAATACTGGCAGAAATGCCAACTGCATGGCCGGCTACAAAGAGGTCGGACGTACAGACAGCTAAAAAGGGTACTAAAATGGTCGCTGCAAAATGGTCATAAAAAATTAAAGACAAAAATAACTGGTTCACTGTAAAAAGGCCAACCAGGTTAAATGATAAAGCAAACTCGCTGGCTAGTTCCTTTAGGGTGCGTCGATAGTGGGGTCATTAGTGCCCTATTGCCAGCTATCTCTGTGGATTAGGAAACTACTAAAATACTGTCTGCATGGTCGACTGCAAAGGGGTCGGCCTTACAGACAGCAAATACAATAAGTCATAAAATCAGACGTGGCTTTAAAGCGACCACAGCGACTTAAAACCGTACAGAACCTGGAAGGCTGTAAAGGGGCCAAACAGGTTCAAAAGAGGATAAAAAACACTACATGTTTTGCTGGCTGTATATTGGCCAGAGAGACAGGAATAATAACAATACAAAAAATACAAACCATGCATATGGATGGGTGACTGTAAAGAGGTCACCCATCAGTCTTAAAACTAGACCGATCTGCCTAAAATTTTAGGCAGATTCTACCTGTTTGGTTTCACCCGCCCAGGTTCAGGTGGGTCATTGGTCATTGCCCAATGAGGAATGGGATCAGGCTCATCCACCAGCATTGCAGTTTCCTCTGGTTCTGAAGAGTCTGACGTCTCCGACTCAGCGTCCTCATCGAGTACCTCCTTGACCTTCTTCTTCCTCGATCTCTTTCCCTTTTACCAGGTGCTCTGGGAGGGGACGAAGAGGGAGATTTAATGAACTGAATTGGGCCCGTCAGCCTAAACCTCGGAACCCGTGTCTTCAACTCGCCTTCAGTAACGTTGGTAGCAGTTGGTAGTGCTACTGCTTTCGCGGCACGTGGTGGTATTGGAGGTGCTGATAATTTCACTGCTACTGCTGGTGGGTCCTGTTTCACTGCTGCTGGTGTGATCGAGGTCGCAGACGTGTTGCTACCGACGTCCGCGGTCTTAGGAGTTATGACCTTAGCGGGTTTTGCACCGCATTTACACTGACACGTGCACATAGTGCTTGTGCCCATGTCTGCAACGAACGTCTGGGTAGCAATATTCTGTTTCCTGACGGGAGCTGAAGCCATCTTAGCAAAACTAGTTGCAAATACTGGGGCGCCTTCTTCTTAGCTTCCCCGTAAGAAATCCGCTCTTTGGTCTTCAGCTCCTGTATCTTGTGTTCTTCAAGATACACTTGACACTCCCTGCTCCATGCGGGATGCGAACCGGAGCAGTTGACACAAGCCTGTGGCAGCGTACAACTGACACCCGGCTTGTGTGCACCCTTCCCGCAGTTTCCACAGGTGGGGTTGTCCTTACATGACGCCATTGTATGTCCGAACCGCTGACACTGGAGACAGCGCATTGGGTCGGGAACATACGGACGGACGTTAAGGTTTATATATCCGGCCTTGATATTCTTGGGCAATACTGGAGTGTCAAACGTCAGGACGAAGGTGGCAGTCTTTTCAAGATTGCCATTCACCCTTCGTGTGATCTGACGTACCTCGATCACTTTCTCTGATTTCCATTCCTTGAGAAGCTCGTCAGTCCCTAATCCATTACGTCACGGCAGGTGACTACGCCTTTACTGGAATTTAGGGACTTATGGAGTTCGCATTTTATGGCGAACTCCCCGAGCCTCTGACAATTCAGCAGTTGGGTAGCTTGCTTACTGGTGACTGTTTCCAGCAGCAGTGTCCCGTTCCTCAGTTTTTTAACATTGTTAAGGGTACCAAAAAGACCCTCCAGACCCTTTGAGATGTAGAAGGGTGACACCTTTTCATACGTTCCTTCAACTTTTTCCATAATTACAAAAGCATTCTGTACTGAACAAACTTTTCTGTTACGGTCACTGTCAGATGTGGGGGGGCTATCAACTCTCACCCGTTTCTTTGAACTGGGTGTATTTATATTAGCCTGCGGCACACCCGTACCACAGGTTGGTTTGGTTTTCTTGTGAGTCTTAATTTTGGTCCCACGAGTATAACCAATGTAAGAGGAAATGCCAATACAACAGGGGTGCGCAGGTGCCCCTGAGGTTGCACGCTAGCGAGTGATTTCCCTCATCACCCATTCGCCTCCTCAGCACGTGTCTGACCTTGAGGTTGAGTTTTTTTTTTTTTATAGAGGTTTGTTCTGTCCTCGCAATCTGGGCGATGAAGCCAAGATTCCCGTTCTCCTAGGCACACAACGTTCCACCGCCACACCCTACGGTGGTCGTTGAAACATGGTAGGAGTTTACGGTGTGGGAAACTTGCGGCGCTCACAAGTTTCCAGCTCGGGCACCGCGGGTTCACCAAACCCGTACCTGGCACTTGCGTACCAGGCCCCTGCGGGGACATGTGTTGTAGTTAGTTCTCAGTTTCTGTAGTATCCAATCATGACTGATGTTTTACTTTATATTTAAAATTGGAGAAAAGTATTGAAACTTACAGAAGATACCCTTGTTTCTTAATTAAGATAATTTGGCACAGATTATTTTTTCTAAAAATTCTTATCTGTCAGAAAGTTTTTAATTCTATCTCAGCTACAATATTTTTGTTAAAAAAGTGATAACAGTGTTTTGAAGTCAGGAACATATCTGGCTAGTATCTATGATAAATTAAGGTTTAATTATTAGCTGTCTATTTTCTAGTAATATTTGATTGTGAAAAATTCTTTAGTTGCTAATAGATGGAAAAAGAATTAAACTGTCGTTGAATGAAACTTGATCTATCAAAATTTGAGGAAATCTGTTCTCACTATTCTGTTTTATTAATGATGCAATAGAGTAGCTACAAAATACAATTTCACATTTACTAGGACAGTGCATTTTTTTTACTATTGATTGCTACTCTAAATAAGTCTCTTCTAATGCCTGCTACCCGCCTCTCTTCTTGCCACTTTCTATTGGTTCAAAAAATGTGAATTGTATGGACTTTCTTTCATTACAACTTTTGTTTAACATACTGTGTACTTTCTATACTACTTCTTGAGAACAGAATTGATAGGACATTTACAGCTCTATTTAAATTTGGACAGCTGCAATTTACATTTCTTACTAAAATCCATTTTCTTCTATTCTATTACCAAGTGTGGTGGGTGAACGGTTAACGTTCTGGCCTCGCATTCGGGACGACATGGGTTCAAATCCCCATCCGGGCATCCAGATTTGGGTTTTCCATGGTTTACCCAGATCACTCCAGGCGAATGATGGAATTCTTCTTTCAAAAAGGTCATGGCCGAATTCCTTCCCGTTCCTTGTCACCAGTCCCATCCCGCCTCTAATGACCTTAGCCGTCAATGAGGCATAAAGCTATAGTAAAAAAAAAAAAAAAAAAAATCTATTCTATTCCTGTTTCATTTCAGTAATTTCATGGTAATTATTTGAAACATTTTGGAGAGTTCACTTATATCAAAATCATACAATATTTTTCATAAAGCATCACAGTCAAGAAATAATTATTTAATAGCTCCAAGAACAACTAAGTGCTCTGTGCCAACAGCCTCCAACGCAGTACAGAACACTCAGTATTTGTTCATTTGTTTTCTCCCAAATGTGTATTGCCAATCTGAAAGGACAAGTGTTACAGAAATGCTGTTTCAAAAATTGAAGTTGCTCTCCATACTTACCTCTGAGGCTTTTAGAGTTTTACTGGTGAAGATGGAGTTCTACATTCAGTTTCAGAAGCCAGGTACTAAAGCCAGAATGTTATGAACAGTATCACAGTCTGTTTACTATGCTTCTAAGGAGTTCCTTTGAAGTAACTCATTTCACAGAAGACTGAGCAGAACAGGACAGCTATTCTAATGCTCAATTCTTCATTGAGTCTCCAAGTTGTATTCGGTTACTGTATGACCTGAGCCATATGGCTGTTCTAGAGTTTTTGACTGTTTATTTTTTTAAATAGAATTACTTGTCTTATTATTATTATACACAATGTGTGTACATTTGATCTCTTTCCAAAATGTCTTATCTCTGTGCATGAAAATGATTTCATACTAAATATTGTAAAATATGTCTGTCTTTATTTTGTGTTTCTTGCTGCCCTCCTGCCTTAATAATTTCAAAGTTTTGTGTGCGTGTTTTAGTATATATATTGAGAAAGATTAGATGGGTGGTTATGTCACTTTTATGCTGATCAGTAATGAATGGATGCACTGGCAGTGTGCATTAATGTGATATATACTTGAATTCTTATTTTTGACTTAGTGAATGGTTTCACTTGTTTTTCTGACAATAGTGTTATAGTGTGAATATAATGGAGATACATAAACTAAGGATTAAGCTCTGACACTGCCTTGACTGTGAATTCCTATATCTGGTTTGAACAAGAGTAGTGATACTGGGAGATGCAGGCAATAGTATTGATAGAAAAACTAGATATAGTATAGATAGTGCCCTGAGGAAGGTGGTGAACGAGGCATAGCATACTAGGGTAAGGCATAGCATACTAGGGTAGAGCTCATGCGGGTCTTGAGGCATGATTGGTCACAGTTGAACCACACTGTGATGCGGATAAATGTGGAGACCAAGGTTAAAGCTGTAAGGTTGACAACTTCCATTTAGGATGGAGTCAGGACTGTACCTTTTTTAGGTTAGAGACTGCTGCTGTGGCGATAAAAAGTAAATGATCAAAGGGATACTGATTGTAGATGCATGATGGGAAAAATCACAAAAGAAATAATAACTGATGAGGTAACAACAGGGAAGATGAATGTTAATTCTGATAATATTACAAAGCCAATAATAAGAGTGTTACTGGTGAATTGTGGAAATATAATGTACAAAGAAATAGAACTGGGAAACTTAATAGAGATACACAAACCACAATTAATTATAGGGTAAGGGGTATAGGGTAGGGTAGGGTAGGGGAAGGAGTACTAGAAATTGACTGATGAGTATTCATACTGATTAGCAAAGACTACTATAGTTCTCTGGTGGTCATAGATCATGACCACAAGTTATTAGGGATAAATTTCTTTAATGAAAAAAAGAAAGAAAAAATGGTGTTGGCTGCTTACTGCAGTGAATGAATGATAAAGCTGAAGCTCTTGGGGAGAAACTAAATTCGTATTCACAGTTTAGATGTTAGTGTAGAATGGTCATTATTGATGAGGATTTAAATTTACCAAGTGTCAACTGGAAGGAAGTAATATTAATAACACAATGGAACAGAGATTTTCAAATACCTTGTAAGAGTATGAGGTTTATAGAAGTTGTAGAGCAGAAAACAAAGGGACCAAATATATTGGATATCATTCTAATAAAACCAGATGAATACCTTGTGGTGTCTCAAGTAACTGAAGGAATAAGTAATCACAATGCAGTTCTGATGGTTATTAGGGATTCAGTAAACTAGTGGCTGAAATTGAAGGCAGGGGCATAGCTACCATAGGGCTAGGCAGTGCAGTGCACTGGGGCCCCTCTACACTCAGGGCAAACTGGCGACCTTTTTTTTAGCTCTATCATCGTCTAAGGGGGACCCTGAGACACAGGGAGCCCCTCACTGCTCTGGGGGACCCAACCACTGCTCAGGGGACCCCCAAGCACAACTCAGGGGGCCCCAGCCTTGGCTCAGGGGCCCTTACCAGCAACACAAAACAAAAAAAAGGTCACCCATCTGGCCTGAGGGCCCAAACTAAATTTTTTACACCGGGGCCCTTATTGACCTAACTACGCCACTGATTGAAGGGGGAAATAGATAAAATTATAAAAAGTCACAAATTTCAGAACTGAAAAGATATTTCAGAGGAAGGTTCAGCAAATGAAATGATGGCACAAGTACAGAGGAGGTGAAGTTCAAGGATACAATAAAAAAGAATGAGGAAATATTTATTCCAAAATAGAAGCTAAAGATGGTATTATGAAGCACATTAGAGATACTGAGTGACTGGTTTAATGAGACCATTACAGACTATCATCGTGGGATCCATCTCTTCCAATTCCTGTAAACGATACCCACAATGTGGGTCCCACAACATCTTACTATTTTCAAGCAAATGCTTAGTCAGAGTTTCAGAGCTCAGTTCCTTTACTTCCCCCAAGTACCCACCACAATAGATGTAGGGATTTGTAACATTTCCCTACCACCTAATGAATTTTTTTTCTACCCAATTGAGCTTATTGTCAAATGATAGACTAAAGTAATTATATTTTACACCTGCAATCCGTAACTGCCCACCCATCTTATAATCACGCAAAATCTTTGTTTTTCTATCACTGTAAATTGTAAGCTGACTTGTTTTCCATTTAGCTTCATTCCATGATGACCCATGTAACTAGAAACCCTTTTCAGATTATTCTGTCACTGCTCACAGTCACGTCTCAATGTACTCCTTTTATAAAGCATAATGTTATCAGCGTACAACCTAACTTCTTATTGTAACACAGCAACAAAATCACTTATTAAAGCATTGAAACACAATGATGCCTAACATTACTCTGTGACACTGCTGTTCTCACTTCCACTTCTTTTAAAAATTCCTACACCCAGCAAGTCACATATTGATTTACTGCTAATGATCAAAACCTTATCCAACCCCATTCTATTATACACTCTTATTGAACATCTTGGACAGATGCAAAGCAACACTATGAACTAATGTATTTCATTGACCATATCCTGCACATTATACACCTTTTGAGAGTTACATGAATGAATATCATCTTCTAAACCCATATTGCCATTTTACAAACCACTTCTTTTCCTAACAGGTTTTCTTAATTTAATTAGATATTAAGTTTCCCAACAACATGTTTTCAAATGAAGGTAAAAAAATAGATCTGTCATGTTCCCTTCCTTGACTAAGGAACACCGTGGACAGTAGATTTGTCCTAGATTCCCAACTGGCTTGAATCTATTAGGATAAATTATTTTAATTGGCCGGGTAGGCTAGCTCAAACAGTTGGGAGTGTACTGAGGGTAATATAGTTAAATCCACACATTTATTATTCTCCTTTCACAGATAATAGCTGACTATTTAGACAGACATCTAGTCTAACAAATGCAGTTTCCAAGTTGTTACACTCAATAGTAACACAGTCTTTGCTTACTTATCAGAGCAGAAAGTGAGCAGACAGCCAGTGTCATAAATATTTATTTAATGTGTCATGGTCTGAATAGAAGTTGTGTAGGGATTTTTTTTGCAGATTTGTTCAAACAGTTGTGACAGCATGGGATGCCCTATTGACTACAGTCTAATTTCTGAAGAACTGACTGCAATCTACGGCTCTATAGTTCTTGACCCCATTTGTTCCCCCTCCTATATGGCTGGTACTATTATGGCATATTTCAGATTCTCTGGTATACAGCAAGACTGTAGACACAAAAAATTACGGGATAGTGTCTTCATCTCCCTTCAAGAAATCAATTCATCAAAATATACCATGTTCATTTTCAAAAAAGTTCAGGAATTGGCTGCTAAGCAAAATCATTTAAGTATATAGCTTAATTTCTAAGCAATAGTTAGTCTGCTTTGTTATTAATTGCAGTGGATCTTTTGTGATACACCCCTACTTCTCACATACATGCACATTTTTACTTTGAAACCCTTCACTATTTGAGGATCTTTGTTCATCACGTCCAGAAGCAAATTATTATAGTCCCTGTTGCCCCTACCTGCAAAAGAAAACTTCCATTTTTCTTATACCGGAAATCAAGTGCTAATTTATCATCGATCTTCTCGTCAATATGCTAATACTTCATCTAGGCTGTACCAATCTCAGGCTTCACAGCCAATATATGACATTTATATCTCCATCATTATGCTCGGTATCCCTCCAACTCCAGATACCTATAATGTGAGTCCCTTACAACCCAATAACACTCAAGAAAGGGCATGAGCCAGGCATTTTAACCCATTTCCCTGGTACATTCCTTCTCCATTATTAGCTGTAGGCTACTATGAAACACTATAACCTGCCCAAAATGCCCTGGCCATCTGAGCATGTTATTTCCAAATATTTACATAGCATGTCCTTCTTCAGAAAATCCCAACTCTGCTGTATGATCAGACAAAACCATTATTTTCTTCCTGTGTACCTTATAAGCAGCCTCTATGTGGCATTTATTTTCGCTCCAAGTCTACCCACCCGATTAGATATCCCTCTGTAACTGTTAACAATCTTCTGAGCTTAGTAAACGTTGAACAACTTGTTTTAGCTTTTTGTGATTATCAGAGTACTGAGCAAATAGCATTTCTAGATGTTATTTACGCTTCTAAAAATACAAGTAAATTTGAGTACCGTAATTTAATACGCTGGGTAAACAAATCAGTCATATTGCTGAATGAGATATAGTATTTCTTAATTATCTGTCAAACATATATCAATCAGGTAGAACTTTGAAACCCTTCGCTATCACCTCTACAATAATACCCTGCTGAAATATTTTTTTCTGAATTAACACTGGGTAGTTTAATTATCTTACGTCAATTTTTCAGTTTAAGTTCCATGTTGCTCAGTAGCAAAAGTCCTGCACTATCGTGCTATAAATTTTATAGGCATAATTACTCTCTCTTAACAGGCCTGTAAAACTGCTGGTACAGCCTTACAGGACCCTCGCCAACAGTTTTTTCTGTAGACTCCTACATTCCTGCGTCGTAAGCAGTAAGTAACGTTAGTGATTTTGTACGGGAATTCCTGAACCGAAGCGAACTTCCGGGGTCACAAAGGGCACTGCCATGTAAGAGAAAGAACTAATACCTACTATCGGCATGAGTGCTTCAATTCGCACTGTGACTGTGGTAAAGAATACAAAGTTTGCGACTTATACTACTGTACACATTGTGTTTACTTAATGAAAGTATGGTCCGATTTTCTAAGGTTTAGCGTGGTAGTAATTAGGACATACAGAAATTTTTTGACTGAAACAGTTGATCACATGAAGCCAAGAAGGAGGTCTTCAGTTTTTAAGAACTCCAGCAACAGTTCTTCGGAAGTTCTTTCACACGTCCGTGAAGTTGGTAGCTCTGTTTCATATTTTGGCGTTCGCACTAGGACACAAAGCAGAAGATATGATTTCAGGTCTGGTATTACTGTAAAAGAAGCGTTTTAATGTGTGGTTACATGATGTGGTACTAAGACTGTTCATCAAGATGCAAAAGAAAAAGGGTCACAATTGTTACATTAAGAACCACGATGCAAGGGTGATATGTTTAACATTCTGAATGGAACCCTACGCTTCCGTGGTTTATAGGCTGATCTGAAGACGTACACAAAACAAGTTCTAGTTCGAAGAAGAAAACAGGCTGTTTACTCCTATTTTGTAAGTAGAAATATTTTTTACAATCCGTATTTATATAGTTAAGTGTGTTATCTCAGTTCATTACAATAGTATGTATATACATTACATTTATACCACCTGCATGTAACTTCTGCATCATACCTTGATATTTTATAAATGAAACATAATACCAGACAACCTATATTAGTGGATTAAAAGACAGATACTTTGCCGGATCATGGTTAATGCATCCGATCCTCGAAACACAGAAATCATATGAGGATTAACGTTTCGAAGTTTCAGGATAAAACATTTTATCAGGATGAACGGAACGTGGTAAATGAAATTTTATCATCAATCTTAATCCTTCCAGCAGTTTTCTGCTCTGAGATCAGCGAAATCGCTGCCCCTCCCCTTCACCTCGTCTACAGCAGTTGGATAAACGATTAAAAGCTTAGTAACTAATCATTAAACTCTTTAAATTCCATTTATAACGTCTGGATATTGCTTATATGCACCGTAATTAAAAGTTTTCTCATCTACTACTGAATTTCAACGCTTGTAACCCGAAAGAGTGGTTTTCAATTGGCAAGTGTATTAAAAAAATTACAGTGGGATTTATCTATTGGGGAAAAAATTTATTTTACCTTTTGAAATTAATACAAAATGTTGAAGTTGCTAAGTGAGATCTCTTTCAAATTGGATTTAATTACCGATTTTGTAGCTCTGTAAATTTATGTCCTTGTGTGTAATTCACTGTCAACTCTTTTTCTTTTGTTGGTGTAACTAAGGACAGTCATTCTGGGAGTTTGTGATTGTCAAAGTCAATATTTTTTAGTTTTTTTAAAGTCAAACACTGATTATTTGTGGAAAGAGAACTATGTAAAAGGGAAGGAAATATCTAATAATTTTATAACTGCAACAGAAGTATTGCTGCAATAGAAATTTCTGTTACCATTTTGCTTAAGTTTCACATCACCTTTGATTGCTGATTCCTATCCCTGGAGAAAAAGGGAATAAACATCCTTCGTCCTTACTTCTGTCAGAATTACTATGTAATGTCTGTGGTTGTGCCTTCCCTTTAAAATTCTACTAATAATGTTTCCTCTCATATCAACCCAGGCCTCATTACTAATATATGCCCCATAAATACCAATCACCCCATGTTATCCAGTGACTCCCCATCTAACTCCTTTGTAATGTCCATTACGAAATTTGATCTAGGGCCCTACTTTAAATTATGCAGACAAATCCCACCACCCATCTTTCCACCCCCAACACCTCTTATATTAGATACCCACAATACAGATCCCATACTGTCTAACAATACTCAAGCAAACATCTCACCAAGTTTTTCTAACTCAGTTTCCTTACTTTGTTGGTTCATCCCCTCATTACTCTTCCCAATAAGTAAAACCTTTTTGCCTACCGTCTCTCTAGTGCTCATCATCGAAACTAGCATCCTGTTGGATGATGTTCTCGAATATTTACATTTTGTGTCCCCTGTAAGCAAGTCCTTCTGCACTGCCTAAACTTCTAAAACTGTTATTTTTTTACCTATATAACTTAAATTTGCTTCTTCTGGCATTTTTATTTATACCATGTTAACTTCACTAGAAATATTTTTCAGTCCTCACTGCATCTGTACACAATTTTATCTTCAGGTTATCTCGTTGTTGAGCATTACATCATGTCCAAACAGCTTCAATTCTGATTATAACCCTAATACAGAATTATTAATTAGATTATTGATCTGGAGTGTGAAATTACCCTGTGTCTTATTCACTTTTGCCCTCTCTAGAATTTCATTTCCAATCCTGACCACTTGCTTGCTATCTTTTAAGACCTGCTCCAATCAACTTTCTGGTTGATGACGGTTTACTTTTTATAGATTCTGTTGCACAGATTTACAAATTTCTGTGTTTTAGTCCGCATATGATTCTAATTTGGATTTGTTATTTACTTTGTTTTGATTTAAAATTGTAATCTTACTTTCTTAACAACAAAATTATCTTCATATATTAATATGCACATGTCAGAGAATTTGTTGTGTATACTGTCTACGCTGTAATTTTTGTCTAGTTTCATATCTTTGTTTTGTTTTTGTGCATTTAGAGTTTAAATACCCCTATCATATTAGGTTCCATAATTTCTCAGTATCTTACCAGTAGCATATGGTTTCTTTCTTCTTTAATCTCTGTTCAATGCCCAAATATTTCCTTAACGCCCATAATGGCTCCATTTATGTACCAGTGTTTACAGACACCACCCCTACCAGACACCGTTTTTGGTTGGACATGATCTCCCAGGAATCTCTACTTTTATCACAGTAATCCAATTCTTATATACCTGGATCATATAATTTTAGGGCTAAATTATTTTTAAAATACTTCTTTGCCATCTACATTTAACACATCTGTGGTAATATTATCTATAAAAGGTGCTTTACTTTTTTATTGTTAAAAAAAACTAAATGGCTCTCTGATAATAAGTAGCCTGTAACTAAATTTCTACTTTGCAGTATGCTCACTTTCACTGTCATGGATATGATGCTCCTCAGTTAATTTTCCATCTACTCCTGTGTGAGAATTGATGATAATCACCGACGGTTAACGTTCTGGCCTCGCATTCAGGAGGACACGGGTTCGAATCCCCGTCTGGGCATCCAGATTTGGATTTTCCATGGTTTCCCCAAATCACTCCAGGCGAATGCCACGTGCTTCCTTCAAACAGGCCATGGCCAAATTCCTTCCCCGTTCCTTGTCCCCAGTCCCATCCCGCCTCTAATGACCTTAGATGTCGACGAGGTGTAAAGCCATAAGTAAAAAAGAAAAATATGATAATCTCACTAAACCAGTTGCTCAGTAACTCAGTTATTTGATATTCTGTGTAACTTCATGTCCATATTTATTTATAATCGACTGAATACCTTCCTTCCCTCTTATTATTATTATTTTTTTTAATAGCTATAGAAATTTTTATTTGCATCATTCAGTGTTCCATGCCTAGCTATGGTATTTTCATGAATTTATCACCACCTTTTCTCTTTACTAATATAATTCCCTGTTTACCTGTTTCAAGCATTCTCTATTACTCTGCTGCTTCTTTAATCTATTATGTTCCCTTCTCGCCAACCTCCTCACATCTCTATTGTAGTATGTAGGTCTGGGCTGCTCCTTATTTTTTATTCTGAGACAAATATTTTCCTTGCTATTTTTCTTTGAATTTTTCTGTTTCTTTAATTCACAAAATATGAATGAGACTAACTTCCTTATTTCTGTTGTTCATTTATCTGAGCTTTCTCCATGATTCCATTACAGTATATCATCTGTGAGCCCAGATTTTTTTTCCATGCTTCTTTCCTTGTGCCCAATGTTTCTTCATCTACTCTACATCAGCTGTGAGTTGCCTTGCTGTCCAGTTGAACTGCCCTCACATTTTTCCTTTGGTAATGCATTTGCAGTTTCTTCAAAAAAATATTCTTTTGATAATTTATTATGTCCATAACTTCTTTTTGTTTTCTGATACTTTCTAATGTTCTTCAGTTTAAATGTGCTCCTTGTAGTTATCAACTTTTGCTCTGGCTTATTTGCAGTCTTTTTTTTTTTTAAATTGTAATCTAATATATCACTAAAGAATTTCATCACTTATATTCCTTTTTTTATTTCATTGTTCCTTCTCCCACTATATCATTTAAATTTTGAATGATCATAGTATTTCCACATTTTTTACATGTCGCCATCTTCATGTTAGGTTGACATGTAGTATTTAGCATAGATTTTTATATCCCGCTCTTGTGACTCTGTTGACTGTTTTTCTTTTAATTATTTTACAGTCCCAAGTTCAAAAATCTTGATTGTAGTTCCACTTAATATGATTAAACTTCATAATATCTAACTTGCTTTTTAAATGTTGTAACCTGCCTGTCCTGTTCCACCTTCAGTCTGTGAAATGCTTTCGGCTTCTTGTGGTGCCACTTGTCCCGCACGTCTTGAGTATCATTTTAGTAGTTTACATTGCCTGTGGATGCAATTTGGGGGTTAACTGCATTGGTTTTTCACTACCATCTGCTTTAATGATTTGTGATAATATTTTATTCATCTATGTTTACAATCTTAGATACAAGAGGTTGCCATGGAAGGTTACCTCCTTCTTTGCCACCTTTTATACCAGGAGTAATTTCTTGACTAAATCTTCACCTATGGAAACTGGGCACTGTTGAATTGAAAGAAACTAAACATTTACCTCCAAATCATTATAGCTTCTCTCAGTGAGTAAGGATGAATGATTAGAAAATTGTGTCATATCTTTTATACTTGTAACTTCCATCTCTCTTCAGCAGAACAGCGTAGTAAATAATCAAAAAGGGCTTCCAAATTTCATAATCCTTACAATATGAGATGTATGATATTCAGATGTATAAATATGGTCATGTCACAAAAAGTTAGTGATTTTCTCAAACAACTGGTCAGTTTATTTCAGTGTAGTGGATAAGAAGCACCTGTTGGTGTAGTAGCAGCACAAAACCGTATAAAGTGGAATCGTAACATTATCAGTTGTAGGGAAGGCTAATGGTAGCTTATGGTTTTGCAGAACAATAATATACAAAACAAAAACAATTGTACTAGTCTTGTGTGTTCGCGAACGAACTAGTTCGGAAGAGCGCTCCCACAAGCGAACTACGCGAACTAGTTCCCAGATCTCTCGCTCCTTAGTTCGTTAGTTCGTTCGATCCTTTCCCGAAGACCAACTTTTGTTTTAGTTTATTATCTAAAAGGTAACACAGTTCGCTGTGGACACATTTCACTGAAGAGACAGATATAAAAATAAATAAAAAATGTAACTGTTAAACATTAATAATTATTGCAGAAGTCAAAAACGGAAATTTAACATGGAATGTGAAAACAAAACACACTTTGATCCCATTAACACTTAAAAGACAACTATCAGTAACCACAACTATTATAACAAAGAAGAGAGCGCGTGAAGTAGCGCTAGCAAAGCGAGCGAACGAGCTGTCTTTCTGGAATTCCAGAGCGGAGCGACCTAGTTCGCGAACTAAACACAGCGCTACCGCTCGCGAACTAAACTGAGCGGTACCGTTCGCGAACTATCACCATTCGCCGCTAGGATTACCAACATTTTTTCGGTTAATGGTAGAATGTTTTTTTAGAATAACCTATAAAAATATAGTACACTTCAAAAATATAATATTTTACGAAAGAGTAGAAAAGGACAAAGGATATGTTTTTTTACTATTTTATTTTTTAAGCTATATTTTTTTGCACTTCTTGCATCTTTAACAATTTTCTGTCTACAGTAAAATTGTAATATGCTTTATCGCTTTCAGTTTTAAATTAATGTCGATCAAAAGCTCATTTTTACTAATGAAATACTGCTCTTACTTTTACCTAGATTTCGTGTAATATTGTTATTTCAGAGTAAAGTTCGTTCACTTTGATACTCATTTTTTCTCATAAATTTAGAACCTCTAATATTGTCTCACAGCCATCAAATGAAACCTCGTGTTTTAATTTAATTTTTGGATTTTCTATAGCCAATTGCTTTCATTAAAATCTAACTATTTACTAAGATACTCCAGACTTTTATCAACGAATACTAGAGCATTATTTTTAATATTATCACTTTCTGTGGAGAATTTGGCTTCTAAAGGCTTTTTCTTGTTTTCTTAACCAAAGAAACAGTATCTTTTACATTTTTCTAGCGCTGATTTTAAAGCTGACATAATATAATACTTATCTCAGTCTGTTGGTTAACAGATTTGTGAAAGTTATGTAAAGAAATGACTTGCGAAATTCAAAAAGATTTTAACTTTTGTGTCTTCATCAGTTTCATTCGTCGCCAAAATATTGTGAATGTGTGTTGGATTATCCTCCCCTACACTAAAAAAAATAGCTCAATGACTTCCAATTTACTGGAAATTTACGCACTTTCGTTATTGTTACCACTTTCTCATTCAAGGGTCACTGTCATTTTTATATGTCTAATTGTTAGGTATCACATTGGAAGTATTACTGTTACTTTTCTTAATAATATAGGTAATATTGTTTCTGTCATATAGTACTTAACTTGTAGCCAATAGTAGAATTATTTGTTCATTATTGCCAAAACTTTATTTAAATAAAAAAGCCGATTACTTATAAAGGGGTATTTTAATTCATCAAAATAAACGCATTTATAATATTTTATAAGTAATGTTGTGTTGTTGTTGGGGTTTAAGACGCGTCGACGGCGGGGTCATTAGTGCCTTTTATAAGTAATGTTTCTTCCATGAACTAATACATAAATCCATTTAAAAAATTAATATTTACGAATGCATGTAAAGTAAATAGTAAAAACAGCACAGTTATTCAGTTTACCCATTTGTGCAAAGGACAATGAGCACTTTGGTTTATCGGCGGCAACTGATCATGCTAATGTCATTTGAAAGGGCTATTATTAAGCAATAACTTTTGTTAAGAAGGTCATATTAAATTCCATTTAGAAACGACAAAAAAATGATTATGTCCTAATAAAACTGACATAACAAACAAAATAGCGCGTGCAGTAGCGGTAGCAAGGCGAGCGAACGATCTGTTTCTCTGAATTCGAGACGCGAACTAACGAACTAAAAGAGCGAACTAGTTCGCGAGGGAGCTGCGAACTAAACTGAGCTGCTCTTCTTCGCGAAACTATAATGCCAAGTCTAAATTGTACGTCCTCACCGAGATTACTGTATTGGATTGATTAATAGTATTGAGATGATGCAAAGAAGAGCTGCATGTTTGGTGTTCTTTATGAGAGTATCACAGAAGTAATACAATGTTTGGTCTAGGATAATTTGGCAGACAAGTGACATAATTTGTACTCGAATTTATTGACTAATGTGTGGTTATCTTTTGTCATTTATGAAAGCAATGAAATACTTTAATAAATATCGTTCAGTCACTGATCAGAGATATAAGATGCTATACTTAAGTCATCCTCTCTTCAGGCTGTTAGAGACTGGAATTCTCATGTAGTTTTCAGGTTTAGTACAACACAACCTATGGCGCACACACACTTTTTTTTTTTTTTAGCTTTTATGAAACATTGAAAGTTCAAAGTAAATGTTGTGATAAGTCTCAAGTGTGTAATAAATGTTATAACCAGCCAACTTATGATGATTATCTTCTGCTAGAGGGATCAATTGTGTATAAAAACTTTCCTATATTCTCCTGCTTATTCAGTCTGTTGATTAAACGAGAGCGCTGATAGTGATTGTTTCATTTTGATGTGATGTCTGACAGCTGAGAAATTTAACAAATTAGTACCAGTTTTTTTTTTTTTTAGGAAACGATTCGCACAAAAACTACTAGTCGTATTTTGATGGGGTTTTGATATGTGGATAATCAGTTATAGGGCGGATAAAATAGTGTATTTTTAAGGCGTCTTAGAGCTAAATTTGAGATAACTTTTAGTTGAACGTGAATCGTGTTAAAACTACTGGTTAGATTCAGTGGGGTTTCCTTTAATGTACATACAGCACGTGATCCTGCTGTTAAAATGTGTTTCATTTTGATTTGAAGAAAAGCTAAGAAATTAATAAGTCTTTTCGTTGAACGCGATTCATGCAAGAACTACTGGTTTGCTCTAATGTGGTTTAGATTAATGGGGTAACGCACACTACAGCCGGGTCGAGTCGCTTCACCAGGCGTATTTTTCCGCCTGTGCCCGCCGATGCGCTCCGCCGCGACCAAGTGTATAATAGGAGATCTAGCAACACTGACTTTTTTGTGTTTTGTTTGTTACAATTTTTATAAATTAATTGAACTACTTCAATGAAATTTGTTGCAAATTTGCAACGCAAGATAATGGAGTTTTTTTTCTACAGAAATTATAAAAGATTACATACGGAGAAGTTAACAACTTTATGAAAATGGAAAAAGACGTAAAAAGTATAAAATTTCTCGCTTGATCTCATTTTAAACATTTCATAATGGATGAGCGCAATTTCAAAGATTTTGTATGATTTACATCACGAAATATAATAAAACAAAGGGGAAAAAATATGTGGAAGGATATAGGAAACTTGTGAAAACAAAATACTACAAATTTTTATTTTTTCATTTTACAAGTTTAATGTAATTTTCCATAAATTTCTATGCAACCCCCTTGTAACGCTTTCATGTTGCCAATTAAATCGAGACAGTTTTTGACAAAAAATATTTTGTGAAATTATTTCAAATCTTAATGGCTTCTTGTGTAGCATTGCAGCCTGCGTAAGTCAAATATTGGCATTTCCTTGCTGTCCGCATCTCCTACACTATAGTGCAGATGTCGTTAGTAAAAAAGTTATGAAAGCAGCACGTGGGTAACTTAACATCGACATTCTCCTTTCTTAGATTCGTCTTCCTTATTCTACTGAACCTGCAATTGAATATTTTTTTTCTGTCGATTTCAATTTATCAAATTTCCAAGAAAAGAACTCATCAAATGCCTCGCAAGTGAAAACCCTTCATCCTCTACTAGCAGATAAGGCATTTTTAAGTCAGTTCGCTCGATGAAGTCGCATCGGAAAAATTCAATTCTGCCATAACCAGTGCCTCAACAAAGTTTCTGTAGTTAAATGTATTACCATCTTAATTTTTTGTTAATCCCCTATGACCACAATAAGAAAACGGTTTCAGCAACTACAAGGACTAGTAAACTAAAAAAAAAAAAGAAATCTAATGTAAATGAAGATAAACCTCTATTTGATTGAACTTCTGTTGTAACATGTTTGTCATCCAATGAACCTACATAATTCCATTTTAAATTAAATCAATTGCCTTTTCCACTTCTTCATCGACGAACATATTTATCTTATTTTTATTTTTTTAAAAAAGAGCTCTGCGTATGATGGGTCCAATTGCAGGGCAAGAATGATAGAATTAATCGTCGGAGAACCAGTGGCGGCGACAACAAAAGAAATGCGACTCGCTGCGTTCCGATGTGTCCAGACTCCAGGTGTGCGTTGCAGCATTTTCGCTCAATGCGACGCGGTGGGCTCTGAGAACAATGCCTGTTATCCTTATCCGCCGGTGATTTTAACAAAAACGTGGTAATATTTTATAGAGCTAACTTCTGGCGATGATTTTACTCGCGTCGATATTATTGAAATAAAGCTACTGCTTTATCGCTAAGCAAGCGCTGAGGAATAATTCCAATGTGTTTCACCGACCTCTAACTGTCCTAACGCCATCTACCAGTTCTTGTCTATAAATATTGGGTATTGTGCGTTATAACCGGTGGGCAGTACATTGTTCGAAACTTGATCAACTATTCTACTTTTAGTTTTTCATGGAATCGCGTTCAACGAAGAATGGATACTAATTTCCTGGCGCTTTTATTTTAATTTATTAACGTTTCGATATCACATCAAAATGAAGCATACCTTATTTTGCTCATGGGACCTTGGGACGTACAGTATTCGAAACCCTATCAAAATCCAACCGGCAATTTTTAGGTTATTCTCATTCAACGAAAAATTGATATTAATTTGTAGACTTATATTTCGCATAAAAACGAATCATACCCTATGTTACCTCCAGGATCAGGTGCTGTACATTACTCAAAATTCGACCAAATTTGATCAGTAGTTTTTTCGTGAATTCCGTTCTTCCAAACATACAGACACAGTTTCCTTTTCTGTAAGTCATTAAGTATTACATTTACAGATATGCTTGTTTACGATCATACCGTACTTGTATAACCACCGTTATAGGGATACACACGATGGTACACAGGACAGCCATTCTTTCCCGTCGGTGTTTGGTTCAGATATTGCATCGGGTATTATGACGTAAAAATGTCTTTCAAGTTCGGTACTGAGTGGCATCCCAGAATTACGAGCGACTTTAAAACAGTGCAGTTTAAAATTGTTAGTTCTCAAACTCTACTGAACGAATGCCAACGTGATAAAAAGAGTGCGCCAGCGAAAATTTGAAAGATTCAATTATATTAGAAGTGATTCCCCCCCCCCCCCCCCTCCTATCCGTCGCAGCACGACGCGGGAATGTGACGCGATTGGTCGGGTAACGAAATGGCGATAGAGTGGCCTTAGAGACCCACCTAGTTCGTCACATGAATTGAGGGGAAATAATATCATTTCGTATGAAATAGACAAGGGTGAATAATTTATGGGGCGTGCATTAATGACGTGAGGTGAATAGGGGGGGGGGTGTCCGGCGAAATCTTATGAAACCTCACCAAGGGGGAGGCGGGGATCGAATTTAGGGGTGGTATTTTGGTCCAAATAACGGCCTTGGGGGGGGGGGGGGTTAACCGCCCATTCGAGAATGAGACCTAAAAAAAAAGTCGCAAAAAGTTGCGAGGTCGATTGGAAGGAGGGGGGGGGGGTCCGGAATTCCATAAAAACGCCTCACGTCATTAATGGACGCCACCTAAGACCATTTAAACATCGATAAAAGTGATTTTGGAAAAAATTGTGACACTTTGAAAGTGGAAATGTCAAAGAATATGGTAAGAAAGTGAAAGTAGAATCGGCAAACCCCCTTTGAAATGCGGAGAGGTGAAGTGCCAAATGACACTAATCGCTGCATATAACCCTCCAGGATCAACGCTTTCCGGTGCAGTAACTCGTTTTCATCTAGAAACTTCATAAGGTTAGAACATATGACATTCTCCATAATTCTGCTGCAAACAGATGTTGGAGATATGGGTCGATAATTCCTAGGATCCTTCAGATCTCCTTTCTTGAAAACGGGAATCACCTGCGCTATTTTCCAGTTAGAAGGTACTTTTCCTTCTAAAGATTTACGAAATATATCTGGCAGAAATGGTTCTATTTCTTCAGTATATTCCGAAAATACTCTTACTGGTATACCATCGGGACCCGGCGCTTTCCCCCACTTAAGGAGCTATAATTGCTTTATAATACCTACACTATCCTTTTTTTTCTTTTCTTTTTTACTTGTTGCTTTACGCCTCGTTGACGGCTACGGTCATTAGAGGCGGGATGGAACTGGGGACAAGGAACGGGACGGAATTCGGCCATGGTCTTTTTGAAGGAAGCATCCCGGCAATTGCCTGGAGTGATTTGGGGAAACCATGGAAAACCCAAATCTGGATTAGGGTTGTTGCGGATGTCATCTTTGCGGAAGCGGATATTTAGTGCTTGACATCCGCGGATGCGGATGTTTTTTGGAAGCGGATGCGGAAAAATAAATTTATATTTAGATTTTATATTATATCAAAAATAAATTTTTAATCAATCTTTTTTTCATAAGTAAATTTTATTTCTATATAATACTGCCATATTGATTTATTTTTACCTCATCTTTCAACATCAAAAAATGTGGGATGATTTCACAAGTGAATTAAATTAGTTACGGAATTACGCACGTGAAGTGAACTACACTTAACGGTTCCTTGAAGTTTATTACTCGGTACACAATACAACAGGTAAACCATAAACAAATGGGTACAGTTATCAGAAGACCGTCGAGAATTTCAGCCTGGTCCTGATCCGGGGTAGAGTGACGGCTTCTACTTCTCGCGAACTTCCGGTGGTCTTCTGTAGTTGACGCTGGTTCAGCGGTCAGGCTGGAACTGGCGGTGGAGCGGCCGGCTACGCTTATATAGGCGGCCTGGCGCAGGAATTCCGTTGTGTGGTAGTGCGGCGACCTCTGTAAGAAATAGTCCCACTTAGCTTCTAGATGATTCTATTTGTTTTCCTGTTTGTTTTGATGCCTCTGCGCCTGTTTGGAGTCGTATATGTATCCCGGCGTGCAGGCGCGTTGTGTGTGAGGTCTGCCTGGCAGGGGCCTTTACTGGCAGACTGAACAGCACGCATCTGAAATCCAATCTTTGTCATATGAACTTTGCGGAGTTCGTGGCTAGACTAATTCAAGCGTCAATCACAAGGCCACGCCACCGCCTATCTCCGCGCTCGCTTTTTTTTGTCTTATAAGTTTATAACTATACGCCTCGTCGACGTCCAGATCATAATAGGCGTGAAAAGATCGGGGCTCGGAACTTGAAAGAATTCGGCCATGGTCTTTTAAAGTAAGCATTCGCCTGGAGTAATTTGGGGTACCCATGGAAAACCAAAATCTGGATTCCCGGACGGAGATTCGAACCAGGCCGTTACCGCCTACCCGCCACGCTCAGTTACGTGCTCGCCACCCACCTTCCCACTGATCTAGTGGCGCATACATATTACAACTTGTAGGTCCTACAAGTCCGATTTTCAATTAAAAAAACTCTTGATAGTCCACGAAAGCGATTACAGGAATACATGTAAGAGGTGTTGGATGTTGTTGAACTCCCAAGGCAACCAAAAAGGGTCCTTCCTGTCGTACAAGCTATAGATATTGGAGGAATCTATTGGAGTAAACATCTTATTTGTGTGCGATAAGGACACATGCAGGGGCGTAGCCACCATAGGGCTAGGCGGTGCAGTGCACCGGGATCCCTACGCTCAGGGGGCCCCAAAGCGCAGTTAAGAGGGCCCACGGGGCTTCACGGCAAACTGGCGACCTTTTTTTTAGTTCTATCGTCGTCAAAGGGGGCCCCTGAGACACAGGGTGCCCCTCACTAAGGGCCCTCACTGCTCTTGGGAGCCCCCAACCACTGCTCAGGGGGCCCCAAGCTCAACTCAGAGGCCCTAGCCTCGGCTCAGGGGTCCCTACAAGCAACACAAAACAAAAAAAAAAGGTCACACATCTGGCCTGAGGGCCCAAACTAATTTTTTTGCACCGGAGCACTTATTGACCTAGCTACGCCACTGGACACATGGTGTGCCGCGAGAAAGTACGAGTGGAATGGATTGCTTGGAACATCTAGAGTAGCGTGAATGGTTGAACGCATACTACGATAGTTCTATAAGTTGGACCGTGAATAGGCCGCTTTAATGTCGGGCCACACCCGACCCCACAGAGCTCGCACCGTCACCGCACCGACATTCAGACGAGTGACGACTCGCCCCCCTCGCATTCACAATGGTCCCTAGCTCGTCCGTGTGACGGACGGGTTCATACTCTGTCTTCAGTCTCCTTTAACGTATACACTTTGTTATACATGGAATTAATGTTAAAAAATGACCTTAAAAGTGATTTAGGGATTGCATCTAGCGTTACCACCTTTACTTTATTATACAGTACTGTTCTTTATTTTGCGTAAGCATACTTTATAATCTACGAAAGTAATGAAGTTCGTTAAAATACTTTTTTTTTTTTTTTTGCTTGACTCATGTTATCACCTCACAGTTGATCTTTTGTTCACGAAAATAGTATCCCAACGCAGTTTCAACAAATGATCATCACTGTACTGGATTGAAAGATTCTCGTGTATATCAAACTGAGCGTGGTGGTGTAATGGCTAGCGTTCTGCCTCGCATTCGGGAGGACGGCGGTTCGAATCCCCGTCCGGTCATACAGATTTGGGTTTTCCATGGTTTCCCAAATCACTCCAGGCAAATGCCGGGATGCTTCCTTCAAAAAGGCCTTGGCCGAATTCCTTCCCATTCCTTGCCCCCCATCCTTTCCCGTCTCTAAAGACGTCGCTGTCAGAGAGACGTTAAGCAGATAATAAAAAGTATATATCAACAAAGTCACAATGAAATGTCAAGCGTCAGTCATTTCACATTTAACGTGTTTGTTTTGTTTGAGGTTCCTTTCGGTTCACTCAATATTTTTTTAACAAAAAATAATAAGATTTTAATTTAAATACAGATGGAAAAAATTCTGTAAAATAATAATAATTTCATGTGACCTAAAAATTCCAGTCACAGCATTTCTTATCAGCCGCGCAGTACACCCCCTATCGTTGTCACCTATTTTAAAAGGAGGCCTACAGATTAAGGTGAAATTCGAACCACGGAACGTCCCAGCATCTTAGCATTATAAACAAATCAAAGCTTTCACAGAGGTGACTGTCAATTTAAAGACCCATGAAAATTACAGCTGAGACAGGGATTTGAACAAGGGACTTTCAGTGCCCTAATTGAACGCCGTATCCATCTGAGTCAAGAGACAAATCTGGGCGTAATGACAAATAAATATTTAAACATAGCAAAATCAACGTACTTTTTTCTACATTATTTATTTTTTGTATTCCAAAACAAAAATGTACTTTTATATGATTGAATACATATTTTTCAGTACTTCTAAATTCAAATGCTTGCGGCGTGTGATTCGGGTATGGGAGGTCCCCGGTCAAAAATGCGGGTCTCGGATGCAATTTTTACAAGCCTTAAAATCGACCTTCACCTCTGGCAAAGCTTTGATTTGTTAGTGCGAACATGCAAGGACTCTACCTACATTTTAAGAACATCTGATGAACCTAAAGTAAGACTTTTCTAAAGCAATCAGTAACGCTAAAACAAAATTTAGTCGCAAAGGATCAGAAATTTCTGAATTCTTTGCATATGCTTCACCATATCGACCAGCCCCACACCGGCCCGCGCCCTCAAAAATTAAACTAAACCAATGACGGCCAACACACGGTTCGGTGTCATTTGAACTCGCTTCAATCGAGTTAGCTACAACAATAAGCACTTTATTTGCTAGCCAAGCGACGATCGGCAGAATCTTGAATAAAGAGAAAAGAATAATATATATTGCAATGCAAACAAAACATCCGCATTTAAAATTGCGGATGCGAATACGGATGCGAAAGCGGATGTAGGACTTAACGCGAAAGTTCCGCACTTGCGGATGCGGATATCCGTTACATCCCTAATCTGGATGCCCGGACGGGGATTCGAACCCGCGTCCTCCCGAATGCGAGGCCAGAACGTTAACCGTTCACCCACCACGCTCGCTACGTACACTATCAATTTGTACTGGATCCATCTCAAATTCTACACGTCGTGGAATAGCGGGAATGTTTTCCATGTTTTCGTCAGTGAAAGTATTATTAAATTCGGTGTTAAATACGGTAGCCTTGTCGCGACTGTCATCAACTGCCCGATCGTCTTGTAGTAGAACTGGCATGTTGTTGTCACTACCACTAACTTTTTTTTTTTTACTTACTACCAAAATTTCTTTGGGTTTTCGTTGAGGCTCTTGGAAGTAAATTGCAACGAAAGTCATTAAAGGCCTCGCGCATCGCATGCTTAACAAATCCTCTTGTCTCTCATAACTTTTCTAAATCACTCCTATATATCGTCCTTCTTGAGCGTGCATGTATCTTCCTTTGCTTTTTAAGTAACCGTTTAACTTTACGTGTATACCACGGGGGATCGTTTCCATACCTGAATGTCATTTTCGGTGTGTGTAAGTCCATACCTTCCCTGACTATATTCTTGAATCGAGGCCACATCTCTTCAACCGAGCCTCTTCCTTCTATAAAGGTAAGGTAATTATCCCTAAAAAACGATCTTAAACACTCCTTTGGGTTCTTTTTGAACCTATAAACGATCCTTTCTTTTTGCGCGCGGCTGTTAATTTTACTGTAGCAATTACAGCTTTATGATCACTTATTCCCGTGAATTATTCAGGCCTATTTGTAACGAGAATATCTAAAATGTTTTCGTTATCTTTGTGGCACCGCATTAGTTCAGTGACAAGCTGCTCAAGATGAAGATCTGAGAAAAGGTCAAGAATAATCTCAAGGGATGTTTTATTCCTGCACCAGTAACGTGGACGTAATTAGTCCAGTAGATATGCGGAAAGTTGAAGTCACCTCCTAGTATTACTGCATGATCCGGAAATTTATGAGCTATATTACTTACATTATTCCTTAAGGCCCCAGCATTAGTTACAGCTGTATCTGGTGGACGATAGAAAGACCCTGTTACAAGTTTTGTCCTAGTTACGTTGAGTCTAATCCATATGATTTCACATACCGTATCGATATGGAACAGGTAGTCCGCAGGAAGAGTCCTATAAATTTGCATACTGTATGAAGCTATAAGAGTATAAACTATAAAGCCACGAATATTTCAGTGATGAGACAAAAGTCTGGCATCTCCAGGATGAGGATAGGGCAGTATAGTTTCTACAATAGCATTAATTTTGATAAGTTACTGGTTCTCGGGTGGAAAAAGGTTGAGAAACGCTGTTCTAGAAGCATTGCATCCTCGCAACAATAACTTTTATGAACATTATCTGCCCCTAATTTTACAAGATGATACTACTCTTTCTAGAACCTTCTTACAACTTAACATGACTGAATTATGAAAGAAAATACTTTAAAATTAACTGAAACTGTAAAAATGACCTAAACTGACCCAGAATGACTGTAAAACATGTCAGATGTAATGATTTAAACTATGCAAACCAGTTTTAACCGTCTTTTCCAAAAATAAACGCCAACTCTACAAATTATTGTTTCGCCACACATAATCTATAACATTGATGATAGCCTTCTAATGGTAGTACGCTATCAGGTAAATTTTAAAATTTATCCTCAATTTAATGATCTGCGTATAGACGATTTGTTTTGCTCGTCATTTGGAAGACATTGCTTTATTAACTAAAGTTTTTCCGAAATGTTTAAGATAAAGTAAATTCGTATGGTCTTGCGTCGTGGTGACAGTTTCTATTTGGCGCGAGTTTAGAGAGGAAGCACCTTAACCACTGAGTTAGCGGACCGCTCGCTGTGTACGGAGTAGAGGTAATGTGGGCTCTAATTTCATCTTATCTTGTTGATTAAAGGTCTGATTGACTATTTTTTAACGTTGTAGGGTCATACTAACTGCATATATTTGCCAGTTCACCAGGAGGTATTCCATTCATATCTCAGTGTTGAATATTCTTTATTCGTCCAGCAGCTAATCTGTTCGTCAGGTGTTCTGGGATTTAAAATATTTCATTTCATCAACACTTTACTTGATATGAGCTAGGACAGCGGAACGTTTAGACGAGATGTCGTTCTGTAATCGCAATGTGTGTGTTTTGTGCGCCGAGATGCTTTGAGAAAATGTTTCGCTTAATCCCGGGAGTAGTCTCTCACGCCAAATCGTGACTTTTTTTGAATGTAAGTTTCATTTGTTCTATGCACTAATGCCTAATTCAGCTTTTTTTTTCACTTCTTCGAGGTTGTAACTGCGACGTTCTTGAAGAGCCACTTGATTATGGCTAATTTCAGTTTCTGCGCTGTTTTAACCGTCCAACGTCAAAATTATGCCCTTAATTATTTAAGTGTAGCAGTAAAAAACATCATGAATTGAGTCATTACATTACTTCGGTAGCAAAGCTAAGATTCGAAAAATTGTAACGTATATTTAAAGGAGATAGTGTATACAAAGGAGACAGCGTTTAAAATTCTAGTTCGACCTCATAGAGTATGTACTGGAGTTGGATTCGTATCGTGAGCGTATGATTAATAGTATCAAGAAAGTGAAGAGCCGCGCGTTTTGTGACCGCTCACTGCAGAATCACGAAAGTGTCACCCGACTTGGTCAGAGGTTGTCTGGCAGACCGACGCGACGGCGTGGTTTCAAATTGAATTTACTGATTAACATCGAACAACTTCTTGGATTTGCACTGCAGTGAACTACTACTCCCACCAACCTCGTTGGGCTGCAGTGACAGCAAATAAGGGGCGATCCATAAATTACGTCACACGAATTTCATTATTTTTGAAGGACTCCGCCCCCCCCCCTTTTCTTGTCACAGGTGGTCACATTTGTGTGATACCTCCCCAGGTGTGACGACACATATTTTGCAATTTTAAATTTAGAAATTATTAAAACAGAAATTTCAAAATTACTTATATTTCTATTTAAAATTTAGAAAATTAAAAAAAAACATAACAAATCAGATGAATGATACAAAATTCAATAATATTCCTTTATATTATTTATGACTGGCATAGCAGTCAGTTCGTTCTCAATAATGTTAGGAACATTCGATGTGTCAACATCTCCTTCATCCAACCATATAGCATCAACATCGTTTAACAAAGAAATAACTTCCGCGTCACGGCTAGTTGGAATTCTTTGAGGGCAAATTTTGTTGATGGGCAAAACCTCTTGTTGCCTCTTATGTGATTGCTTGTGTTGGTGAGTGGCTTTGTATGATGTAAGATACAGACCGTAGATGCCACACGATTGTTTAAATAATTATGCTGAAGTCATATTTTGTCAAAGCCTCAAAGGTGGTATTGGTCTTTCGGCGTATAACGAAGGCGGCCAACGCGCGACACCGTAGGTACAGCGAGCGTGTCAAATTATATATGTAACGTCACAAAGCTTATGACTCGTCCTCCCTTTCCCCCCTTGTCATACGATGTCACACTTTGTTGACTCACTCCCTCCCCGTTAACGTCTGACGTAATTTATGGATGACCCCTAAGATGCCATAGTGATGCCTATACGAATTCTTTCTTCCCTCCTTCTGCTGGGGACTTGAATGCGTAGAATAAAGATTAGTTTTGGTGCAAACATCCTCTGACCGAGAATGGTGGGTGAGCGGTTAACGCTCTGGCATCGCATTCAGGAGGATACCGGTTCGAATCCCCGTCCGGGCATCCAGATTTGCATTTTCCATGGTTTCCCCAAATCACTCCTGGTGAATGCCGGGATGCTTCCTTCAAAAGGCCATGGCCAAATTCCTTCCCATTTCTTGTCCCCAGTCCCATCCCGCTTCTAATGACTTAGACGTCAACGAGGCGTAAAGCCATAAGTAAAAAAAAATCCTCTCCATCGTTTTGTAAATTGCGGAGTATAAATGTGGATTTTTTATTTGAGCTTGAGCCGTACCTCTACGCCGTGGCCTTGTGATGGAGGATAAATTTTTAGTGCTCATAAAAGAAGTTATGTCGACTAATAGCAACGCCGCTGGCATCTCCACGTGTGCAGTAACACTCGGCAAACGTCAGGTTATCAGCCATATTAGATGAACTCTAAACCGCCCCACACACTTACAGTTTATCTGAAGGCAATGAACTGTCAGTTCATCGTAGTTGTATACACACATACAGTCGATTTTAAGATCGTAGACTGCAGGTATTGCGTAACTGTCAGTGTGTGGATTGTTGAGATCGGGGCCCGAACTGCCAGCAGTCCACAGTTAACAATCTTTGAAGTTTACGATCTCAAAGGCTAAAATGGACACACACGCATTTCGACTGCAGTTACCGTGCCTGACATACGTTATTCTGTGCCTGACGACAGGCCACAGATCTTTCGCACTGTTTAATATGTTTTGGACTGTCAGGAAAATGGACAAAAAACCGCAATTCATTTCCTCATTATTGAATTATATCGGCAATTTCCATATTTGTGGAAGCTAAAAGATGAGTCGTATGCAAATAATAAAAAAAAAAGACCCTGACGCTTCAGAACTGTCACAGTTTTTGATGTTTAAAAACTTTCGCACTGTTTAATATGTTTTGGACTGTCAGGAAAATGGACAAAAATCCGCAATTCATTTCCTCATTATTGAATTATATCGGCAATTTCCATATTTGTGGAAGCTAAAAGATGAGTCGTATGCAAATAAAAAAAAAAGACCCTGACGCTTCAGAACTGTCACAGTTTTTGATGTTTAAAAACTGAAATAACTAACTGTAAATGGAATTGAAAGTATTCTGTCTATATTTTGATTATAATTTACATTTTCTGTATATTTCTATCGTTTCCTTGGTTTATTATAATATAAACAGTTATTGAACAATAAACAAAATAAAAATTATTGTTACCTGTATGTAAAAATCCTTGAGAATCTGGTAAATAAATTTGGCAGTTTCTGGTGCTAGTGGTGAAATTCTCGAAGGAAACTTTAAATCGTCAAAACTCTGACCCGTAGCCAAAAATCTCAACGTGACTGTCAGTCTTTCTTCTGCAGTAATTGCTTGGCGCATCCGGGTGTCTGCTTTTGTGATGAATGGACTAACTAAACAGTTCATTGAAATTTTCGTCACTCATTCTTAAGTAATTAATTAAGTCATCCATATGTGATTGTCGTAGTTCACGCAACAAAGTCATGTGGGAACGATTACTCCTTTATTGCAACCATTGTTTCATCCAAAACCTCCTTTTGCGTCCCGGTGTTGCAAGTAAAAAATATTATTCAAGATCGCAATCGCACAACGTTTTGCGACCCATTGAGAAAGTGAATTATGTTAATGAAACAGTGAATTTGAAATGCATAACTACACTGCATCCGTGTGAGTTGATCGATTTCGAACCACAGTCCACTGGCCTAAAGTTTACGAACTATAGTGAGTGGGCAGCAGCATAGTCCATGGCGTGTACGGACCACCGCGTTTATGTGAGATTCCGGCCTACAGTTCTTCGTCACAGGCCTGCAGTTCGTCTGTAAGTGTGTCGGCCGCATAAGACATACCCTGGGGCCTTTAGGAGTACTCGAGTTCAAATCCCAGTTTGCCTTTTAAGATTTAGGTTTTTTGTTTCCCCGAATTCACTCTAGGGAAATACCGGTATAATTCATAAAAACATGAATGAATTTCTTCCCTTTCCCTGTTCCCAATCCCCTCCCACCATTAATGATTTCGACGTCGACGAGGCGTAAAATCAGAAAGAAAAGATAAAGCTACATGTGTCGACACCTACATATATTAATTTGTAGATAACATATTCATGTTTAACTTGAAAGTGATATTAATATTGTGAAGCTCGCATACTGAAATAAAACATATATTGGCAGAAAAACAAATGTCAGCGTTAATAAGCAGTTTCTATTTTATCATAGACTGGTGGTATCGATCATTGTTTCGACTATCACTTGAACTAAAAAATAAACTGGATAATTGGAATTTTTTATCTTCATTAAATAAGTGTAACGAATCAGTGACGTAGCTAGGTCAACAAAGGCCCCGGTGCAAAAAATTTATTTTGGGCCCTTAGGCCAGATGGGCGACCTTTTTTTTTTTGCTTTGTGTTGCTGGTAGGGGCCCCCTGAGCTGAGGCTGGGGGCCCCTGAGTTGTGCTTGGGATTCCCCTAAGCAGTAAGGGCCTCTTAGTGAGGGGCTCCCTGTGTCTCATAAGGGCTCCCCCCCCCCCCTTAGACGACGGTAGATAAAAAAAAAGGTCGCCAGTTTGCCGTGAAAGCCCGTGGGCCCTCTGATCTGCGCTTGGGGCCCCGGTGCACTGCACCGCCTAGCCCCATAGTAGCGCCCCTGTAACGAATAGACGATTGATTCTACTATCAAGTAAGTTCGTTGAAGAAAGTTACTAACGTTTCATTGCTAGCTGTAGCGTAAATCGCTTGCTATAGGTTAACTATTAGAGTTAGTTATACGCTGCAGTGGGCTCTTTTTATTCCATAAAATACGTTCTGCTCATCATATTCCACTATCCCATAGATTTAACCATAACGTGTTATGCTGTGTTTGCGAGGAAAGCCTCTTATCATGCCCATATTTTTCGATTTGTTTCAGTAAAATCGACACTGCTAAATAATTAATCTAGCATAAAAATTATATACTCGTGTATGCACCAAAACCCGACAGTAAAATGTTGCTACAATTGGCTCACGGGTTCTGTAATTAGCAAGGGAAGTGTCACATTAACATTATGTCGTGTAAAAGATATGATCTTCATTCAACCGTCTTGGAGAACTCGTCACTTTTCTCGCAAAAATATCAATTAATGCTAATTGGTCGGCTGCTGTACATTTTCTATATTGTTTTTGTTATTGGATATTAAAATAATTTGAATTAGCCGTACATAACACCAAGAACTCAGTCTTTGTTCGCGTGCTTTTGTGGGGGTTCCCATTGCGCTCATAAGCATGCAACTTAATCACTACAGTATGCTTCAAAATGAGAACTACCATCATATCTTTCATTTTTTTAAAATGATTTTCTCGCAAACTCCTTTCTTTACTCAATAAATCCTAAACATTCATTTGTACTTTTCTGAGCTGCTTTTAACGTTCATCTGTAGTACCATATACTTCAATTTTCTTCTGTATGAACTCCCTGAAATCCCAGATTTGACACTATGAAATCCTGTGCTCCACAAATGCGTTTTTAAAGATTTCTTTCTGCTTCCTAAATCAGTCTTTGAAACCTGATGGTAAGCACCCAATATTGTTCATTTCAGAGCTCGGTCGAGGTTCTTACACTATTTTTCGGTTCCGATGCTTAGGATCGCGGTTCAGTTGGCCATTCAAGTAAGTAAAAAAATCAGCGCTTATTCATTCGTCTTGGTTCGATCCACAAATTCACCAATATTGTCGTACTTCGCCTCACCAACCACAATGAAACTGAAACAGTAGAAATTATTAATATAATCAATTTATAACAACATTAGATTCATAAAAAAAACCAGGCATGACAATTCCGTATATATGGCGTAATAAAATGCTGATTCATGGGGGTGAAAGAACAATCCTTTGTCTTATAGCTATTGGTGGTAAAAGTATGCCAATCTCAGTGAATTGTGGTAACTGGACTCTGAATTCAGAAGATCGTTCGTATTACATACTTTGACATTGTGGCTAGTGACGACATACTTGTATTTTGTGACGACCAAGTAATACCTTAAATGTTCAGCGGCCAAGTGTTCGCCCAAAATCTTAGTTGTAAATATAGATAAAATACCAGAAGCTATTTGCATTTAAGAAATGCTCAGAAGATTTAGTTTGCCACCATTCTTGTTAAAAGTGATATGTATTTAATGGCTCGCATAAGGGATGTTGCTGGCGAAATCAAGTAGAAAGTATTTGTATTCAGTCAAGCAAAACATGTTTCTTCATTAGAGCAGACAGATGCAGTAAGGTTAAATGTGGAATGTTTCAAATTTTTGATTAACTATTCTTGCTGATAACATACATAAAAACCATACGAAATAAGACATACTTTTATGCGAACATTTTTTCCTTTCATAATACCTCCAGAAATATTGAAATTTACTTCTGGAATGCCTTGTATATCACGTCACTGCGATTTTTTGAAATACCTTTTACAAAATCACGTCCAGCCATCCTTCAGCCCAAAGCAATAATGAAGCTACCAAATTACTGAAGTGCCAAAAATCATGGGATAGGAAGACGGAAACATCTAGATGGCGATAGCACTCTGGAAGAAAGTGCTCTGCAGTGTCGGGGCTTTCATTTAGGCCCTCCGCACACGGCGCGTTTGCCAAGCGATGTGGACTCGTCTCGTACTCGTCGCGTCCGAACTTCTTATGGAAGGCTGTAGGGAGCCGCCAACGGAGCGATTCCCGTGCGATTCGTACTCGGCGCGAACTCGTCTCGTGCGGCGTGCGTCTCGTGCGATCAGTTTGGAAGTTCGCGCGTGACGCACGAGACGCGCGAGACGAGTGAGACGAGTGGGACGATGGAGGGTTTTAACATTTTCTTTGTCATTGAAGCAGAGAAACAGTCCGTTCTGTATAATTATACGCTTGCCGGGTATTCGAGAAAGGACTGCACTGAAAGAGCATGGAACGAGGTTGCAATGGCAGTAAAGTTAACAGATATGTAATAAGATATATTTTATTTTAATGGTTAATCATTATCATCGTTTTATTTCAATTCATGTTTAACAGGCATTATAATCAAGAAAAATTACGTGAAAAATAAAAAATAAACTGAACATGAGAAATGAATTGTGCATAGTATTATTTTAATACCAGTATTTCGACTGCCAAGGTAGAGAAGCCTGTGGAGTGAAAAAATACTTTACTAAATAGTCTCTCAAAGAATTTATTGATCGTTTATTACTGGATGTGGAAATAATATTGTTTGCGGTAGTATTTAAGTTACAATTGTCGTCATATTGTGCTGTGTAGGCCCTATTGGATTCCTTCTCTTTTCCTGCCGTAGTTATGTAGTACACACACAGCTTTCACAGTGTCAATTACCTTATTAACATCGCGGCAACGTATCGGAGTATTCAACACTTGAAATTTTTCTGTCATCATTCGAAATGTACATTCGATGCTTTTTCTCCCTCGGCTTAATCTGTAGTTGAATCTCCTTTTTATATTATCAAGAACCCGTTTTGAGTAATGTCTCATTAGGTATCATGATAAAGGAAATGCCTCGTCAGCCATAAAGTAGTAAGGAAAAAGACAATTATTATTTTCATCATGAGGTAGCTTCTTAGGAAGTGGAAGATCAAGTAGAGAATGAGTCAACCAATGCCTCATAGCTGAAGCTCTAAAAATCCCTCCATCACTGTTTCTTCCTGCATAACCTACGTCAACCATAGTAAACAGGCCATCAGCATCACTACATCCTAATAGCACTATTGAATGGTATGATAAACTTTGCGCAGCTAGTAAAAACTCTCCAGCTGATGAAAGAAAAGAAGGCATCAAGCAGTTTGCTCTCAGTCTTGTGCCTGATATATAACACATGACAGATGCACAGCTAATAGACGAAACACTTGGAGTTAATCCTATTGATTTTCCATCACGAGGACTAGATTCACAAATTGTAACTAGATTTACAACATGTCATACTCCTTTATCTACATATACTGGGCCAGCTAGTGAAATGTTCGAAGATTCAGATTCAACACTAGAACACGAGAACTTACTGTCAGATGGATCTCAGAATGAACCAAAAAAAAAAGTTTCGCACAATTGTAAATATTTAATTTCTACATATGCTTATTTTTATTGTTTAAACAACAAATGTAAAATGTTGATATAGTAAACATGTGTGAAACATTATGTTGATTCTTACCTTAATGTAATTAATATTCTTTCTTTGGCTATTACACATTCCCTCATGTTTATATTTCGCTGGTGAATTGCGGGAGAAATAATTTCCACAAGATTGGTATAGGAATCTTTTGACATTCTGTAGAATGCATGAAATCTAGCGTCTGATTCTTTTAGTTCAGTGGTCGCAACGAATACTCGGCAGATGATATTCCTCTCGATGTAGGGATGCACCCAATATTTACTCTTCCTCATTTGCATTTTTTGAAATAATAGTACATAACTGCATCCTCTTCTTCACTCGAACTTGACATTTCAAAATCAGTATAACCTTCTAGGGATATATCAGATGAAAGCTAGGCACGCAACCGTCCCGCCTGTTTCTACAGGCAGACTGGCTACTTTAAACGCTTCGTTGTCGGACCCCAGTTCGCGTGAAACGCTCGTGACGCACAAGACGCATGAAACGAGTGGTCCCGACGACGAGCGGTAATCGCGCCGTGTGCGGAGGGCCTTAAACTCTCGCGAGTCGTGTGAAAGGTTGCATGCACGAAACGGTAGTTGGCGCTAGACGCATAGGGCATTCCATTTCGGAAATTGTTCGTGAATTCAACATTCCCCGATCAACAGTGCCAAGAGTGTGCCGCAAAAGTTTAATTTCCGGCATTACTTCCCGCCATGTTCAAAACCTTTGACTTTTGCGCAGAGATGCCAGTGTTGACAGACAGGCAACATTGCGTCAGAGAACAGCAGCACTCAACGTGGGACGTACGACAGACGTGTCCGTGTGGACAGTGCAGCGAAATTTGGCGTTGTTGAGATATGGCAGCAGAAGACCGATGCGAGTGCCTCTGCTGACAAAACACCATCGGATGAAGCGCCTCTCCTGGGCACGTGAACATATCGGCGGGGCTCTATATGATTGAAAAAAGGCTGCGTGGTAGGGTGTGGCACAGGTCGTCAGGAAGACATTGTGCAACTGGTTCCTTGCTGGTATGGTCTGTGTTTACTTGGCCTACACTGGAACCTTTGGTCACACTGAACCTACCGTTGACTGGAAATGGTTATGCTCAGCTACATGGAGACTATTTGCCTTCACGTTCACCAATATGGACTTACCCGCAAAGAGAATGACCAAAATAACATAGTGGCGTCTACATTACCAAAGTATTTTGTTATTATGTGTGAAAAGGAGAGCACTTTAGAGAAGGTATAACCTTTTTACATTTCTAAAGGGCTTGAAGGCTCTTTAGGACTCTAAATCTTTATGAGCCAGAAAAATGACGCTGTTGCTGGAAACATTTTCCAGTAAGCAGACATCACTACTGCGGTAGTGCGAGAAACTCGAGAGTTTCAGCTAACTTCGAATTCCACAAACCGCCAAATCATAGATCACTGGTGATTAACTCCCGGGAACTAATCGATTTAGAAGGCGAGGTACGACTTAAAGAATAAGAATCTGAGAAATTGCTCTATTTTAGGCGGATTGTGCAAAGAGTAAATGACATTAAATGGAAGACTACCACTTTCTTACTGATTTGCCGCTCTTTCTAGTTGACAATAGAAATGACAGCAGGATTTATCAATCTTTGTATATTCCGAATTCAGTGCAGTATTTTCAGTGAAAGAAGCTCGGTCATACGACAGCTTCCTGCAGAGGCAACTTTACATATGAGAAGTGTGCCATGATAACTCGGGAGCCGCCTAACGAATGCACACTTCTGCAGGTTTGCCAATGTATCTCGAAGAGCGCGGGATGCAGCAGATAAGAACACAAAGCGAAACCCAGAAAGAATATAAAGCGCTGTCTCCGTCAATTTTTTCTTCTTCTAGTTTCTCTCTGATGTTAAAATCTCAAGTCGGTAAGCCTTGTGTTGCTATACAGTCGTGGATTACAGATGTGAGTAAAAGATCAACGTATACATGTCATTGTAAAGCTGGTAGTGAAATGACTGTCTCTAAACATGGCACAGCATGTGACGATTGACGTGTCCAATAAAATAACTACTACTCCAAACACTGGTTCAGTTGTTGACCCTGTTCAAATTCCCAGCAACAGCAACCACAATAAAGGCAACAGCAGTGAGTCCAGCCTGGTCCCGTCAATATCCGCTGTCCCAAGTTCCCCCGAATAGATCCCAATAAACTCCCCTACAGCCTAATCTCCAAAATCCCCGCGGCACGACGAGAAAGAGGAAAAGTAATAAAAAGTAGAAAATGTTACTTTTTCGATGTTTTTTTTACGGTGGCGTTAGCTGCATCTTCGGATGTGGACGACTATTCAATGCAGCTAGAGGAAACCGTTCCTAATTTACAGCAGACAGAAGACTTAGCTTAACCTGGGGAGGACAGGTAGGATAGTTCCCAAGTAGTGGAACGTTAACAATTTTGTTAGAGTTGCATAGAAAAAATATCTCTTACTAAGAACGAGTGCAGTTTTTCTCTTGTCGTCATCCTATGTTGAGAAAAAGCAGCGTATATAGGAAGAAAGACACCGATGTTGATTTGACGAAAGATTTAATCGCTGTGTTAGTCCGATGTATTGTAAGTTTCGAGCTTGTTCCTCTCGCTTCATATTTGCTAGAGCGGTAAGAATCAATTCAATCTAGCTGACCGTGCCGCAAATTCACACTCGTCTATGAGGTGTTGGCAAGCCTGATCTGGTAGCTTTCTTCCCCCACTAGGAGATTTTTTTTAGCGATCGCACCGCGTTGTTCTGTTTGACGTCTGATTGAACCGGACACTGAGTAGTCTTTGTCTTATTGAGCGGTAAGACATAAGCGTGTTGAGCTCAGACCAAATGACAAATTTCACTACTACAACCGTCCTCCACCATTCATTTGTCTATGTGCTCTCCGTCCATTGAAGACTCTGCTCAATGGGAATTAAATTGTTACCTCCATCGCAGCAATAATTTTCCCGTGCGGAGTAAAGAATATAAAGCGAAGAAACCTCGAAAACGGAACGTCGGCAAAGTCAATTGGAAGCTGTAGTCTCATTTAGCTGTTCACAGCATCCTTGAAAAAAGAATCATGTCACCGAAGTGATTCACAAGCCGGTTGATGCCACCATTCCTAAAACTTTGGGAAAACCAGGAACAACGCTTTTCTCGTGGTGGATTGATGCCTGCTATTCTTCCTTTATGAAGTGGAGACGCACCTTGCGACCAATATTGGGGAGGACCAGCATCTTATAGAATGGCATCTGGAAGGTCCGGAGGTTCCAGGGATGGTTCCTTCCTGAAAGGCAATTTGCACCTATTCCGGCTTTAAAGACCTTTCGTCAGCGATCCATGGAGTGGTAACGATAAAAGAAAACCCTACCATCATGAAACACATCGGGCTTTGTATCACAAGGGCAGAAGTTCGCTTAGTTTTAACCTAAGGGAAAATCGTTATTATAGAGCATCTTGAATCGTGTTAACCTTGCCATCAAGCCATCTAAACTATGGGAGTCAATCGGACGTGTATCTGGAAAGAATACTCAGGGGCGCATTGTTGCTGGAGCACGGAGCATAGCGTAGTTGGTAACAAAGTACTTTGCCATTACCTCAACAGATACCTTACGGTGTACGGTAGCGTTATCCGCAAAGAGGACCCACCGAAGTGTGAAGCATGTGGTGTACTTTTGACAGTAGAGCTCACTTTGACTAATTGTGTTTCGTTTTCTCTGTTGAGGGAATGTATTGGAATAGCCGCTGATTTGTCCCTTGTTTTAAATAATGGACAGCTAGTTTTCTTCTCAATGTGTTTACCGTAAATATTAGTAGAGCCACATAATTTTTAGTGTAGTTGTTTGGCCCATTACTGCTTGACAAACTCTATTTGTTTTAATTTGTATTTTTATCATTTATTAGCAACTGTACTGTCAAGTTGCGCGTATGATGCATGTTTGGCCACTTTTACAGTTAGCCAGGTGTTTTAATTTTTTACGATGCTTTTTTTGCGATGTATGTTTTATTGTGCGTATAACAGATCCGTTTAAACTTGTCAGTTTTATTTTTTGTTGAACTGCGTTTTTATTGGTTTATTTTTTTTAAATTCTGCCTTGGGGTTCTAGTAACCACGTCGTCCACACATCGTAAACCCCACCTAACCATAACAAGACTTAGAAAAACAAGATTCTATGGCTTAGCTTGGTGATAGTACTGACATTAGCGGCCTGGTGGCTCAGTGGTAAAGACGTCTGACTGGAGAGCGAAAGGTTCGAGGTTCACCTATGTGGTGTACGCCAGGACGCTTCCGTAGTTCGGGTTCCACGTTAAATTGTAGGTCCTACTGAGTTAGAGGCGCATGCATGGCATATCGAAATTGTCTCAAAGCGGCGGCAGAACGACCCTTCGGGTTTTCCGGCCAATAATGCCCTGTCATTATTATTATAATGGCAATGACTCCCATTCTCATCCATTACATAATGCTTCCATCATACATTTAAATATCGGTAGTCGTAGTGATCCAAAGAAAGCACAAGCCGACAAATGTGAGAATTATCGCACCATTAGTCTAACATCACATGCTTCAAAATTACTGACCAGAATAATATACAGAAGGTGAAAAGGGTAGTAGAAGAGATAGTAGGTGAAGATCAGTTTGGGTTTAGGAAAAATCGCGGTACAAGGGAAGCAATTTTGTCCTTAAGATTAATACTTGAAGGGCGGATCAAGAAAAACAAAGATACTTTTATGGCATTTGTTGATTTAGAGAAAGCTTTAGATAATGTTAGGTGGGACAAGATGTTCAAAATTTTAAAGAAGTCAGGTCTAAAGAATCGAGATAGAAGAATACTCTATAAACTATATAAGAATCAAGTGGCTGTAATAAAAGTAGAGAATCACGAGAGACATGCATCGGTTAAAAAGGGTGTGAGACAAGGTTGTAGTCTATCCCCGTTAATATTCAACTTGTATGTAGAAGAAGCAATGAAGAAAGTCAAAGAATAATTTCCATGCGGCATAAGTTTTCAGGGAGAAAAAATCAGTATGCTACGATTTGCTGATGACATTGTCTTGTTAGCAGAGAGGGCTGAGGATATTGAGAAGTTATTGAATGGCATGAACAAAATACTGAAGGAAGATTTTGGACTGAATATAAATCAAAGTAAGACAAAAGTGATGAAATGTAGCAGAAATGATACCAATAGTAGCAGGTTAAATATAAAAATAGGATCGGATGGTATAGGAGAAGTGAGTGAGTTCTGTTACTTGGGAAGCAAAATTACAACCGATGGTCGAAGCAGGAATGATGTTAAAAGCAGAATAGCACTAGCAAAAAGAGCCTTCATGAAAAAGAGAAACCTTTTAGTTTCAAATATTGATCTAGGAATTAGAAAGAACTTTTTAAAACTCTATGTGTGGAGCACAGCACTTTACGGTAGCGAAACATGGACTTTAGGAATACCGGAAAGAAAGAAACTTGAAGCATTTGAAATGTGGTGTTACAGAAGAATGCTAAAAATTAGGTGGACAGACAAAGTAAGAAATGAACGAGTTTTGGAAATGATGGGTGAGAAAAGAAGTTTATGGAAGAAGCTTACAGGAAGAAGAGACAGGCTTTTAGGTCATATTTTGAGACATGCTGGATTGGTTAATTTGTTAGTGGAGGGAACAGTCGAAGGAAAGAACTGTAGAGGTAGACAGAGATTAGAATATATGGAGCAGATATATGAGGACGTGGGTTGTAAGGGGTATGTAGAAACGAAAAGGTTAGCACAGGATAGGAAGGGATGGAGGATTGCATCAAACCAGTCTAAAGACTGATAACAGCAAAAAAAAAAAAAAGTCGTAGTGAAAGAGTATCCTCTTAAAGATTTCGGATACGCTAAGACGATCCTCTTTTTTTTTTTTAACTTTACCTTTTAACTGAGAAACAGACGTTTTCTACTCCTAAACCACCGCAGGCAAATAATTTCTTGCCACTTCTTAATTAAAGAAGTTGTCATATCCCTGATAAGCCATAATGTTAGCTTCAATTGAGTGCACAATGGTTTTTCACTTATATTATTCCCTTTCCGTATTCACCTCCTCTATTACGTTGTCATCATCTGTTACGTACTTAGTCGATCCAGTTTCGTAAGGTCATATCACAACCATTCATACTTTAGTATGTTTAATCCTGTAAAAGCGATCAAAATCGAGCCTCGGAATCAAGACAGCACCAAATCTGAACTCATTCGTCACCTTGTCGATTTTTTTTTTTTTTAAATCTAAGATTCCGTTGACACTTTTACTAGCGTTAAAAGAACTACAATAGTTCAAAATTTAAATCCGTAAAATTTATGAACACTTCAGAATTAATACGAATCCAACAAGATGACGAACTTTCATCGAGTCTCTAATTTAGCACTCTATAAGATCAAAATGGAGTATGAGAAAACAATACCCGACAAGTACATCGAAAGAATCCATCTGCGACAAGGAAGAATAGGAATTCAGGTAAAAATTTCTCACTTTTGCCAACAATGTTGCCATGATTTCAAAGATGAAACAGACGCTCGTAAATGACAGGAAACTCTTCACGAAGTTGCAACTTAACCGGATTAAAAATTTCATACGAAAAATATTAAATACATTTCAGACAGGCGCAATAGAGAAAAGCACATAGAGACACAACACGGGAAGATATGACAAGGTTATAAATATATATACATTCCTCGATACACAGTGTAAAGAGTGCCGTTAATATATAATTTCGGGTATTACTTCCCGCCATGGATAACGCATTGGCCGACCACAGAGACTTGAGATGTCTGCGTTGAAGTGTCAGCGCTAAAAGACAGGCAACACTTCAGCAAAGAACAGCAACACACAACGTGGGACGTACGACAGACGTGTGCGTGCGACAATTCGGCGTTGATGGGATATGGCAGCAGAAGACCGATTCGAGTGCCTCTGCTAACAAAACGTCATCGGCCGCAGCGCCTCTCCTGGGTTCGTGAACATACCGGTTGGACCGTAGATTATTCGTAAAAGGTAGCAAGGTCTGATGAGTCACGTTTCCAGTTAGTAATAGCTGATTGTTCGAGTGTGGTGCAGAGCCCATGAGACCATGCACCCAGACTGACAGGAAGACACTATGCAAACTGGTGGTGCCTCCATCCTGGTATGGGCTGTTTGCATGGCATGGACTGGGTTCTCCAGGACGACAGTGTGCCATTGCCAAACTTGGTGACGATTGGTTTGAGGAACGTTCTGGACATTTCCAGCGAATGATTTAACTACTCCAGCTGAACATATCTGGGTTATGACATACAGGTCAGTTCGTTCACAACGTCCTGCAATGACAACACTTTTGCAATTATAGACGGTTGTAGGGGAAGCATGGCTGAATATTTCTTCATGGGATTTCCGACGACTTATTGAGTCACTACTACATCGGGTTGCTGCAAAAGGGGATCCCACACAATATTAAGAGGTATCCCGTGACGTCTGGCACTTCAGTGTATGTGTATGACTGATGTTAAATAAACTAGAGCAGGGGTCTCCAAAGTGGTCGATATCGATAAGAGTACTCCAGGGGTCGATTAATACACTGGGGTCGAAAGGGGATCGATTAATACTAATGAGGATGAATTAAATTGTCTAGGTAAAAAATGGGAATATTCCACTAACAATTCAAAATATGGATATGATCAACTACTTTGAGTTTCGCCTTAGCCTACGCCGCATCTGGCAATTGTACTCTATTCACGCATCTGGCAACTGTACTAATGTTGCAAACATGTTATGAGCGCCAGTAGTTCATCATACACAGTCATACGTTGCACTATTATTCTCTAATTATATCTAATTGTAGATGTTTTGTCCCTTTCAGAGAAAATTTCGTTATATATCGAAAATCATTAAATTCATTATATACTTCTTTATTATCTTTTTCTTATTTAATAGTATTGAATAGATAAATTTTATATACAATTATTATTCCTTCCAATTCTACATATTTATTGTTAGCAAAAGGTGGCAACTATGCACTCTGAGAAAGAACACGCAATTCCATATAGCGACTGTTCCCTCCACCAGCAAATTAACTAATCCAGCATGTCTCACAATATGACCTACCAGCCTGTCTCTTCTTTCTGTAAACTTCTTCCACAAACTTCTTTCCTCACCCATCATTTCCAAAACTCGTTCATTTCTTACTTTGTCAGTCCACTTAATTTTCAGCATTCTTCTGTAACACCACATTTAAAATGCTTCAACTTTCCTTCTTTCCAGTATTCCTAAAGTCTATGTTTCGCTACCTTAAAGTGCTGTGCTCCACACATAGAGTTTTAAAAAGTTTTTTTCTAATTCCTAGATCAATATTTGAAGCTAGATGATTTCTCTTTTTCATGAAGGCTCTTTTTGCTAGTGCTATTCTGCTTTTAACATTATTCTTGCTTCGGCCATCGGTTATAATTTTGCATCCTAAGTAACAGAATTCACTTACTTCTCCACATGCATCCGATCCTATTTTTATAGTTAATCTACTAGTGTTGGTATCATTTCTGCTACATTTCATCACTTTAGTCTTGCTTTGATTTATATTCGGTCCAAAATCTTCCTTCAGTATTTTGTTCATGCCATTCAGTAATTTCTCAATGTCCTCAGCCCTTTCTGCTAACAAGACAATGTCATCAGCAAATCGTAGCATAACTGATTTTTTCTCCCTGAACACTTATGCCACATGGAAATTTTTCTTTTACTTTTTATTGCTTCCTCTACATACGAGTTGAATATTAACGGGGATAGACTACAACCTTGTCTCACGCCCTTTTTAACTGATGCTTACCTGTCATGATTCTCTACTTTTATCACAGCCACTTGATTCTTATATTGTTTATAAAGTATTCTTCTATCTCGATACTTTAGACCTTGTGGCGGTATGCGCCGTTGGGGAGGTAAGGGTGAAAACCTTTTACTTCTTTTTATAATTAAAAGAAACCCTAGGCTGCTAATTTATTGGGTACTCATAATGGCGTACAGGTGAGGCTTATTTATCGTTAACATTGACACATTGAAATATGATAAAAAGAACTATGCAAAGCCTCTTCTTACAATTGCCAACACATATTAACAAATAAACAAAGTATTAAAACACAACCACTTTTAAAATTAATCTTGAAACAAACTCCCAATGTTAATTGGCAAGCAAGAAAGCTACACACTTGATTTTTTTAAATGGCAGTTCCCTTCACAATGACCGGGAACCATAAATCAAACACAGTATTAACATTAACTGTATCCGATCTCAAATGCGGGGCGCCAGGATAATTTAAATTATCCACCAAGTGTGGCTTTAAGAAAGTCTGCCTCAGCTAGCTCAATATTTGGGGGTGCGAGAACTCCTAATCATTCAGTGGTCGTTACAGGGCTGTACTCAATGACCGAATAAAAGTACCACACTGCACTTGTAGAATTATTACCGTGACGGCGATGTATTTCCTGCGACGGCGGAATTACTATAGCCCCTTGGCTATAGCGGTCAATGCACCACATCCGTGCAAGCGTACTGGATGCACAAGACACGCTTATCGACCCTCAGGTTCGATGCCAAGACCGAGCGATCTCCAGCTTCGGAAGATCCGCTCCTTCTAGTCTGAAGGCTCGGAGCCAAGTCCCCTCCAGCGTCCGCCGGAAAAAGCCTCCTTCCGTCGCTCGTGGTTTACATAGAGAAAAAATACACCAGCATTACAAAATGCAAAGGAAAGTCTCTCTCGATTGGTCCTGCCATTTTCAAGCTCCTCCTTCCGGCTGTCACGATAGGCGAACATTGTCTTTCTCGATTCGTGCGAACTCGGGATAGCCTCGGACTTATTCGTCACCTGTGACCTTCAAACTGCCCGTCCGTAGACCTGGGGCTTGGATAGTTTATTCACCCCAGTGTACCGTTTCCCCGGAGCCGAGGGATTATACGCTTGACCAAATGCGTGAGAAGGGTAGCTGGTGTCCATTGTCCCTGGCAGCCGCCGGCCCGTCGCGACAATCTGGCGCGTCTAGCTCAGGTCCCACAAACACTGACCATCCTCTCCGATAATTCCTTTCTTATTCTTTATATATAAAAATATATAAAATATTATATATAAAAATGTACGGAATGACCCATATTTGGTCATTCTGCTACAACCTGACTTCTTTAAAATTTTGATCATCTTGTCCCACCTAACATTATCAAAAGCTTTTTCTAAATCAACAAATGCCATAAAAGTATCTTTGTTTTTCTTGATCCGTCCTTCGAGTATTAATCTTAAAGCCAGAATTGCTTCCCTTGTACCGCGATTTTTCCTAAACCCAAACTGCTCTTCACCTACTATGTCTTCTACTATCCTTTCCATTCTTCTGTATTTTATTCTGGTCAGCAATTTTGAAGCATGTGATGTTGGACTAATGGTGCGATAATTCTCACATTAGTCGGCTTGTGCTTTCTTCGGAAGTGAGAAGATGTAATCAGTTGTAATTTCTCCTGTTTGATAACTTTTTGATATCATCTTGAATAATTCTTCGATTCCTTCTTCTACTAGGGATTTAAGAAGTTCTGCAGGGATCTCATCAATTCCAACTGCTTTATTTGCTTCCAAGTCATTCAGAGCTCTATTAAATTCTGTCCTCAAAACAGGATCTCCTAAGTCATCAATGTTGACATCGCCATCAGTTTCCATTAGGCTATTGTTCAAGTCGTCCCCATCATACAGTTTCTCAATGTATTCCTTCCATCGGTTAGCTCTATCGTCTGATCTTAAAAGAGATTTCCCATTGGCGGCTTTAGGCTGGTCGTCCACTGCAAGCGTATTTGAGCGACTATCAACTCAAGCAACTATAGACGATTTTGAGATGGGCGATAGGGAGCGACTGAGGGCGTCCACTATAGCCGATTGAGTCGCGCTACTGTGATTGTTGCAGCAGTTCTCGACTGCGTCTCTCGCGGCTAACAAGTGTGTCGGTGATTTGGTGCGAATATTTTAAGGGTTTCAAAATTTTGTGAAACGGATGCAGAGACCACTCTTTTTTTTTTTTTTTTTGCAAAGTCCCTGCCTGAAGACGCATCGTAGAAATAGATCGTGTTGGATTAATTCAATGTTAGAAAAACGGAATTCACTAGGAAAATTCCACCTACAAGTTCTCGTCCGGCCATACATCACTCCAGGCGAATGCCGAGATGGGTCCTTCAAAGGCCACGGCCGGATTCCTTCCCGTTCCCTAACCCCATTCCCTTTCCACCTCTACGTGGTGAAAAGCTGAAAACAAATAATAATAATTTCTTAAACTTTTTACTAACTAAACTAAAATAGAAACAAAACTGTTTACATTCCTTACCAAATACTCGACCAAGAACGTGTTTTTTGTGGCACGTTTCAAAGGTTTACAATTTTTTTTTGTTTACGTGGGCTGGAGTGAACAGTGTCGTCGGGTTCAGGTGGTTAGTACTCTATTGCTCAGGGCGTCAAAGATGGAACTGGAATGTTTCATTGAGCGGATCAGGGCGATGAATATGGAAAAGGTGCGTGTGGAGATGTTGGAGGCGAGTCCTCATCAGTGAAAACTTGCTGCACTTTATTCCAAAATGCCAGATCCCTATGAAGAGGAACGTTCTTCAGAACTGGGAGTACACTGTAAAAACTGAATATTATTATCTCCCTAAGCGGCACTGTTAATAATTGTAATTTTTCTCTCTCGATTTCAAGAAACTGTTTGATCCATTTGTTTGCGCATACTTTGGGTAGATATGGTAGTGTGGAATCCAATATTGTTGGTGGTTGAACGGATGGGTTGGAGCGAGAAACCCCTTTGGAGATTTTACGTATCTTTTCAGTTCCCTCGGGTCAGTAATAAACCAAGTATTTGAATGATTAATATATTTAATTGAATTAATGATTAATTGCGATGGAGAGCATGCTCCAGTGACAATTTACCTAGTCATCTTAATTATCACTTTCTTAATATTTTTGATCATTTTATATCCTTTGTGTGTTTAAACTCTTCCCCCATCTATTTTTGTGATTTATGAATTTTAATTTTAAATTCCTTCGGTGTTTTTGATAAATTATTCATCAGTTGGTAATTTATTCCAGCTCCTGACGCTCGTATCCACAAAAGAAAAATTTTCCTACTCTCTTATGCGTGAAATCGAGTTCCAGCTGTACTCATGGTCATATTTTCCATTAAATGCAGTATTCCTAATTCTTCGGCCAGTATCCTTCCAAACCTAATCACCAACTTATTCCTTGTACAATTCCAGCACTCTCTTCACCCTCTTCCTGTTTTCCAATCCAGCTCCTGTATCAGATCAGTTACTGACTGGGTCTTGCGGTAATTTACACAAACAAATTTAACAGCTCTCCTTTGCACTCTCACAACTCCTGTACATGGGCGTATCCAGCGAGGGCCAGAGGGGGGCTGCTGCCCCCCCCCCCTAGAAGAAAAATTAAGTTGCCTTCAGTACGCTTCGACGAGTGAAGAACTAGTTCAGGAGCACTTTGGGAGAGAAAGATTGACTGGATTATGTCTGATGAGTGTGCATCGAAATTTCGTGAAAGAACACCATGAGATATTGACAAACAAAATTATTTAAATTGAAAATCCGAGACAATTAATGTTTACATAAAAAACTAACTGACGATCTTAATTAACTACATAGTAGGTCCTTAGATTAGTTGGGTTACTATATTAATCAATGATAAAAATAGTTTCCTGAATAGGTTTGAGTTTGATTTTGTAATGTCATGTTTCAGTCCCCCACCCCACTTCCTCGAAACCAAAATGAGTTGCCCCCCCCCCCTAGATCAAATCCTGCCCCCCTCTAGTTCTGATCCTGGATACGCCCTTGCTCCTGTATTTGATAACCAAAATTTGGATCCCAAACTACAGCACCATATTCAAGCAACGGTCTGCTAATGTTTTGTAATCAAATTCCGTATCTTCTCCCGTACATTCTCTCATCACCCTCTCCAGGAAATGAAGGATTTTGTAATCCTTTCCTACTACCTGCTCCGTGTTTTCTGTCCAGTTGAGTTTATTATCAAACCTTATGCCAAGTTATTTACACTTAAAGCTTTCAACAAACAATTTTGTCCCATCTTATTATCATAAAGAACCTTTAGCTATTTATCTGTGTACCTAATATGTTTGCAGTCTTCTACGCTATGATAGCATGCAATAAAAGTTAGTTAACCACAAATATGCGAGTTCAGTTACATAATGACACAGCATTAGAATAGATTAAGATTGATGTAATCTTGGTTGTCCGGGTTGAACCACGTCAATTTGTCGACAAATTGAAGTGGTTCAACCCGGACAACCAAGATTACATCGACAACGACCGCACCGAGCGTGGTGGTGTAACGGATAGCGTTCTGGCCTTGCATTCTGGAGGACAGCGGTTCGAATCTCCGTCCGGGCATCCAGATTTGGGTTTTCCATGGTTTCCCAAATCACTCCAGGCAAATGCCGGGATGCTTCCTTTAAAAAGGCCATGGCCGAATTCCTTCCCATTCCTTGCCCCCATCCTTTCCCGTCTCTAAAGACCTCGCTGTTGAGAGACGTAAAGCAGTTTAAAAAAGAAAAAAAAGACAACGACCGCGGAAGTCTGAGCACCCAGATTTAGATTGGTTTGCGATAGATGCGTACGGAATGATTACATCAAGTCGTGAACTCTGTAATCTTGTCGGAAATACTTTCTAAAGAATACAAATATTCTTTCAAGAAATACAAAATTTTATATATATTTTTAGCATGTGTAATTGATGTAATAATGCAGCTATTAGGTATACTTTATATTTGTAATTTAAATGTAACTGCAGAGTAATCGTAAATATCGCAATCTGAAATAGTATCATTAAAGTGTACGTACACAGGGTATAAATTTTAAAGTGCCTATGATAGTATACTTGTCAAGATTAGCTACCATCTTTAATACCCATTTCATTAGCAACTTTTTTTTCCACAGTTTTCTCTGAATATTACATGAGTAGCAACGCTTGTCTCTCAAATATCACAACGGCGTTTCCTCATCAACGGCACTGATTAATTTCTCACTACCCATATTGATGGGTAAAACGAACAAAAACGGCGATATACACGAAAAGTAAAGTGGAGCGTAGAATACGAAACGGCTATTACAAGCGATTAATCCAACTCCGGTAGGAACAGTCGCTCTCCGCCTGCCGTCGGCTACAATGGGTCTCTCAAGATCGCTCGCAGTGGACGCTGTTCAGTAACGTTCCGTTTGTTGGGATACGTCGCACCAATACGCGCGACTGTTAGTCGCTCAAATACGCTTGCAGTGGACGACCGGCCTAAATGTTCACACCTCTTTTCCCCTTTTCTCCAATATTTTGTTTGATCTTAGTACAGGGTGCGGCAGAAAGAATGACCCATTTTAAATTGCGCGCTACAGTTTGACATGGCTTCCTAGACAGTTGATGTTGGTACCACTGTGTAGTGCAGTTGAAAGCATTGTCAGTCAGTATGGATTGTTGGTCGAATGCACATAGTGCTTTTGTGATTGAAACATTTTTCAAATGTGGTGATAGTGTGATACAAACGCAGCGTTTGTTTCGGCAACAGTTTAACATTGGTCGGAATGATAAAGTTCCGTCCCGAAAGACGATTAGGAGATGGGTCCAACAGTTTAGAGCAACATCATCTGCATCAAACAAGACGCCCCCTGGTAGGCCACGTACGGTTCGCACCCCACAAAACATTATACGAGTAACAGCTGCTTTAGTGCGTAGTCCAACGCGATCAGTTCGTCGGCATTCGCAAGTCCTTAACATCTCAGACAGAAGTGTGCGACGGATGTTGCATCTGGATATGAAGTTCCATCCATACAAGCTCCAAGTGGTGCAGCAATTATTGCACAGAGATCAGCAGGCACGTCAAGCTTTCTGTACACAGCTCCTGGAGATGATCAACACTCAACCCGATTTCCTCGACAATTTCATGATGTCCGGACGAGGCCCATTTTCATCTATCGGGCTATGTGAACAAGCAGAACTGTAGGTACTGGGCGCCTAGAAATCCCAACCAGATTCGCGAAAAAACCGTTTCATAGTTAAAGTTACTGTGTTGTGTGGCGTTTCTGCGCAGGGTATTCTTGGTCCTTATTTTTTTGAAAATTATGCAGGTCATTGTGTCACTGTAACATCGGATCGATATGTTGTTATGTTGCAAGAGTTCGTAATGCAGGAAATGCGCTATAAAAAATATCCACGTGCAGTCGTTCTGAATCCAGCAGGATGGCGCAACAGCGCACACAGCCAGAAGATCCATGACAGTCTTGCGCGAAATGTTTCCACGGCATCTCGTTTCTCGCTTTGGTGATGTTCACTGGCCAGCCCGTTCGCCTGATTTATCGGCGTGTGATTATTATGTGTGGGGATTCCTGAAATCCAAAGTGTATGCGAACAGGCCAAGAACTATTCAGGAATTGAAACACAACATTCAAGGCCGAAATCGAGGCAATAACAGGCGACACACTCCATAAGGTTATGGTGAATCTGCGTGTTCGTGCCGAAGCTTGCATCGTCAACAACGGTGGACACCTGCAGGACATAATTTACAAAAAGTGACTTGTGTAATAAATTGTATGAAGTGTTCTTCCAAACAGTACACACTAATAATGTATAAGTGTATTTATTCATGCTTAAATAATATGTGTAAACTGGGTCATTGTTTCTGCCGCACCCTGTATATGCAACATCTACTTTACCCATGACTATTTCCTTTTCTACTTCTTCACACCTGAGCATTTTTGTACCTTCTCCTCTAATCCATCAGTTCCAAAATTTCTTCTATGATCCAAGGTTTTCTGCCAGCTTGTTCTCTAAAGCCTAATGTTTCTTTACCAGCTTTTATTATTTCGGTCTATAATGCACTCCATTCGTTCTCGGTTGAGCTCCTTTCACAGTTATTTCTTAGACCTAAGTCTACCATTTCTGCAGATTTATCTCTCGTGCTACATTGTTTCAGTTTATTAACTTCCAGTCTGTTCTGCTTATGCTGCTTCCTTATTCGCTTGAATTTCAGCCTGCACTTCATTACTATCAAATTATGGTCAGAGTCTATGTCTGCTCCTGGGTACGCTTTCCACTCTAGAACTTGATTCCTGAATCTCTGTTTGACCATGATATAATTTAACTGATATCTGCCTGTATCCTCATGACGTTTCCAGGTGTATATCCGTCTTTCATGGTTCTTAAACAGTGTGTTCGCCACTACTAGCTTATATCTTTCACAAAATTCTAACAACCTGCTTCCTCGCTCATTTCTTTCTCCTAGACCAAAACTTCCTACCGTATTCCTCTCTTTTCCTTCTCCCACTATTGCATTCCAATGACCCATGATTATTAGATTTTCCTCCCCCTTCCCATATTGGATTCATTCTTCAATTTCGGTGTTTATTTTTCTATTTCTTCGTCATCTTCCTGTGACGTTGGCATGTACACTTGTACTAACGTGGTCGAAACGGGCTTAGTTTCTAACCTCATCAAAATAATCCTGTCACTAAACTGTTCATGTTATTTCACCCGTTTCCCTACTCTCTTATTCATTACAAATCCTACACCAGTGACTCCGTTGACAGCTTGTGTGCTAATTAACCTGTGTTTCCCAGACCAGAAATCCTGTGCGTCCTTCCATTTAATCTATATAATCCCAACAACATCTAACTTAAGTTGTTCCATCTCCCTTTTTAGGTTTTTCTAATCTACCTGCCCTATTAAGACTTCTAACATTCCACGCTCCGACTCTTAGAATGTTTCTATTCATTCTGATGACTCCTCCCTGAGCAGGTCCCCACCCGGAGATCCGACTGGGGGACTATTTTACCTCCGGAATATTTTACCCAGGACGAAGCCATCGTGATATATGTAATTTGAGAGGATTACATGTCCTCGGGATACCCTTTGGGTCTTTAATGCATTGGTTTCCCGCTGCCTTCTGCATCCCCATGCCGTTGATCATTTCTGATTCATCCGCCTTTAGGGGCCGTTTCCAGCCCCAAGGGCAAGAGTGTGCCCTGGACCACTCCCCGCTCTTCCGCCCTCCTTTCGGAGGCCGTTGGCAAGGGGTGGATGACTCCTTATACCGGGAATCATTCAATCGCCAGAGCCTTGTCCGTGCAAACAGGGTGCACCACATGAAGGAGAGGTTGACATTTGGTTGGCTAAGGCTAGTATAGTCTCTCCCAAACCCTTACACCCCGGAACTATTATTATGTGCTTATTATGTGACTAAACTTTCAGCATTGATGCTATGAAGCCGCCGAAAATGAAAGACCTCTTGGAAAGGATCCATTCTGATAAGGAAAACAAAGATTTTGAGAATTTCAAAATTCCAAAAGAGAGATTGCGAGTTCGGCAAAATTTGAATACATATTTGAAGTCATTTGCTAGTGCTAATAGTGAAGACGCACTTGCTAGTGCTAAAAGTGAAGACGCACTGAAGACATCCTACAACGTCTCTCAATATAGCAAAGAAAGGCAAACCCTACTCTGTTGGTGAAAAGATTATAATACCAGAAATAAAAGTTGTAATTGTAAATGTTATGAAGAAAGACTCAAGTAGTTTTAAAATGCATATCATTAAGTATAAATACTGTGCAGCGAAGTATTGAGTAAATGGCCGATTATGTGGAAAGAACTTTGACCTCAAGCTCCAGCTTTGTACTTTTGTTATTAAATTTGACGAATCATCTTTCGGAAGTTCATATCTTTTTTCGGAAGTTCATATCTTTTCATTTAGGGCGCTAATGACCCCGCTGTTGACGCGCCCTAAAACAACAACAACAACATCTTTTCATTGGTTTGTGTTAGGTTTCATAGCCCATCGCTGAATGGCACTGCTGTTGAATTGCTGTTTGATAAATATTTTCAAACTGATTAAAAAGGTTTTGTGTTTTATGTTTGCAAGATTATTTGAAAAATCACATAGTTCCTTTCAGGAATATTACTGCAGTAGCTATGACGGTGCTCCTGCTATGGTAGGTCGCTACAGAATATTTTTCGTCTTTCTGAAGGAAAAGGTTCCAAAAGTATGTAGTGTTTACTTTGTCCTATACAGGTAGTAGATATACTAAGGCGACTCAAGCCAGAAACCGGGAAAACCCGTGACGTCACAAGATGGCCACCCGTTAGTTGTTTGGCCGGCCAAGATGGCGGGACCGTTAGTTCTTTGGCCGGCCAAGATGGCCGCCGTTAGTTCCTCGACCGGCCGCTGGGATGGCGGCACCGGGCGGGCTTGCGCTGGACCGTTAGTTCATCGATCCGCTGGTTGATGGCGCTGGACCGTTATTTCTTTGGGTGACTGGTAGATGGCGTGGCATGCATCATTTTGGTCTCCGACAAATATTTGTCACTGCTCTGGCCTGCTCTCCATTAGCCGTTCCCTGTTCTGGAATGCGGACGTCAGACAAGTTGTATCGCGGCGACAAAACTATGGATTCGTCTATCACTTTAGTTCCTAGTGGTCATCGTGTGTTGCGTATACCAATTCCACCTTTACCGAGTAACTTAAATATAATTAAAGTCTTAGTTTAAATGGACCCATTGGTTTAAGTAGACAATGGACGATTAGTTCATCCATTAATCGGGAAATCGAGTATGATGTCACGAATCCACTTCCTCTCAGATGTATACTGTTTGATACAGAAGTGGGTGTTGACGTCACTGCCGGAGTATAAAGGCCATCACACCAGCCAGCTAGCCCTCAGTTCCCGGTCGGCGATCGTCAAGTCCAGTTCACTATGGCTAGTGAGGTTCTCCTGTTTTCAACATGCTACAAGTTAAACAGCAGTGACACCAAGCGTATCACTGTTGGTTTGTCACCTAAACTGGAATTTAATCCAGTAGTTGTACTCGAAAAAGTTGGGTACAATAAAGTCACTCTCACACATGATGAGTGGGATGTACTGAGACAGATGGTCTATACAATTGGTGGCTTTTTCAACAACACTGAGCATCTGCAAACGAGTGTCTCGCTCGGCAACCACACCATCTCTTCCCGAACAGTGGCTGGAGCGAAAACTATATGGTTTTACAACAATGCTGTGCCTGCCTATGGTGTGTTTCTCGGCGAATCAACATGGGACAACATGGTCGACGCCCTGCCAGCAGTGACCGGCGCCATCAACACCATGAAGCCCTGGAGTTATCAAGTTACCAAGTACTACAACGAGTTTGTGAATACGTTATCAGTGAAAGTGATTCGTGACTTCCCCCGTTGTTCTGTGAATGGCCTGATAGATTTGCATTTTGATAGTGTACATGTCAATGAAGTGTCATACAGCCCCTGTTCAACACTAGTCTATGAACGTTTAAAGTTAGAAATTAAAGCATATAAAAAACTGTTAGTGTATGACTATGTTAAACGCAAAGTTGAGCAAGATTTCAAAGGAACTGATGTATTTAGCAGAGGCGGTGATGACGTATGCGGTAATAATTAGTGTCCCTCAGTCCGCTGCGATGTGTCGTCCAGTAATGTTCTTCGCGTCTGTGTACCAGCTTAACGCCGGAGATTCCAAGCGGCTGACTTTCGGTTTGTCACCGCAACGTGATTTCGAGCCTGTTGTGGTACTTGAGAGGGTGGGCTACAACAAAATCACCCTTTCATCCGAAGAATGGGACGTCCTCGCCATGGAGTCGGACGCAGTCTCCAAAATGCTCACCGGCAGCGGCCAGACCAGCATCCCGCTCGGTGAGCATGTTGTATCCTGCCTGACGGTGTCGGGGGTGAAAATGTTATGTTTTCACAACAGCACTGATCCTACCAGCGGCATTTTCCTCGCCAAGTCTACATGGCAGAACCTCATCGACGTGCAGCCTGCAGTGACCGCATCCTTGTCCGCCAGGAAAAAGTGGAGCTACAACGCATCAGTTTACTACAAGGTATTTGTGAATGAGTTGGCGGATAAAGTGATGAGTGACTACTACAAATGTACGGCTTCGGTGACAAAGTTAATCGATGTACACATCGGCGGCGTTCACCCTAGTCATGTGTCTTACAGTTCTACAATTGACTATATGCAACTAAAAAATGAAATCATTGCATACAAAAATTTAATTGTACTTGATGATGTCAAAAAAATTGTAACCAGAGAATTTCAATGTGAGTAAATAAAATCATTTTACCAGATTTTTCTTTTATCATTTCACCTATCCTAATTAAATAATAAGATAGAATATACTATTTTTTAAAAATCTTTTTTATTTCGCCCACCAATTGGCGATTAAAAATACATTTTCAATTGCACACATATTATTACAAAATATATGTAAGTTACAAAGTTTTCTCAAATTATTTTTCTTGAGTTCTCGCAGTGGTGGACATCCTAAATCTTCTATATTGTAGCATACTTTCTTCCTGATGATTTTCTGTAACCATCGAGCCTTCTCCAGTCCTTTAACGTAAATGATTGAATCATCCTCATTGGTTATTGCATGTAGTATAGAGCACATCTTGCTGAAGGAAACGCCATCAGAATCCCAAGGTATTCCATGGTAATTATGTGTTAGCCATCTAACTGATGGTTCATTACCTCCACGCGATGGTGATGATACAGAAATACAATGTGTAGAGATAATTTTGTCAGACCGTGTTACACACACAGCAACTTCTTTGAAAATAAACCCACCATCCTTCTTCGTGAAGCCCTGTGCGTCCAGGAAGATGGTCGGCATGGTAATGGTTGACAAGACTCTCTGCTACTTGATTTTATGTCAGCTTACGCACGACACTTGTTAGAGGTACGTATTCTACAACACGATCGTGCAAGATCAAGCAGTATGCAGCGGTGTAAGCAGGAAAATTCTCACTGCTATCAAACTCGACACGAATGTCAACAGGCCCCGTTTTAACAGACTCGTTTTGATGTGAACAGTCAATTACGGCGATAGGTGCAGTTTCTATAAATTCTTCACGTTTTAGTAGCGGTAAAGGATGGTCTCGTTCGTAGTAAGACTGTTGGAATCTTGCATACATATCATACAACAACGTGGTTCGGTTTTTCTTAAAGTCCAAATTCATGTTCTCATATGGATACGCCACATCATTTAGGAACACCTTGACATTGGTAAGATTGCAGTCGTCAAAGATGTTTGCACTTAATTCCGCATTCCGTTTCCTGTTTGTCTGAAATCCCAGAACCACGAACCTAGGTTTCTCCAATTGTGTTGATGTTTTCAAAGACCAAATTTGAGTCTTGCTGATTGGAAGCAACGGATACTCCAACAGATCCCAGCTTCTGAAATTAATGCGAAGTGGTTTCCCACTGTCTACAATCTTAAGCAGCGCTAGCTTTTCTCTTTCACCTATTTGCAAATGAGGCATCACCCATGCCAGTTTGCTGATGGTGAATTTACTTTCCTGAGGATTTGGATTGGCTTGTACATATGAATTTGTATCGTCCCTAGCTCGAATCAATATTAGTTCTTGTTTTACATTTGCAAGTATCTTTTTAAAGTCTTCGCAAAAACCCAAGAGCATACTCAGTGGTATACATACATCAAAGTAGCCATTTCCAGGAGGGCGTTGCTCCCATCCTGCATTGATCAACACGCCCATTTGTGGGGGGCTTGCAGAAATAAGCGTTTTCAATGTGCTTGTGATACCAACATTTCTATTTCGATCAATTTCAGTTCCATTAAGTTCATATCGAATTTCCTCAAACAGAAAAGCGAATGCATTGGATGTGATAGTTGAATTTGTAGCTCCTGAACCATCTGACTTGATGAATCTTCCTTCCATATGCAAGTAGCTTTCGCATGGTAGTGTATATGTATCTTGGTTTTGAATCGGTATTCGGATTTCATCATTGTTATTAAATGTGGCTGGCGTATGCGGCTGGTGACTCAAATATTGTTTGCGCGTCACCGACTCGTCAAACTCCACACTGGAAGTTATGTCTAGCACATCATCCATGACTTTTAACTGTATAGCCTAACGACTGTAGGAAGAGGACGTTCTCAGGTGTTAATCGTTTCACTGTTGGTTCACGACTGACAGCTTTGCGTGGGTGACGCTTCTTGTTATAACGAGCGCCCATTCTTTTTTATATGTAGTCTGAGAGTGATGGTCTCTCCTCTAAAATCCACTAAATTACCGTCTTGATCGACAACTCTAACGTTGATATTACTGAGAGTTTTTACTGTGATGGGTAGATATATGACATTAGCGGGTACTTCCACAATCTTGTACCCTGGCGGGACTGTTGGAAAAAACTCGTGTAGTGTATGTCCCAGCTTATCGTTGACGTAATTTCCTGTGCATATGCTGCACTCAATTCTTATGGCGTTAATTTTGAAGATCTGCACAGTGTAGTCTGATGTATGAAATCCAGGCTTTAACACACGTTTCGAAAATCCGAGCAGAGATCCAATTGAGTTTGGTTTAGAGAAGTCAATTTCCACAGGTGTTTCTATCTCACACTTGAGCGAATTGTTGTTTGCTCTAATTACTAGCTTGTCGTTTTTAGTGTGTCGAACCAAATAATTAGCCAAATCGTCAATATCGTAAGATCCTGTGGGTATGACTATCACTTTATTCTTCGAGTAATGAAATTTACAATTTGATTCGTCTATATTTGGAATCGAATTGTAAGTCTGAAAGTCAACCAAACCGACTGTGTAATCACCTTGGCTCAAATCTATTGGTGGGAAGTAATCACAGCCTGTGGCGGTTAGTCCTGGGAGGTGAGGGTGAAAACCTTTTACTTCTTTTTATAATTAAAAGAAACCTTAGGCCGCTAATTTATTGGGTACTCAAATGGCGTACAGGCGAGTGTAACGGGTACTCACGCTATTCGTGTTTGTATAGTTAAAAGTTCGTTGAAGCAATTGAGCAGCTACACTTCTTCACACGATTTTTCTTAAGCTTTCTTCCACCACTAATTACTCTTTTAATTAAAGGTTCGTTTTGCCGTGCGGTCGCCAGTCTTTCGGCTATGCTAATTGGTTAATTAAAGTCACAGAAGAAAAAAACACACATATGCGTACTAGTTTTCGTAGATTTATTCCTCTGAGACTACACAGTCCACAAGCATGCCACCAGACAATAATACTAATGTTTTCTTCGTCACCGAAATAGCAGATTCAAGTACAGTCAAAACAGATAAATAAGCAGTGAGCACAATTCTCGAAACTAATTAACAAACAATCGCCATAGTCCGATTCTGCAGTAGTTTACTAAACACAGTCTATATTGAATCAGGTCATCTCGGAAGAACCTTCATAGTCCAACATATACTTTAGCACACATCCCACAGTGTTCTTTAGTACGGAACACACGCCAAGCGGCCGTACGATGTATTCACGGGATAAACACACTGCCGTAGACCTTCCGTTCCCGCCGTCTGTTCCGTTACGTTACCACTGTACAATCACCGGACTCCCTACTCACCGCGCTCGGCGCTTCGCCACTCGCCAAAGACCTTCCATACCTCTCAGATTACACTATCCACTCCAAATATAACCGTAACGTTCATGGTTACGTTACACCCCCCACCGTTACAATGTGGCAAAAGTCGGCCATTGACAAAGCCACCGACTTTTGTCATCACAAACCACACTTGTTCACATATACATAGAATACATTTTACAAAAAATACAAGATTAAATGTTTACCAAACATAAAGGGAAGTCTGGGTGGCTGCTTGCTTATCCTTAAACTAACATAATTACATACACATTAAGAATAACACACACAGTCTGAAACTAGCATGAAACAAATCATCAAACCTTTCAATGTCCATATATCCTTGCTTAGATCCATGAACATATAACCAAGAAATTACAAATTGAGTTACAATATATTTTGACAACAATTTTTTTCCTCTCTTTTTTTTCTGATTTATGACACATGCACTGAATCGTGCCTTGTTTACTTCGACAGTGCACTGACAGTGTGCCCTGCTCAGGCAGGTGCCTCATTACTGACTGTTGTACACCAACACTGATCACTCCACACGCGGAAAGACGCAAACTGACATTACGCTGCGCCACACTTAAATCATCTTAACACTTTAATGAAAGGGGAAAACCGCACTTCTAAGTACATTGTCCAGCCTCGGGGCTAAAATTACTGGGAAACACAAACCAGCAAGAATGCCTTCCGCAACTGTGTATTAATACTTACGTGGGTCACCAATCTGTACCCAACTACCAAAAAGTCCTTACCCCACTAACTTATTGACACAGCCTCTTACACATTCTAATTGTGACTGCGATTGATTGTTACAAGAAACTACTGAAAACTTACTTAAATCATGGCAACACTTAAAGCTTGGAGGTGCGGTAGATGCGACAGTGCTGTGAGGTGGGCCCCTCTATCCGGTGGCCTGACACCCCACCGACACTCCCCATCCTCACCAAAATATTTGTAAGGTTTCAGAGAAATGACATTGAAAGTCCCGGCAACGTCTCTCCCATCGGCATATTCTAATTTGTAAGCATTATCCCTCAAACAGGCTTTGACCCTATAGGGACCTTCATACAAAACTTTAAACTTTCGTATCTCCTTCTTTACTCGTGACGACTTAAAATGCGTTTGCACCAAAATAACAGTGTGCGGGTCGCTAATCTGCGCACAACCGCAAAAGACATTTTGATACAACAACCGTACAATACCCTAGAAGAAATAATTGTGATGACCAAACAACCTGAAAACCTAAACCTACCATAACCCTAAGGCATTTATGCATGGAGTGTTTCCATCATGCGCCAGTGAGGCAACCTGAAGACTGTACCTCACCCCCTACTACCTAATGTACCTACTTCTTTTTCTTTACAATATTCCTTCCTTCACCAAACAGCATTAAACCCCGCTTCTTCTTACGCTTCTTCCAACTCTTCTCTTCTCTTATCCTCCTTCTTCTTATTTACATTCTTTTGCTTCATCATATAACCGTTAACTTCTCTTGCGCCTTCTTCCAACTTTCTTCTCTCATTGCTCTTCCTCCACTTATTTTCCAAATCTTTTCGAAGCAAATACCATCATCTGGCTTCACATAGTATCCTCTATTCTGCATAGTCTCTTTCTTCCCATTAATTACCTTTCTTTCGTGTAGTGTCTTTTTACATAATTGATAGTGCTCATTACCATCATACAATGTTTCACTTCGAGGTTCCCCTTCCGGCAAAGTTCAGGTTTCTCTATGAACTGTTTCTTTCACCTCAAGGACGCTTCTCGCTGTCTTCCATCTTCTTCTACTGACCTCATTCCTCTTTTTACTACAGTATCTTCTTAACAATTTTGTCGTCAGTTTACACAAGTCTTCTCCCTGCGCTCTCTGGCTCACAAACATCATTTTTATTTCCCACCCAGTTTCTCTCTTCCATTTGATCTATAAGTTAGTTCTGAAATTATCTTTGCCTTTTCTTGTCCGAACCACCTTATCTCCTTCCAACTTGACCCACTCTTCTGACGAGTCAATCACTCTCCTCCTCTATGAATGCGCGCTTTAGCGATGAACAGTTTAGCATAAATCTCCGACATTCGTCCAGATTGCACTCTTTCCTCTCCTGACCGTTTGTACTTGGTTCATTAGATATCTCATCTTCATCTCGCCCCCTCGTATTATCTTCTGGTTCTTCTTTTGATAGCCTCGTATCGTCTCCTGTCCCCGCCGAGGCTGTAGCAGTGACAGACACTAGTTTAACTGTGGCTCACTCTCCACAAACGGCCACCTGCACCTGATTTACAGACTCTTCTCGGGACCGATCATCTCCCGTTGGTCCTTGATATCCACCTCTAAATCCCTCCTGCACTCCTGTTCCACGACCACGTCCAAATCCTCCTCTCTGCCCGCGGTTATGTAGCCGCCTCGATTCCTGTTATCAAAATGATTGTAGCTCTCCTGCTGCTGATGTGAATTACTTCTGTCCCCTTCGATTGCGATTTCTCCGGCTTAATGTGTTGGGTGTCCTCACCCCATATTCTTTTGCTCTTCATACTTTTCTCTTGTTCGTCCAGCCGACCCAACATCTTTACCGCCTCGTCAATGGTACATATATGTGACTGACAAATACAAGCTGTGTCGACTCGGGCAAACGCGCACTAATCATTCCGCACCTATTCCCCTTCACTAAATGGTGAACTTAAATGTTTACAAGAATTAACACACTTCAAGAAAAAATTTTTGCTGAGTGCCACCACCCGGCGAGTATGGTTTTCCCATCATTAAATTCCGCCCGAACAGCAATTTGCCGGTCGATGGACCAGAAATGTTCCAAAAAAGCTGACTTAAACTCCTCAAACGTCTCGCAATTATCTGCAGCCCGTTCTCCCCACATTCGGGCATTCCCCTTGATATGTTTACTGACCATTTCTATCTTCTTTCTTTCTACGGCCCTACAGAACGGCCCAAAAATTTTCAAACTTCTTCACAAAATCAACTGGGTGTATCCCCCCATTATCACAAAAGTCCTCCCAGTCCACTTTCTCTTCTACCATGCACGCAGTGAGCGCATTCACATTTGGCAAGATTTGACATTTGACAACCTCTTCTCGCACAACTTGTGGAACTCGTAACTTTAGACTTTTTTCAATTTGCTTCTCTTGTAACTGTAACTTTTCATTCACCCACACTGCAGTGGAAGCCTTAACCTTTTCCACCTGACACGACAATTTCTCTACGCCGACTGTTAAATGGTCAACTTCTTCTTTTACTTCCCGTGTATTTTTCGGTAAGGGTTTCTCCTAAAGTCTCCACCTTCGATAATCTTTCACCATGGTTATCTTCTATAAGCTCGACTGTTTTCTTTAGGGATTCCATATTTTGGTGCAAAACACTAGTTACTTGTTCGCAGTCTGAACGATACTGAGTCAGTTACCCGATATTTCAGCAGTTTGTTGCGTACGAAGTTCCCTATACTGGGTCAATTCTTCTCTAAACCGCCCTAGTCGCGATTCAAAAGCATCCCGAAGACATTCGATACTCTCCTTATTTTCATTTAATTTAGATTCAAGCAAAATACTATTTTCATTTAATTTGGATGCAAGTGATTCATTTAATCTAGATTCAAGCAAAATACTATTTTCATTTAATTTGGATTCAAGTGATTCATTTAATCTGGATTCAAGTGAAATACTATTTTCATTTAATTTGGATTCAAGTGAAATACTATTTTCATTTAATTTGGATGCAAGTGATTCATTTAATCTGGATTCAAGTGAAATACTATTTTCATTTAATTTGGATTCAAGTGAAATACTATTTTCATTTAATTTAGCTTCAAGAAGGGACTGAATTGACATGACAAATTGTCCCTGGAAAGCACAAAACATTTCCGACATGGACGCCTCATTACTTTCCCTAACCACTTCTCTTGACTTGTCAACTTCTGATTCACTAGCAAAACTCGTCATCGACTGTAAATGATTAGACACAGTAAGGGAGGACTGATTAATGTCTATACTGGGTGCGTCACCAAGGGACTCACCTCCCAGCACCATCCCTCCATTCACACCACCCTCTACCTCAGATGCCATATTACGAAATTATTTCACACAATAAATTCAATCTTCCGTTGTAGAAAAGACAAGAAGTAACCAACGCCGTCAAACCAGCAAACAGAATACACCAGTATACATTAGCACAGAAAAAAGGTAAAATTCTGTTTCCAAATCTCTTAACTTAACTACCAAACAAGATATACACCATGTCATAAAATACACTTTCAATTAAATACATACACTACTATCAATGACCAAAAAAAAATTACGGAAACTCTAAAATAATTTTTTTTTTTTTTCCTTGAAAAATAATTTGCTAAGCAAATCTAAAACAGTTGTCCGGCATTTCAACTTTAATAAGTTAACGAAAGAAAAGGAAAAAGACCTCTGTTACTCAATATGCAAAATAATAATAATTTTTTTCTTAAAAAATCGCGAATTATTCGTGCCGGTTTGTGCTTTTACAAAGACTGAAAAATAAATCTTGCACTTCTTTGGAAAATCAACAAAAAAAATCTACAAATTAATTCGTTAACAGAAACTGACATAACTTGACCCAAATCAGAATAAAATTATGCTTGCATGCCTAAAATTTGCAATCCGCATAGTCAGTAGCTCATTTGAAGATTCATTAATGCAAAAGAAATAATTACTACCGCGGAAATGTGATTCCAATCGAAACAGTAATTTTTTTATTATTATTATTATTTTTGATGTCAGTTTGTGTTTTTCTTTAATTAAAAAAAATTGTTCGCACTTCCCTTTCGAAGAATCTCAGTTGCTGACCGCGCTGCCGTCGACCGCAATGACGCCGCGCCGCTTCTGCGTGCCCGCGTTGTTCCGCTGTCGCGTCACTCCGATGTACCGCGTTGCCCCGGTGTCGAGTTGTTGCTCGGGCGAGGCTTCCCGTCAGACTGCGTTGCTCGGTTCCGATCGTGAAAGCTCTGGTCCTCTCGTTTACTACATTGTTGTGCACTCGCCGCCTCGAAGTAGCCGTACCATCGCCGATTGTTGTCTTCCCGCTCTACTCACTGCTTATTATATCCAGCACTTTTTTATATTAATCACTGTCCGTCCTTAACAATTTTAACTGCAACTTGTCCTGTCACGTTGAGCCAATGCAACGGGTACTCACGCTATTCGTGTTTGTATAGTTAAAAGTTCGTTGAAGCAATTGAGCAGCTACACTTCTTCACACGATTTTTCTTAAGCTTTCTTCCACCACTAATTACTCTTTTAATTAAAGGTTCGTTTTGCCGTGCGGTCGCCAGTCTTTCGGCTATGCTAATTGGTTAATTAAAGTCACAGAAGAAAAAAAAACACATATGCGTACTAGTTTTCGTAGATTTATTCCTCTGAGACTGCACAGTCCACAAGCATGCCACCAGACAATAATACTAATGTTTCTTCGTCACCGAAAATAGCAGATTCAAGTACAGTCAAAAGATAAATAAGCAGTGAGCACAATTCTCGAAACTAATTAACAAACAATCGCCATAGTCCGATTCTGCAGTAGTTTACTAAACACAGTTTATATTGAATCAGGTCTCTCGGAAGAACCTTCATACTCCAACATATACTTTAGCACACATCCCACAGTGTTCTTTAGTACGGAACACACGCCAAGCGGCCGTACGATGTATTCACGGGATAAACACACTGCCGTAGCCCTTCCGTTCCCGCCGTCCGTTCCGTACGCGACCACTGTCCATCACCGACTCCCTCGCTCGGCGCTCGCCCACCGCCAAAGACCTTCCATACCTCTCAGATTACACTATCCACTCCAAATATAACCGTAACGTTCATGGTTACGTTACACGAGGCTTATTTATCGTTAACATTGACACATTGAAATATGATAAAAAGAACTATGCAAAGCCTCTTCTTACAATTGCCAACACATATTAACAAATAAACAAAAGCATCAAAACACAACCACCTTTAAATTAACTTTGAAACAAACTCCCAATGTTAATTGGCAAGCAAGAAAGCTACACACTTGATTTGTTTAAATGAAAGCTCCCGTCACAATGATCGGGAACCATTAACTAAACACAGTATTGACAATTAACTGTATTCGATCTCAAATGCCGGGCGCCAGGATAATTTATATTATCCACCAAGTGTGGCTTTTAGGAAAGTCTGCCCCAGCTAGCTCAATATTTGGGGGTGCGAGAACTCCTAATCGTTCAGTGGTCGTTACAGGGCTGTACTCAATGACCGAATAAAAGTACCACACTGCACTTGTAGAATTATTACCGTGACGGCGATGTGTTTCCCGCGACGGCGAAATTACTATAGCCCCTTGGCTATAGCGGACAATGCACCACGTCCGTGCAAGCGTAATGGATGCGTGCACAGTGACCTCACTGCACAAGGCACGCTTATTGACCCTCAGGTGCGAAGCCAAGAGCGATCTCCAGCTTCGGAAGATCCGCTCCTTCTCGTCTGAAGGCTCGGGGCCAAGTCCTCTCCAGCGTCCGCCGGAAAAAGCCTCCTCTCGTCACTCGTGGTGTACATAGAAAAAATACACCATCATTACAAAATGCAAGGAAAGTCTCTCTCGATTGGTTCTGCCATTTTTAAGCACCTCTCTTCGGCTGTCACGATAGGCGAACCTTGTCTTTCTCGGTTCGGGTGAATTCGGGATAGCCTCGGACATTATCGTCACCTGTGACCTCCAAAACTCCCCGTTCGTAAACCTTGGGCTTGGGTAGTTTGTTCACCTCAGTTTACCGTTTCCCCGGAGCCAAGGGATTATACGCTTGACCAACTGCGTGAGAAGGGTAGCTGGTGTCCATTGTCCCTGGCCGCCGCCAGGCTGTCGCGTCCCTCTGGCGCGTCTAGCTCAGGTGCCACAAACACACTGACAATTCTTTCCGATAACTCCTCTCTATTCTTTTTATATATATAAATATGCAAAATAATATATATAAAAATGTACGGAATGACCCATATTTGGTCATTCTGCTATATATAATGAAATTTACAATTTGATTCGTCTATATTTGGAATCGAATTGTAAGTCTGAAAGTCAACCAAACCGACTGTGTAATCACCTTGGGTCAAATCTATTGGTGGGAAGTAATCACAGCCCAAGACTGAACTGGTGCCTGACAAGCAGAGTGTTAGAGACATGTGTTATCTTGTCCAAGGTTCGTTCAAGACTGATGTCATACATTTTCATACAGGAATTTTAAACACAAATGTCCACATACATGTGTGCCAAACTTCTGGTGTTGCTGCACATTGTATTGTATTCTGTTCCCTGCAAAGTAACGCTGCAGTTCCAATGGAGGAGGTAAGTCACCGAAACTGTCAAAGTATTTAACTACACCATCTTTGTACTTGATGTAAGCAACCCAATGTGTTCCAGCACTTTTAGCACTATCCAAGTTCACAATTCCACATTCACGTTCACGAATTTTTTTGGGTAATGTGTCACGCATGAAAACACCACGAAAATTGGGTATGCGCAAACGCTTTACATGCTTACGTATGTCATCGTCCGTCAGCGGCTGAACCGACTTTTTTTTAATCCAGACCCATCTTTCCAGGTATGGCTTCAAATATAGACCTTTACCCCTCATTGCAAGTGTCTCCATCGTTTTGTTGTGTCGTTTCTCCTCAGTCAACTGCTTATTCGCCTCTTTCGCTGCTTTAACAGCTTTGACGACATTAGCCACCCCACCTGCTAAAGCACCAGCAGCTGACAAGCCAGCAAATAAAGGTATTAATGGCAGAATACCACCCTTCTTTTTTTTCTTCGGTTTCTTTTTCTTAACACCTCCACCAAACTTTAACTTGGCACGCATGGCCCTATTAACCAAGAATGCCGCTGCACGTTCACCAAACTTTGCATCTTTAGCCTTCATTCTATCTGCAGCCCTCTCAACGAGTATCCGATCTGCTTCAGCTCTATCTGCCCCCTGTGCATAAGCAATATCGTGTTCCCTGCAGGCTGCATCTAGTGGGTTGATACCCTTCTGCCCAAGTGCCAACCGTTTTTCCAGTTTAGTACCGGGACCACAAAACTGGTATGTAGGTATATGCGCCTCAAAAGGCATCTTGTCGATGAGCTTGTTTAAAAAGCCACGACCCTTCTTCTTCTTCTTCCTCGTAGGAGGCATTGTTACCAACTAACATACTTTAGTTGATTCGCGCGCCTATATATAGCCGGAGCAACCACCTAAACTTGTCAATATGAAGTTTGTCAAACAGCGAGACACATTACCCGTGAGTAATGTTGATTCTGTCGGCAACAATACTAGACGGAAGAAGAACGGACCTCTGTTCCCGGAGACAGTGAGAGCAATAGTGTGTGGCCCATCAAATTGTGGGAAAACCAATCTTGTGCTGTCCCTGCTGGAACACCCCAATGGTCTTAGATTTGAAAATGTATACGTGTTTTCAAAGTCGTTGTACCAGCCAAAGTATCAGTTACTAGGGAAAATATTAGAACCCATTAAAGAAATTCAGTATTTGACATTTAGTGATAATCAAAGTGTACCTCCTCCAAGTGAAGCTCTACCTAATTCTGTGTTTGTGTTTGATGATGTTTCGTGTGAGAAGCAGAATAATATACGAGATTACTTTTGCATGGGCAGGCACAGATCAGTCGATTCTTTTTACTTGTGTCAGACATATAGCCGTATACCGAAACAGTTGGTTAGAGACAATGCTAACTTGATCGTAATCTTTAAACAGGACGATATGAATCTCAAACACATTTACAATGACCACGTCAACACCGACATGACGTTCAAGGAGTTTAAGAACCTATGTGGGTACTGCTGGAATGATTGTAAACATGGATTTTTGGTTATTGACAAAGACTGCGACATGTACCATGGAAGATATCGCAACGGATTTGATTCATTTTTGAATAAATAGCTGCGCACACTGTCTCCTGACATCATTACAACCATGGACAAGTTTGGGAGAACTTCAACGACACAGAATAAGAGAGTGTTTGTGTACCCACCACAGAACATACTTCTTGCGAAGGATGGTAATTTGGATTGCCAGGGTAAAGTACTCAAACGTGTAGCTGACCCCATCGATGATGACGATGTGGTAACAAAACGATATGCTAACAAAGCTATTAATGATGGTTTAATGTTTTTAAAATCGATGGAAATGACTATGGTTGAAACTATAATTGCAACAGGTGACTTTCAAGATAATGCATACATACTAGATACAGGTCGAAATTATCGTGAAATCCAAGTCAATGGAATGATCCTCTCAGTAGACAAACCAAAAAGGGTTGACGTAAAATTGAATTGGGTATACGTTAACTATCAAGGAGGAGTACTCCATGTGAATCGAGGCGATAAACTTAGTTTTTTCCCCGCATATATGCCCCACGAGCCGTTTACAGCACATGTGACTTTAACATATAAAATAATACAGTAACCTGTAATAAACTTCATTCGGTGTGTAAACATGGACCCAACAACAACAACCAAACGTGGTATCATAAAGGCCCGCAATGCAATTCGACGCAAGTTACTCGAGCTGAAGACGGGTCCAAATTGACTCTGAGAGATTCTTCAAGGATTCATTAAGACCTGTGACAGATACTATGGAAAGAGTTTTCTTACCTCAGCGACATATACAGCAGCAGCAGTCTCCTCTCTTGATCAAAGATATCTTGAAGTCACTTGGTCGAAGTGATCGAGATTATGATTCTGTGTATGGTGTTCGATGGAAGAATGATTCACTAATGATTGGAAACTCACCTGTTACTATTGATGAAAATGTGATTGTTAATCGATGGTGATGAATATGAAAGAACTAGAGGAATTAATGGAGTTGTTGTTTTTGAAAAACCCAAAACAGTATACTGCCAAGGACTTGAAAAGCTACTTTGAAATATTAAACAACACGAGTGCCCACAGAGTAAAATTTAGTCCATCTGGTAATATTCTGAAACCAGCTACCAATATTAAGTATAAAACCATAATCTCTAAAATTGTCAGTCAGTCTGGTTCTGGTCTTCTTCCCATGAAGGAATATGTGTATTGGGACGATCCGAATGAACTCGTTGAAAGATTGAAGTTACTTACCGCATCGACATCAGCAGGACATACGGCACACTCCAACGAAATTTTATCAGTGGTTGAAGAACTTCGTGAAAGAAACATTATATTGTAACATGGATCAAGTTGTGGCAGAACTCCATCGACCAGCAAGAAGAAATTTCCCAAGACGTCATGTAGTAATCAAAGGACTCGATGATCTGTGGCAAGCTGATATTGTGGAAATGATCCCATACTCTCGTAAAAACAGTGGCTACAAGTATATACTGATGGTGATTGATACTTATTCAAAGTATGCATGGGCAGTACCCCTCAAGAACAAGACAGCTAGTGTGGTTGCTGATGCTATGAAGAAAATACTAAGTGGTGGTCGTGTACCTAAAAACTTACAGACTGACAACGGAAAAGAGTTTTACAATTCCAAGTTCAAGAATCTCATGACTAGCTATGGTATTAATCACTACTCAACATATACCCATCTTAAAGCATCAATAGTTGAACGATTAAACAGAACTATTAAGAATGCAATGTGGCAAGAATTCAGCAGGCGTGGCTCACATCGGTGGATTGAACTTCTTCCTCAGTTAATGTCAAATTATAACAACAAGTGGCATAGCACCATCAAAATGAAACCTTGTGATGTAAAGGACAACTCTTTACTTTCTACAGTGTACTTCCGTGTGAAGACTACCACACCAGCAAAATTCAAAGTTGGTGACCATGTTAGGATTAGTAGGTTTAAAGAAAAGTTTGACAAAGGCTACCTGCCAAACTGGTCAACTGAAGTGTTTACCATCAGAAAAGTTAAATTATCAAATCCTGTAACTTATTTACTTAAAGATTATCAGGGTAAAGATATTGCAGGAGCATTTTACCAGCAAGAATTACAATTAACAAAACATCCAAGTACATTTCTTGTTGAACGAGTAATAAGGAAAAGGAAGAATATGGCATTAGTGAAGTGGTTAGGTTTTGATAAATCACATAACACATGGATAAATGTAAAAGATTTATTTAAATTATGATTCTTCAATAAAAAACATCAGTACAACATATATTTGTTGTTTTTTTCTCTCTCCTCATCCATAGTTAAGAGACTATTTTTTTACAATTTTCTTTGACAATATAGAGTCTATTTTTACAATATAGATCATTTTACAGTATATGACTAATACTAAATACAGTGCACTGACAAAACCCCAGAGAAAATATGACATTATTTACATTAGAAAACTTCATCAATTCATATTTTACATGTCATGACCGACATTAGACAACTTCATTGGATTTTCGAAACGTGTGTTAAAGCCTGGATTTCATACATCAGACTACACTGTGCAGATCTTCAAAATTAACGCCATAAGAATTGAGTGCAGCATATGTACAGGAAATTACGTCAACGATAAGCTGGGACATACACTACACGAGTTTTTTCCAACAGTCCCACCAGGGTACAAGATTGTGGAAGTACCCGCTAATGTCATATATCTACCCATCACAGTAAAAACTCTCAGTAATATCAACGTTAGAGTTGTCGATCAAGACGGTAATTTAGTATATTTTAGAGGAGAGACCATCACTCTCAGACTATATATAAAAAAGAATGGGCGCTCGTTATAACAAGAAGCGTCACCCACGCAATGCTGTCAGTCGTGAACCAACAGTGAAACGATTAACACCTGAGAACGTCCTCTTCCTACAGTCGTTAGGCTATACAATTAAAAGTCATGGATGATGTGCTAGACATAACTTCCAGTGTGGAGTTTGACGAGTCGGTGACGCGCAAACAATATTTGAGTCATCAGCCGCATACGCCAGCCACATTTAATAACAATGATGAAATCCGAATACCGATTCAAAACCAAGATACATATACACCACCATGCGAAAACTACTTGCATATAGAAGGAAGATTCATCAAGTCAGATGGTTCAGGAGCTACAAATTCAACTATCACATCCAATTCATTCGCTTATCTGTTTGAGGAAATTCGATATGAACTTAATGGAACTGAAATTGACCGAAATAGAAATGTTGGTATCACAAGCACATTGAAAACGCTTATTTCTGCAAGCCCCCCACAAATGAGCGTGTTGATCAATGCAGGATGGGGGCAACAGCGCTCCTGGAAATGGCTACTTTGATGTATGTATACCGTTGAGTATGCTCTTGGGTTTTTGCGAAGACTTTAAAAAGATACTTGCAAATGTAAAACAAGAACTAATATTGATTCGAGCTAGGGACGATACAAATTCATATGTACAAGCCAATCCAAATCCTCAGGAAAGTAAATTCACCATCAGCAAACTGGCATGGGTGATGCCTCATTTGCAAATAGGTGAAAGAGAAAAGCTAGCGCTGCTTAAGATTGTAGACAGTGGGAAACCACTTCGCATTAATTTCAGAAGCTGGGATCTGTTGGAGTATCCGTTGCTTCCAATCAGCAAGACTCAAATTTGGTCTTTGAAAACATCAACACAATTGGAGAAACCTAGGTTCGTGGTTCTGGGATTTCAAACAAACAGGAAACGGAATGCGGAATTAAGTGCAAACATCTTTGACGACTGCAATCTTACCAATGTCAAGGTGTTCCTAAATGATGTGGCGTATCCATATGAGAACATGAATTTGGACTTTAAGAAAAACCGAACCACGTTGTTGTATGATATGTATGCAAGATTCCAACAGTCTTACTACGAACGAGACCATCCTTTACCGCTACTAAAACGTGAAGAATTTATAGAAACTGCACCTATCGCCGTAATTGACTGTTCACATCAAAACGAGTCTGTTAAAACGGGGCCTGTTGACATTCGTGTCGAGTTTGATAGCAGTGAGAATTTTCCTGCTTACACCGCTGCATACTGCTTGATCTTGCACGATCGTGTTGTAGAATACGTACCTCTAACAAGTGTCGTGCGTAAGCTGACATAAAATCAAGTAGCAGAGAGTCTTGTCAACCATTACCATGCCGACCATCTTCCTGGACGCACAGGGATTCACGAAGAAGGATGGTGGGTTTATTTTCAAAGAAGTTGCTGTGTGTGTAACACGGTCTGACAAAATTATCTCTACACATTGTATTTCTGTATCATCACCATCGCGTGGTGGTAATGAACCGTCAGTTAGATGGCTAACACATAATTACCATGGAATACCTTGGGATTCTGATGGCGTTTCCTCCAGCAAGATGTGCTCTATACTACATGCAATAACCAATGAGGATGATTCAATCATTTACGTTAAAGGACTGGAGAAGGCTCGATGGTTACAGAAAATTATCAGGAAGAAAGTATGCTACAGTATAGAAGATTTAGGATGCCCACCACTGCGAGAACTCAAGAAAAATAATTTGAGAAAACTTTGTAACTTACATATATTTTGCAATAATATGTGTGCAATTGAAAATGTATTTTTAATCGCCAATTGGTGGGCGAAATAAAAAAGATTTTTTAAAAAATGTATATTCTATCTTATTATTTAATTAGGATAGGTGAAATGATAAAACAAAAATCTGGTAAAATGATTTTATTTACTCACATTGAAATTCTCTGGTTACAATTTTTTTGACATCATCAAGTACAATTAAATTTTTGTATGCAATGATTTCATTTTTTAGTTGCATATAGTCAATTGTAGAACTGTAAGACACATGACTAGGGTGAACGCCGCCGATGTGTACATCGATTAACTTTGTCACCGAAGCCGTACATTTGTAGTAGTCACTCATCACTTTATCCGCCAACTCATTCACAAATACCTTGTAGTAAACTGATGCGTTGTAGCTCCACTTTTTCCTGGCGGACAAGGATGCGGTCACTGCAGGCTGCACGTCGATGAGGTTCTGCTATGTAGACTTGGCGAGGAAAATGCCGCTGGTAGGATCAGTGCTGTTGTGAAAACATAACATTTTCACCCCCGACACCGTCAGGCAGGATACAGCATGCTCACCGAGCGGGATCCTGGTCTGGCCGCTGCCGGTGAGCATTTTGGAGACTGCGTCCGACTCCATGGCGAGGACGTCCCATTCTTCGGATGAAAGGGTGATTTTGTTGTAGCCCACCCTCTCAAGTACCACAACAGGCTCGAAATCACGTTGCGGTGACAAACCGAAAGTCAGCCGCTTGGAATCTCCGGCGTTCAGCTGGTACACAGACGCGAAGAACATTACTGGACGACACATCGCAGCGGACTGAGGGACACTAATTATTACCGCATACGTCATCACCACCTCTGCTAAATACATCAGTTCCTTTTAAATCTTGCTCAACTTTGCGTTTAACATAGTCATACACTAACAGTTTTTTATATGCTTTAATTTCTAACTTTAAACGTTCATAGACTAGTGTTGAACAGGGGCTGTATGACACTTCATTGACATGTACACTATCAAAATGCAAATCTATCAGACCATTCATAGAACAACGGGGGAAGTCACGAATCACTTTCACTGATAACGTATTCACAAACTCGTTGTAGTACTTGGTAACTTGATAACTCCAGGGCTTCATGGTGTTGATGGCGCCGGTCACTGCTGGCAGGGCGTCGACCATGTTGTCCCATGTTGATTCGCCGAGAAACACACCATAGGCGGGCACAGCATTGTTGTAAAACCATATAGTTTTCGCTCCAGCCACTGTTCGGGAAGAGATGGTGTGGTTGCCGAGCGAGACACTCGTTTGCAGATGCTCAGTGTTGTTGAAAAAGCCACCAATTGTATAGACCATCTGTCTCAGTACATCCCACTCATCATGTGTGAGAGTGACTTTATTGTACCCAACTTTTTCGAGTACAACTACTGGATTAAATTCCAGTTTAGGTGACAAACCAACAGTGATACGCTTGGTGTCACTGCTGTTTAACTTGTAGCATGTTGAAAACAGGAGAACCTCACTAGCCATAGTGAACTGGACTTGACGATCGCCGACCGGGAACTGAGGGCTAGCTGGCTGGTGTGATGGCCTTTATACTCCGGCGGTGACGTCAACACCCACTTCTGTATCAAACAGTATACATCTGAGAGGAAGTGGATTCGTGACATCATGGAGACCATCATACTCGATTTCCCGATTAATGGATGAACTAATCGTCCATTGTCTACTTAAACCAATGGGTCCATTTAAACTCCTCGAAGATAAGACTTTAATTATATTTAAGTTACTTGGTAAAGGTGGAATTGGTATACGCAACACACGATGACCACTAGGAACTAAAGTGATAGACGAATCCATAGTTTTGTCGCCACGATACAACTTGTCTGACGTCCGCATTCCAGAACAGGGAACGGCTAATGGAGAGCAGGCCAGAGCAGTGACAAATATTTGTCGGAGACCGAAATGATGCATGCCACGCCATCTGCCAGTCACCCACAGAAATAACGGTCCAGCGCCATCAACCAGCGGATCGATGAACTAACGGTCCAGCGCAAGCCCGCCCGGTGCCGCCATCCCAGCGGCCGGTCGAGGAACTAACGGCGGCCATCTTGGCCGGCCAAAGAACTAACGGTCCCCGCCATCTTGGCCGGCCAAACAACTAACGGGCGGCCATCTTGTGACGTCACGGGTTTTCCAGGTTTCTGGCTTGAGTCGCCTTAGTATATCTACTACAGGTAGAATCTTGTAGCCAAAAAAACTGAAGTTGGGAAATTATGTGAAGAAAATGATGATTCTTTCAACCAGTTTCTTTTGAACACTGAGGCAGGTGATAGTTTGCAGAGGCTTGTTGACAGGTACGACTCATCGGATGAGTTTTTAGGAATGTGGATCTATCACAGAGCAGAGACCATCTGTTCTGTTTGGCAGACATTTATCCGAAATTTAGTGAAAATGAAACGCTTCCAAAATGGAGCTATATAAATCTTCCCTGGCATGTAACGATTTTAAATATCTTTCAAACTTGCGAGTACTAAAAGAAAATGAAAAGATTTTCAATCTTGATCTTGAGATGTATATTAAACATATTGATAAATTAAGAGAAGACTTTAAAGCACGTTTTGAAGAATTGGATAATATATATGTATCCCGGATGGTTTGCTGCTCCATTTGATGTAATAATAGATAATGAAGGTAGTGAACCTGGCTTAGAAGATGAACTGATTGAAACATGTGTAGATCTTGAAGCTAAATAGAAATATAAACCTCTGTGATTGGGAGCAATAACAATATTACTACTAAATAGCTCAAGCTCAGAGCAGAAGCCGATCCTTTCTTTCTTGCTTTTCCAACTTCATACATGGTTGAAGCTGGATTTGGCACGCGAACGCAATTTTGACAAAGCAGAAGGACAGATTGAACGTGGAAAATCGTGGTGATTTCAGCCGAATATCAATAATCTTGTTGTTGATCTTCAGACACATTCATCCCACTAATATAAACTATTTTCATAAAAAGGTATGTTAACACATTTTTAAGGTGTTCAATAGTAGACGGAAAATGACAGTAAAAGGTTTTTTTTCTTCCAATATATTTATCTTAAATTTTAAAAAATGAGTGTGTATTTTACGTTTTCTAACACGTATGTTATAAGAACTATAGGCAAATTTCCATCTATCCATAATTTTTATATTATTTTTAAGGTTGTAATAACAGTGGAAAATACCTCCTTTTCTCTGTTAAAGTTATTGGGTGGATTTTATAAAATATTGAAACTATAAATTATTTCTTAGGCTTGTTTTGTAGGTTTCCTTATTGCTAAGCATCCGAAATGGCAAAAATGTTTTTTATTAAATAACTTATATGAAGATAAATATTCTATGAAGGGGTTGACGGGACAAAAAGTTTGGGGACTTCGGAAGACTTTGAAGGTATAAAATTTCTGGTCCTTCAATCAAAACTTCAGCCCAGGAGCGTGATTTTAAATAAACAGTGGCAGGCCATCAGCATACGCATGAATTTTGGGAACGAGAGAGAAAGCAGGACCGCGCTGCAGGCTGATTCCAAGCAGTCTTTAATAATAATAAAAAAGCTAGCCTTTCCATCAAACCATGTGAAGGTGAAGTTCCCTTTTTATCTTCGAGGGCCGATTAAAGATAAACGAAACTTTCGAAATCGGTACGGTATACTTTAAAGCTCGTTGATGCTATTATTACGAAAAGTTAACAGAAGGTTTATGTGCCAATTTCACAATGCATAATCATATTTTGTCAATAGTTTAATCGAGTAGACCTTTTGCGCAAATGCGTGCGCAGTTCGACAATGATACATTTTGGAAACCGCGTGTGTACAAATGGCTTAAGTTCTGTGAAGGTGGGGCAAACGACTAATGCACGTCGCCCGAGCAAACAGCTTCACAAATCAAGATCTTATTCACGAAAAGACAGGGAACTCCTCGTGAAATTAATGGTAAAGTTACGGAAGTACACTGATGATCATTAAAAAGGAGTTACGTATGTCCAAAATCATATCAAAGTATGTGCCTAAGAATGTTAAGTGCAAATCATGGGCTTAAATTTTTCAGGTTTTGGCTTGATTTGCATAAGAAGGGACTTATTTGACGCGCATTCTCACATTGGTGAATCACGGGAACACCACTGTACACAAACGAAGAAAAAACGTATGAAATGCTGTGGGAAGTGGGAAGCAACGCTAGTGAATGCGAAAACCTATTTGTCTGCTCGCAAGGTTCTCATGATGGTCTTTTGGGGCGCTATGGTTTCGTACGTCGAATTTCTGCTTGAACGACTGTCGACACTTAGGGCGGTCCCTCAGTGCTGCACCTGCTCAAGCAGAACTATACAGAACAACTTTGATTCACCCAGGGTTGTCATATTGTTATTATCATTTGTTTGGACCGACTGAAAAAAAGATTTAGGTGGATACAATTTTGCAGCGAAGAAGATATAACAAGGCTTTAAACATAATTGGCTACTTACAGGTAAAAGGCTTTAAAAAACAATCTGTGCGATTTAAAAGAATGTTTGGACAATAGCAGAGGCAGAGGCTGTCTAGTAAAATAGTTTTGCATTTGTTTTTGTTTATATTAATTCAGTCTATCCTATTTGATCGACACTCGCAGGTGTAGATACCCACTGTAGGTTGTCGCACATGGGACCCTTTATAGGGAATCAAATTAAGATTGATTTAATGCTAATAGAAATTAAAATCGGGCTTTCCTATTTTTTTCCAAAAGACCAAAAAATATCTAAAAAATGAAAACTTTACTTTAAGGACTTTATATAGATCATACTTCAGTCATTTAATGTATCTATCAACGTACATCATGTTCAGGTTTCGGCCTGTTTTTTAAGAGCTCTATCTCCGCTTCATAAACTAGACGTTACACAATCAAAACTACACTTAATAACTACACAACACAGTTACACGTTTCGCAGACAGATGGCAACACATGCTATTTGCCATAAGATTAGGACAGGCCTAGCAAGCCAATGGTCTGATTTCACGGTAAGAACAAGCCTGTGGGGCAAGGAACGGGAAGGAATTCGGCCATGGACTCTTGAAGGAACAACCGGGCATTCGCCTTGAGTGATTTTGCGAAACCAAGGAAAACCGAAATCTGGATGGACTGACAGGGATTCGAACCTTCGTCCTCCCGACTACGAGCCTAGAGCGTTACCACTCACCCACCACACTTGGCATAAGAGATTTAAGAGGGCAGAAGGGAGGGGGAAGTAAGATTTTTGACTGCCTAGTGTTTGATCCGGTACGATGCAGCAGGAATTTGAGAAAGTCTGGTTAGTGCGACCGACTGACAAATAGTTGAATTCAGGTCAGTAACCAGATTTATGAAGTTATTCAATTTTACTGTGACTTTCTTTGCAAGTTTTAAAACGGTTCGACTGATATTTTAAGAGAGAGATTAATTTTCAATAAGAGTTAAGGTAAGCCAACCATTAGCCGTCACGTTAAGAATTTATTTTTCCATTTTCGAAGCACCTGATCATGCTATTTAATAACTATACATTCTAAAGCCATTTTCAACATCCCGAATATCACTATTCCTTTATATATAACAATGCTGGTAACGTCAGCATATATAATTTTAAGAACAGAACTTCTGCATTTGCTCCTGAATTAATCATGCTTCTGAAGTTGACACGTTTTGCACCTGTAGTTGACACCTTTTCCATAACCTTAAAGTACCACCAGGATTAGCAAAGAACAAGAATTGACCGAGAGGTAAATTTACAGAAGGGTCCGGGTCCAAGTTAATAATTTAATACTATTTAATTAAATTGCAATGGAGCGCATGCTCTGGTGGCAATTTCCCTACACACCCATCTTCCAGCTTTCCTGCACCCACCTACATTTTTCCTCTGCAAATTTTAACTTAGATACTGTTAACGTTTTTGGTAAATTATTCATCATTTCTCTTGGCAACTTATTCCAATTCCTGACACCCTTACCCAAAAAAGAGAATCTTCCTACACCCTTGTGCCTAAAATCGAGTGCCAGCTTGTCGTCATGGTCATCTTTTCCCTTCCATGCATTACTTTTAATTCTTACACCAATATCTTTCCATGCCTCATCACCAATATACGACTAGTACACTCCCATGACCCTTCTCACCCTCCTCCAGTCTACCAATGAATCCCATTCCAGCTCTTTTATCATATCTGTTACTGATTGCATTCTTCGATAATTTCCAGAAACAAATCTAGCAGCCCTTTTTTGCACCCTCTCCAACTCCTGTATTTCATACGCAAAATGTGGGTCCCATACTACACTACCACATTCAAGCAGTGATCTGACCTCCCCAAGAGCCTCATTTTCATTTGTCATTCTTCCACTGCGGTAAGCAGCCAACACCTTGATTTTTTTCTTTTTTATTACCCAGAAATCTACCCCAAGTAACTCCTGGACATGATCTTTGAACACCAGTGATCTGTGGTAGTTTTTGTTAACTAGTATGAAAACTCCTCCACCAATTGCTCCTCTATCTCTGCGGTACACTCTGTAGCCATCGGGAAAAAACCTCACTGTCTAGTACTTCTTCTTTTAACTAACTCTCTACCCCAGTTATTAATTGTGGTTCGTGTATCTCTGTTAAGTTTACAAATTCGATCACTTTGTTCATTATACTTCTAACACCCTTATTACTTACTGGCTTTATATTTTCAGCACTGCCCCCTCCTTCCCTGTTTTACTCCAGTCAGTTATTGTTTCAGTAACTTCAACTATTTCTTTAACATCTGTGATTTTTTCCCATCGTGGATCTACAATCGGTATCACTTTGATCATCTATTTCCATCCCTTCACCAGCAGCCCCTATCCTAAAAAAGGGCACAGTCCTGACCCCATCATCACTGGAAATGGGCTCCCTTACTGCTTTTGCTAACAACTCAAAGTATATACTTGCCCATTCTATTTAGGTGTAGGCCATGCCTAGTGAATCCCCACCTACCAGTGGTATTCACAGGCACAACCCCCATGACGGAACTAATGCCTTTCCCAAGTAGCAGTTCCGTTTCCACATTTACCCGCCTCACAGCGTAGTTCAATTGTGGCCAGTCATGGCGACTTAGGACCTGCGTGAGCTCCATCCTGGTATGCTGCGCCTCATTCACTACCTCCCTCAGTTCACTCTCTATACTATAACTCGCGTTTCTATCAATACTATTCTACCGCACCTCCCACTATCACTAATCTATCGTCTTTAATAAAACCCCTACAAAGTGAACCTATATCCTCTATTACCTGATCACATGTTGCACTAGGTTGAAAAAAAACTTGTGGCCTGGTAACCTGTACCTAACTGATCCTGCAGAAGAAGGCCTACACCTCTCCCAAGGCTACTACCTAGCAGCAGAACCCCTTTTTTCCTATTCTTGCCTTGCACGCCATTATTACTAAAGGCATGCTGAATCTTACCTAGTCCTACATCTAAATGAGGCTCTTCTCCTGCTGATTCTGCCAACAGGTCAAACCTATTTTTCCTCACAATTTCTAAAGTGCCTGGCTTCTTCATCCTATTAACCACATTTCTCCTGCGACATGCTACCAGCTCCCAACCGTCCTTCTCAACTTCCTCCACCCACTATCTCCACTTTTTGCCTCTATAGCATGAGCCTCCACAGGCCTAGCCTCCACAGGCGGAGCCTCCACAGGACGAGCCTCAAGATCCCTGATCCTTTCACGCAACTCCCTCATCGTTTTGCCTATCTCCCTCATCCTTTCATACCTAAGACAAAGTGAACAAAACCACGGGAGAGTCTAATTTATTTCCCACGTTTCCTCTTCCCTACATGCCCAATGAAACCACTTCTTACACCAACTACAATCCAACCCCTTCCCAACGTAGCTGCGGCAGGCGCCACACTTTACTGTCATTATTTTTCCCAAATACTTCTAGCACCTTAAATTTATTTGATACAGTTTATACTATATTTTTAACATTTTTATTAAATTGGATAAGAGCTTTACTTCTCAATCAAGTTATTGCAATTAATAAGTAGATAAAAAATACTTTGATTAAATACTTAATTTATTTTTAATAGGAAATTGCTATTTTAATATTTTTTTAAATAAATAATTAAATACGAAACTATTATATTTAAGACTGGAGTAATCTATATATATAAAGATGAATGTATATATGTTTGTTTGTTTGTTCTTCATACAAATCCACAGTTTTCATCCGATCTCCATGAAACTTTGCACACTTATCCTTTGAAACAAGGAGAAAAATACTGTCTACATTTGGTTGAAAAATTATCTGTATAAATAACACATGTTGTCTCATAATTTCGAAATACTACTGGATGGCGATTGACAGACGCGTTGGATATGGACGTCTCTGTACTGTTTTTGCGTGTAGCGGTCAGGCAGCTCAGTGGTTAAAGCGTTTGCTTACAAATGTCGTGGTCTCCGGTTCAAACCTCCGTGGAGGCTTAAGATTTTTAAAAATTGTTTTTGATCGTAAGAGTCACGCCTGGGCCGTAGATTATTCGGATTGAATGTTAAACTGTAGATATTAGAAAGTTAGAGGTGCAATGCGAGGCAAATCGTAGGTAGTCTTGCAATGCTGTAGGTGTACACTTTTTTACGTCATAATGATCCCTCAGGTGTTGTTCGCAGTCAGTGTGTGTGTGTGAACCGCAGTAATAGTATTATAAATACGGAAGTAAGTCTCTGTCACTTTTTTACATTTTGACGACTAAATGGCTAAATTGAAATTGATGGAATTTGATAAGAAAATCTGTATGAAGGACACAGGATATTTTTTCCAGTATGATTAACAGTTATAGTCACGAAATTTTGAGACCTTATCGAATGGTGACAGGTTCGACGGTAGAATGATATAGTGATAGCTTTCCTGTCATATTATTCCGACTCGGTATTGTTTGGGACCAATCCTTCGTTACCAACAACTTTCTATATTTAATTCTGGCAAAAAAATTCTTAATCCACGCGTACGAAGTCGCGGGTACGAGCTAGTTGATAAATATGTCTTAGGATTTACGAAGTTACATCAACATTCTTTATTTTTTAAATCGATACTATCGAAGCAGAAGTCGGATATTAACAGTTATTTATTTATTGTATTCGTACCAGATTATTGTTATTTTTATGCTTTAATATTAATGAAAATAACAATCTGTTATATTTCAGACAAAACAAGTCTAAATACTTGTTAGCAACAATCTACAACAATCCCAATGTATAACACTTATTTTTTTTTAGTTACACAAGAAAATTGATATGTTAAATTAGATATACCTAAAAGTTTAATTACAATTTGCAGTATTTAATCTAACTATCAAGCTTTCAGCTTATTTCTAAATAAAATCTAGCGAAAAAGAAATGAGTATTAGTTACTAAGAATATGCGATTTTTGAAGCTCTATTACCGAGTGAAAAATGTTTTTATTTATCCTCACCAACAATAATCCTAACTATTTACTTTATCTTTGAAAGCTTTAAACTAACTTAGCCGATCACGAAGTCATTTCAGGTTTAGTGAACAGCAGTTCACACACACAACCAGAGCTCACTTCACCAAAGATCTCTCTTTCTCTAAAGCAGTGCCAGACTGAGATGGGGGCCCATGGGTGCAACCCAGGCCTCAAGTCGTGAGACTCTTGGAGGATGCTGTAGACTCAAAGAAGCTCCTCTGCAGTGAGTTCCATCATAAAAGAACGCGTCACGTAGAGTAACAATATCGTTTTGCTCTGTCTGCTGGCTTTACAAGAAGTACTTAGCAACTGATGGATTTCACTGTCTGCCTACGACATAACATATGTAACTACAGGCTCCTAATATGACACTGTATGTATCAAAGACCGACACCACTTTTCGATTTTAGAACACACCGTAGAGTATTAAAAACTTATTATTGTGAACGGCACAAAAGGTTTCTTCAGTTTGTAATGAAGAACCTAAATTCGAACACACAAGAATTTAGGTACCTATATTCGACATAGATGCTATCCATAAAAGAAATATTCTTCTCTTTTAACATAACATTTGCCGATTCACGTTCAGTACAAGGTAAAGCGCCTTTCATTAAACTGAGAGTTACAATACTTTCCGACATTACTTTTTCACTAACAAGATTCGCGCTGCCGCTTGTGATAATAAGCACTTCACCGTCGACAGACGAGACCATCACCGAACACGTAAAACTTTTCGGATTGACGGGTAAAGCTGACAGTATGGTTAGATTTATGCATAGTTTTCTGGATCTTCGTATTTCATTTGAACTTGATACAATTCCAGGTTGACTATAGATGCACAGTGGGCTATAGGTACATTTACCTTAACTACATTTTATTTAAGACGTAGTGTATAGGCCTATAGTACGCAGCTGGTATTGCCTCTGTTTGCTGCATATTTGCGAGAGTAAAAGTTGATGTTATTTTTTCTATCGGAGAACTCTGGAAAGGCTTATTGATGAGGGAGAGGTATGTAACTTGGATGTCTGGTGCGCGCACTAGACTTATATACCGAGCGTGGTGGTTGAACGATAACGCTCTGGCCTCGAATACGGGTGGACGCAGGTTCGAATTCCCGGCTTGCCATCCAGATTTTGTCTTCCTTGGTTTCCCTTCAAAAGATCATGTCTGAATCCTCCCTCGTTCCTTGTCCTCTAGTGACCTCAGTGTCGATGAGGCGTAAGGCCATAAAAGAAACTGAGCCACTGAAACCTAAATTTTAACCTCAGGGGAAATTAACTTTTGAAACAGGTTTCGTAAAAGACTGAACTCCCTTAGAAAATTCACTTTGGTGGAGGAAGGGGTTAAATATTCTGCTAAATACATTTTCAGTAATCTGCCAATAAGTATTAAATCTTTTAGTGCTATATGGTTTAAAATTCGAGACGAAATAGTTTTTTACTTCTCGGCTCTATTTACTGGATTGAGAGTTTAATAATGGAATTTATTAATAATTTGTACTTAATACCTGTAAATAAAATAGCGGAGTAATTAAGTCTCTCTTTTTACTTGTAATTCGTACATCTTTACCATTTATTGTAAAACATACTCGTAGTGCCAACATCTCACGTCATCTCACCAGGATCAATGGATTAAGATTTGTACGTCATGGCCTTAAGCAGAAACAGCAAGTGATATATGGGCTTCTGCGCGTATTGCAAAGTCCACTCTTTCGCAAACAAATAAAGAGAACCATCGCTTCGTGTAACTTGAAAGAAATTCGTCACAAACGATGACAATGACAACAGTGCTGTCAGATACTTACCCATTTCATTCTTTCTTGAAGGTGCTGCGAATTATACTGCCAGCGTAATTCTGGTATTTTCCAACAGTTTACACACTTGATGAAAACAGAAACTTTTTTATTGCATAATCCGGCTGCAAACACGTGAGGACTTCATTGAATTATGTATAAAACCTCTCACAACATGTACATCGGGGACCTGCGAAATCAAGCCCGAGCATAAGATTCTGATAATGAGATTTTGGTAGATGTTTCTAGAATGTCACAAGTTCCTCGGGAGTAACAATGCATTATGTAAAGTTTTGTAACGGTTTCAGTTCCTTACTTTTAATTTATTCATGACTGAGTAAATCAAATTACTTGGGCTTTTATTACAACACAACTTTCAACATATGGAAACAATCAATCTGATATGGTGGTCAAACGATGTTAAAAGATACGTGAACACTTTATGATTTGGTGTTTAAATGATGTTAAATAGGCATGACACTGGTGTCATGTCGAAACATAAGGGGGCGTCCATAAATTACGTGAGGCGAAATAGGGGAGGGGGGGGGTCCGGCGAAATCTCACCAAATCTCACCAGGGGGGAGGGGGGGGGTCTACGGAAATCTCACGTGAGATTTTGCGAAAAATTTGGGGATAGTAGAGCCAAAAAAAAGGTCTACAATTTGCGCCTAAGTCGATTTTCGGAGGGTATTTCGTCAAAAAGTTAGGGTGTGACCTAAAAAAAAAAAAAAAAAAAGGTCTACAAAAGTTTCGAGTGCGATTTCTAGGGGGGGTTCTCAGGGACCTGATCTCACCAGAGGGGGGGGGTCCGGCCAGATCTCACGAAATCTCAACAAGGGGGAGGGGGGGGGTCCAGAAATCCGGAAAAACACCTCACGTAATTTGTGGATGCCCCCTAACTGTACGAAACATTAGCATGAGATAAAAAAAATCCGCACAAAGTGAACAAACAATTTAATATTTGCACCGGAAGACTGCCCACCCCTGTATACAAATAAAAGTTAGTGGGTTTTGAGCATGACTTTCCCCTTTCTCCCCCAGACCACTCTTTAGGACCGACTCAGTTTTTTTTTTTTTTAGGGCTGTCATTTATATCAAACCATGCTTCTTCTTGAAAATTTTTGTGAGTACTTTCGTTACTTCTTACTCGCACATTTATTCCGGTGTTGTTTTTTTAAGGTGGCTTTCTACGGCCCGTCATATCGCGGCGCCATGGGAATAGGGTCGTCCGAGGCGGGGCGGAGTAGCCCGACCCGTAGTGAGTTGGTAACTTCACAGGCCCGCGCGAGCTCAGTCCGGCGCGGTCTCCTGTATAGGCCTGGTGCACACGTCCAGTTTTTCAAGCCGCGGTGCCGTAATAGCGGCGTGGAATACACACAAACAGATACACACACACACACACACACCTCTGCAGCGACATACTTCCACGCTGCGGTCGATCCCCACCGCGCCGCAGCAAATCCATCAAACTGGAATTATAAAACAGCTGTAACAAACAAATCCTATCGTTGCAAGGCTCACTATGTATTATAAAGGTTTTATGTATATTTTGTACCCTGTAAACCAGACATTTTAATGTACCGAATGTAGTATACAATTCGTCATTTTAACGTGTGCAATTAATTATGTAAGTGGCCACATGAATGTATCTAGTCATGTAAATGGAAAATGGCTAAATGGCCTCCAAGGCTGAAGGCCAAATAAATAAATAAAAATCCAGTCTTCAATAGTACATTGTTTCCTATGGAGCGCTCCACACGACCGGCGAAAACGTAAACACGGCAAGCATGGCGGATAATTTATTAATTTAGGAAATGAAATGTACCTACTGTTCATCATCTCCGATACTATTCTCACGCGGAATCAAATTGAACAGATCTTATCTATTGTAGTGATGCTATGGATATCGACTAAGTAAATTTTATTTACTTAGTTCGAAAATGGCCTGGTTGGTGAATTATTTAACGTAAAAAAAAAAAAAAAAAAAAAAAAAAAAAAAAAAAAAAAAAAAAACAACATCCCCTAAACAGGGCATACTAAGCTAATGTGTCAGAGGTAGGACGGCCAGTTCCTTTCCATTGGAATCTACAGTTTAAAGAATCATGGAACGTCCTGTTGTAGCTCACATAATCAAATTCATCCTTAAAGATTCTGGTTCCACCGGGATTTGAATCCGAGACCGGACCCCGAACTTTGAAAGCAAACGCCTTAACCAGTGAGGGATAGGTGTTTCTTGTGCTGTAAATTACAGTTACGTGCCCATATTCAGTTGTGGATCGTCGGGTAGGTTATGACTCAAACAAAATTAGTATCAATGCATCCCCGTCCGGGCATCCAGATTTGGGTTTTCCATGGTTTCCCAAATCACTCCAGGCAAATGCTGGGATGCTTCCTTTAAAAGGCCATGGCCGAATTCCTTCCCATTCCTTGCCCCCATCCTTTCCCGTCTCTAAAGACCTCGCTGTTGAGAGACGTAAAGCAGTTAAAAAAAAGTATCAATGCAGCAGATACTTTTCGTACATTTTCGAACTAGTTTAGAAACTTAGTTAATTTTTATGTTTTTAGTTGAAGTATTGAAAGTCGCTACGTCTAATAAGAAAAGCATTGAATGGATCCCTGAAGCACCAAACGGAATTAATCTTAATATACGTTTCATCACTGGAATTAAAGCAAAGTGGATACTTTTTATCCTCTACATTCTTCTCAGGTGAAGGCCAGGCTGTGTATATCGCAAGCCACCACACAGGCGACTAATTGGATTCCAGCAGCTAACACACCCTGCTCAGAGGAGCGCAGTGCTGTCAACTTTGGTGTACGAGGCCAGAAAAATTTCCAACGCAGAAAGCCTGTAGATGGAACTCTGATATCTCGGCACAACAGCTACTCCGAACGAGAAACAGAGAGGGCGCTTTGGACTGAAGCAACAAAACAATCGACCGGGAGATCCGCCAAAGGCTTTGACTTTTATCCCATATCCAGGAAATAATGCTGCGAATATTGGCAGGATATTGGCCTTGCATGGGATTAAGAGTATCTTCCACCTGTCTGTAAAAATATCAGGATTGCCTTCGTTTGTTGAAAGACGGCCTGAGTTTAAAGATACTGGGATATATATATATATATATATTTCCTGTCATCAGTCTTTCGACTGGCTTGATGCAATCCTCCATCCCTTCCTATCTTGTGCTAACCTCTACATCTCTACACATCACTTACAACCCACGTCCTCAATTATCTGCTTCATATATTCTAATCTCCGCCTTTCTCAACAGTTCTTACCTTCGACTGTTCCCTCCACCAGCAAATTAACCAATCCAGCATGATTCAAAATATGACCTACCAGCCTGTCTCTTCTTTCTGTAAGTTTCTTCCACAAACTTCTTTCCTCACCCATCATTTCCAAAACTCGTTCATTTCGTACTTTGTCAGTCCACTTAATTTAATCTTCTTTAACACCACATTTCAAATGCTTCAATTTTCCTTCTTTCCGGTATTCCATGTTTCGCTACCGTAAAGTGCTGTGCTCCACACATAGAGTTTTAAAAAGTTCATTCTAATTCCTAGATCAATATTTCTCTTTTTCATTAAGGCTTTTATTGCTAGTGCTTTTCTGCTTTTAAAATCATTCCTGCTTCGGCCATTGGTTGTAATTTTGCTTCCCAAGTAACAGAAATCATTTACTTCTCCAATTGCATTCGATCTTATTTTTATAGTTAATCTACTAGTATTGGTATCATTTCTGCTACATTTCATCACTTTAGTCTTGCTTTGCTTTATATTCAGTCCAAAATCTTCCTTCAGTATTTTGTTCATGCCATTCAGTAATTTTTCAATATCCTCAGCCCTTTTTGCTAACAAGACAATGTCATCAGCAAATCGTAGCATACTGATTTTTTCTCTTACATTTTATTGCTTCTTCTACATACAAGTTGAATATTAACGGGGATATACTACAACCTTGTCTCACGCCATTTTTAACTGATGCTTGCCTGTCCATGATTCTCAACTTTTATTACAGCCAATTGATTCTTATATTGTTTATAAAGTATTCTTCTATCTCGATACTTTAGACCTGACATCTTTAAAATTTTGAACATCTTGTCCCACCTAACATTATCAAAAGCTTTTTCTAAATCAACAAATGCCATAAAAGTATCTGTGTTTTTCTTGATCCGTCCTTCGAGTATTAATCTTAAATCCAGATTTGGTGTACCGCGATTTTTCCTAAACCCAAACTGCTCTTCACCTACTATGTACTATCCTTTACATTCTTCTGTATTTTATTCTGGTCAGTAATTTTGAAGCATGCGATGTTAGACTAATGGTGCGATAATTCTCACATTTGTCGGCTTGTGCTTTCTTCTGAAGTGTGAAGATGTAATCAATTGTAATATTTCCTGTTTGATAACTTTTTGATATCGGCTTGAATAATCCTTCGATTCCTTCTTCTCCTAGGGATTTAAGAAGTTCTGCAGGGATCTCATCAATTCCAACTGCTTTATTTGCTTCCAAGTCATTCAGAGCTCTATTAAATTCTGTCCTCAAAACAGGATCTCCTAAGTCGTCAGTGTTGACATCCCTTTCCGTTTCCATTAGGTTATTGTTCAAGTCGTCCCCATCATACACTTTCTCAATGTATTCCTTCCATCGGTTAGCTCTATCGTCTGATCTTAAAAGAGATTTCCTATTGGCGGCTTTATTGTTCACATATCTTTTCCTCATTTCTCCAAAATTTTGTTTGATCTTAGTATATGCAACAACTACTTTACCCATGACCATTTCCTTTTCTACTTCTTCACACCTGAGCATTTTTGTACCTTCTCCTCTAATCCATCAGTTCCAAAATTTCTTCTATGATCCAAGGTTTTCTGCCAGCTTGTTCCCTAAAGCCTAATGTTTCTTTACCAGCTTTCATTATTTTGGTCTATACTGCACTCCATTCGTTCTCTGTTGAGCTCCTTTCAGATTTATTTCTTAGACCTAAGTCTACCATTTCTGCAAATTTATCTGTAGTGCTACATTGTTTCAGTTAATTCACTTCCAGTCTGTTCTGCTTATGCTGCTTCCTTATTCGCTTGAATTTCAGCCTGCACTTCATTACTATCAAATTATGGTCAGAGTCTATGTGTGCTCCTGGGTACGCTTTCCACTCTAGAACTTGATTCTTGAATCTCTGTTTGACCATGATATAATTTAACTGATATCTGCCTGTATCCCCAGGTGTATATCCGTCTTTCGTGGTTCTTAAACAGTGTGTTCGCCACTACTAGCTTATATCTTTCACAAAATTCTAACAACCTGTTTCCTCGCTCATTTCTTTCTCCTAGACCAAAACTTCCTACAGTATCCCCTCTTTTCCTTCTCCCACTATTGCATTCCAATCACCCATGATTATTAGATTTTCCTCCCCCTTCACATATTGGATTCATTCTTCAATTTCGGTGTTTATTTTTTCAATTTCTTCGTCATCTTCCTGTGACGTTGGCATGTACACTTGTACTAACGTGGTCGGAACGGGCTTAGTTTCTAACCTCATCAAAATAATCCTGTCACTAAACTGTTCATGATATTTCACCCGTTTCCCTACTCTCTTATTCATTACAAATCCTACACCAGTGACTCCATTGACAGCTTGTGTGCTAATTATCCTGTGTTCCCCATACCAGAAATCCTGTGCGTCCTTTCATTTAATCTATATAATCCTAACAACATCTATCTTAAGTCATTCCATCTCCCTTTTTAGGTTTTCTAATCTACCTGCCCTATTCAGACTTCTAACATTCCACGCTCCGACTCGTAGAATGTTTCTATTCATTCTGATGACTCCTCCCTGAGCAGTCCCCACCCGGAGATCCGACTGGGGAACTGTTTTACCTCCGGAATATTTTACCCAGGACGAAGCCATCATGATATATGTAATTTGAGAGGATTACTTGTCCTCGGGATACCCTTTGGGTCTTTAATGCTGTGGTTTCCCGTTGCCTTCTGCATCCTCATGCCGTTGATCGAAATACGTAAAATAAATGTCTTGTAAACTTTGTCCGCTGTATATCAAGTGTTGGAAACACTTCAGTGAGAGAACGCAGGTTCCCAACAATGTTAAGGGATTTTAAAAACACCGCAGATAGTTATGTGCAAAACGTTAGTAAACAGAAATAATTTATTACCAAATTCAAATAATGGGTTTGTTGGAATACAAAATTGTTTTGTGCGTATTTGTGATATAACCCCATTATGATACGGGGAATCTAAGATAACCTTGGCGCCCCAATTTGATGATCGATTCTTATGTAACTCGACAAATCGATAGTGAGGAATTAAATTCTTTGATATTCGCTTAGTTCTCGAGATATACTGTCTAAAAAGTGAGGTGGTTATGTTTAAATGCGACCTGGAGCAGAAGATAAATTTCGCCAAAGCCAAATTCGATGATGGATTCTTCTGTACGTCTACGAGACAAATCGAAAGTAAAGAATATATATATATATATTGATATCTTGCTTACTTCACGAGATATTCTATCCCTACGCTAAGGTAGTTAGGTTGAATGGAACCTGGACTAGAAAAAATTCACCAAAGCCACAAGGAACTACACGCTGAACATGCACAATAGGTGTTTCATCATCTCCTTAGCGGTTGTGATAGGTTAAAATAAGGCCTGGGCCAGAAGAAATAAAGTTACCAAAGGACAACTAACTATACCTATAACTGATTTTTGACATTCGATATCTAGAGAACTAAGCGAGATATCAAAAAAAATCTTTACTTTCGGTTTGTTTTGTGGAATTACATAAGAAATCATCATCAAATTAAGGCGCCACGGTTATGATAGTGCTGCCTGTGATACTTCATGTAATTTTAGGTATCGTATGACAACTGTGCGAGTAAAAAATTTCCACACATTTTCAACGAACGGCGTTTTAACATCTGAAGTTGTAATTTATTTATAATATCTTAAGTTTTTTACATAACAAAACATTGAGCTACATAGGTTATTAAACGAGAATATTGCATTTTCCCGTTTTTTTTTTTTTTTTTTTTTTTTTTTTTTTTTTTTTTTTTTTTTTAAAGAAGTAACATATTTTTGGGTAATAGTAGACTATTTTCCCAAAATTAATCAAGTACCTCATTCTTCGATCGATTATATGATAAATTGTTACCTATTGCAGAACGTTCTAGATATATTTCGGAGAATACCCTTGTGCCCTACATTTTCGACATTTTTAGGGGATTCCCGAGCTAATTCGCTTGTCTATATAAACGAGAATTTGGATTTTATTTGTTCATTATTCTTCATCATTTAGAAGAGAAACTTCATCCGAGTTTCTTAGTCAAAATGTCGTCAGACGAATGGGGAGAGGAAGTCGTAAGAGCGCATACTATGCCTGTTAATAAGGATATTATTACATTAGGAAAAAACTCTATCAACAAACACAATTCTTCACAAGCACATTCGATATCATCAAAGAATATAAAATTACAAGGATATCGTCATTTACTGTGGCAAAACTCAAAAACCTGATATACAAATTAAATAATGTAAAAATATTTCATTATTTTCTGCTAAGTAATACCGGTACTTACATTTTTACATTATTTTGTTTACTACCACTACCATTTATCTATATATATATAAAGATGATTGTATGTTTGTTTATTTATTGGTTTGTTTGTTCGTTCTTCATAGAAATCCAGTTTTCATCCGATTTCGATGAAAGTTTGCACACTTATCCTTTCAAAAAGGAGGAAAGTACTGTCTGCATGTGGTTGAAAAATTTTCGGTATAAATAATACATGTTGTCTTATAATTTCGAAAAATTACTGAACGTGTAGGTTGTGTAGGTCTCTGTACTATATTTCCATATAGCGGTCTGGTAGCTCAGTGCCTAAAGCGCTTGCATACTGGTGTTTGGATCGTGGGCACCGGTCCAAATATCCGTGTAGGCAAAGATTTTAAAAAATTCTTTTTGATCGTAAGAGTCGCGCCTGGACCGTCGGTTATTCGGATTGAATGTTAAACTGTAGATGTCAGAAATTTAGGGGTTCAGTGCGAGGCAAATCGTAGGTAGTCTTGCAGTGCTGTAGATGTACACTTTTTTTTACCTTATAATGATCCCTCAGGGGTTGTTCGCAGTCAGTGTGTGTGTGTGTGTGTGTGTGTGTGTGTGTGTGTGTGTGTGTGTGTGTGTATGTGATCTGCAGTAATAATACTATCTCTGTCTTTTTGTTACGTTTTGACGACTAAATGGCTATATCGATATTGATGGAATTTGACAAGAAAATCTGTAAGAAGGACACGGGACATTTTTACGGTATGATTAACAGTTGTAGTCACGAAATTTGGAGAACTTATCGAATGGTGACAGAAATATGTTGAAAATTGATTCTCTTCAAGAGACAGGTTCGACGGTAGGAATAATGATATAGTGATAGCTTTCCTGTCATATTATGCCGACTCGGTGTTGTTTGGGACCAATCCTTCGTTACCAACAACTTTCTATATTCAATTCTGGCAAAGAAATTCTTAATCCACGCGTACGAATTCGCGGGTATCAGCTAGTAGTATATAAACGTCTTTATAATCCTTTTATAATTTCCAGGTGAAAGAAGATTAGCCTCCTTTTTTGCGGAACATAATCTTCCATTTACCATTATGGAGCACCTACCGAAACTGATAGTTTTTACCGATTCAAAATTTTCAGAAGAAATAAAATGTTCGACGACGAAAATTATGCCATAATTGATTAGACTATAGGTAAAGAAAATTTTGATATGAAGATCTGCGGCAAACAGAATCCTTATTTGAACACATTGTAAAGTTTAGAAGTGTGCATATGTGTATTAAATTTTACTATTTAAGTCCAAAGTATGGTAACAAAAAAGAATTTAGTTTTTTCTCATTTAGAAGTTCTGTAGAGAAGTAAGTTTGCATGAGAACCCTTTCTGTAATCAGACGCTAAAGGGATCGGAAATTAGCTCCAATTTTAAATAATACCTCTTTTACCATCGCAAAAAGGGAAAAAGCCATCTTCCACCAGGATAGTATTAAACCACAATTCCAATATAAATGAACCATTTGGAATACCGCAAGCTCTGCTCACTTGTTTGATCAACAGCTGCTGGCAGCTGCCAATCACTTTAACCAAGCGCGAGGAGATAAATTCCAGTCACACTAGCTTTTCCTCTTGTATGCAAGGAAAAGTCAGAAACCTAGTTATATTTATAAATAAACTATCGACCAATTGAAAAGTTACGTATTCTATTCAAGAAAATGCTTTAGAAAGTTTTCCATGTAATTTCCACGTATTGTTCGTAAATAGTGGTATAACTTTATCTCAACTACATTACTGTTTGTCAAAACTGCAACACCAAGGAGACATGAATACAAAGAAATTTATTTCACAGAACAGGGACATGACAATATAAAAATGATTAGAATTACAGGACTGTACATGCACTGTGGCAGTGAGAATTCAGTACGGTGCGAAGCCGTCACGTGCAGCAATCAGAAGCTTAGGAATCAAAGAGAACCTGGATATGTTGCTGGGGAACACACTGCGCGTCCACAAGGCAGGAGAACGAACAAGCTGCCAACCGACCATATCCCAGACATGTTCGACGGGCGACATGTCAGGCCAGGGCAGCAGCAGTACACGTCATTCTTCGAAAAAGGCTTATAAACATTCATCGCCACACTGTCCTGCTGGAGTCCCTGACGTAGCGGTTGCTGTTTAGAATTGCCATCAATACATAGGAGGTAAGCTCGCATGTTATCCGCTATGCCGCTCAACAATGCAGTCTGCCCGATTGCGTTCCCACACGACCGCGGCCAGCACTGTAGGACAAGCAAAGCGGGATTCGTCCTAAAAAACTACATTTTGCCACTCAGTACGAGAGTGATGGCGTTCACGTGCCTATTTCAGTCGTTTCTGGTCAGGGGAAGCCAACGTAATAGCATGCGTGCCAACAGTCAAACCCTCAGCCTCAAATTCGAGCTTGGTGGGTAGACCTCGCATTCGGAGGACTCCCCAAATTACTCCAGGCGAATGCCGGGATGGTTCCTTCAAAAGAACCTGACCGAATTCCTTCCCGTTCCTTGCTCCCTGTCCTTTCCCACTTCTAATGACCTCGACGTCGACAAAGCGCAAATCCTTAAAGGCAACTCTCAGCAGACAACGTCAGACCGTCCATACAGTCATGTCCATACCAATGCTAGAAATTCGTTTATAAATCCAGCAGTATTTGTTGCTCCTAACTGTCAGACTCAGGCGTAAAATGAAAATGTTCAGGCGTAATTATACTGTAATTATTAAAATACAGATTTTGTAGCCTCAACCTACTCCCACACAAATTTAAACTGTAAATAGGTCTAGAAAAAAATAATATGGTATGCATGTGCCAGTATATTATGTACCAAAATAGTGAAGTAGCTTAGTTCAATTATTTAATTTTGCACACTGACCTTCATCTTTTGAGGTAACTTGTATGATTCCTAAATATTTTTAAATTTTTTCCAGTTCATCGTCAGGGGATTAATTCTTTTTAAATATAAATAAATCAACATGTAAACTTAAAATTGAAAAATCTTTCCTTGATGTAAAAATTCTAGGAATAATTTTACTTCACAGTTTTGGAGAATAATTTGTCATCAAGATCGCTGAAACAAAAACATTCAGTTTATTTAACATACCGTAGCTACTTGTCTTTACAACTAGTATAAAGTCAGTAATTTTACGAGACATTTTCGCTTCCTTTGCAAAGCAAATAACGCACGAACTATAATTGTTTTAACTTCGCGGTACTTCTCCTACACTGTTCCACATCTTATGAATTTTAGAAGCGTATTATACATCAACAATACGACAGGAATTATAATTGAAATGAATTATTAGAATTAAACCTTGGACACGCAAAACTGAAAAGTTCTCAAATGGGTTATTTTTTTAAGTTTTGAAGCTTAGGCGTATTTTCTACGCCTTTGACGGAGATTGCAGGTGCAAAACGAAAAAATTAAGGCGTAATTACGCCTACCGCCCGGTCAAATTCGAGCACTGGTCCCATACCCGAGCCCAGGACGAAGCTGTCCACTGGTTCCAACGTCGTAGCAGCGAGCCCAAACATTACGGAACCACTATTGCCCTTTCAAATCTACCTAACATGGAAATCATTTGAACTCAACGGAATATTTCAATGTCGATTTTATCAGCAAGGGCGAAGAAGTGCATGTTACTGCTTTGCCACATTAGACATCTGGCCATGAGCTTTTACTGCACACAGTATTAGTGAATCTGAATTTTATAATAGGCGGCCTCCCCTTCTAAGTAAAGTAAGTTAATATCATGTTATTCAAAATTAATGTTTCTCTAGTGTCTCCTGGTTTCAGAGGATTGATATCAAAAAATAAAAACCTTTAATATGTGTTATTCAATGATGTCATTGAAATGATGGTATTTACAAGCACATAAGTAGACTTCAGTATAGGGCATATTTGACTAAAGTTAACAAGCTGTTTATTCAGTCACTCAGTGCCATGTCCTTATTTCCTTTTTTATCACCACTGGAAGTGTAAAACAGCAGTGAGATGGTTGTGAAATGATAGAACTGGATTCTTCAGATTTAGCTGAATAATTATAACTTTGTTTTTGTGGGAAGGAGTGTACGAAGTAAACAAACGATTTTTTGTTCTGGTGCTCTTTAAATAGACATGAAATGTACTTCTACTATTAGCAGCAAGTATGTTTTAAATGCTTGAATTTTTTACTTCTGATCCTCTAGCTGAAAAAAAGTGTTGGTTTCTCAATATACTTCTTTTGTAACCACTTGTACTGAAGATCAAACATTGTGTGTTTTGAATTTTCTGTATCAAAATTGTATTAAAAACAAACCCAACCCAAAAATACTGAAAGATTTTAATTTTATTTTAAGTCTAGGATGATTCAACACAAGTTAGAACAACAGGGTGTCATGTAAAGTTTCAGTTCAAACCAGACCAATAGCTTGCTAATTCTTGTTTTTATGCAGTTCTCAGGGTTCACGGAAATGGATCGTATTTTTCTCCTGAGAAACACTTTTCACAAGAAAAAGCACAATAAATATTTAACACAAAGTTTGCACTGTTAAAGACAGGTAACAACTCTTACTGTTCTATCTTTGGCTAAATGGTCCTTATTGATCACAGAGCTGATATCTATGTATACTAAACTTAACTTAGTCCACAACCCGAAGGTTGGTTGGATCCTCCCGAAGGATTGTGTCAGAGGTAGGAAGGCCAGTTCCTTTCCTCTGGGACCTACAGTTTAACGTGGAATCCGAACCAGGGGGCGTCGTCCTGGCTTAGCTCATATGATCAAACACTGCGCTCAAAATTCCTGCGCCGGGATTCGAACCTGGGACCGGAGTAGCGAATGTTTTGAAAGCTAGCGTCTTAACCACTGAGCTACCAGAACGCTCATCTATGTATATAAAGATGAATGTATGTATGTTTGTTTGTTTTTCATACAAATCCTCAGTTTTCATCCGATGTCGATGAAACTTTGCACCCTTATCCTTTGAAACAAGGAGAAAAATACTGTCTACATTTGGTTGAAAAATTATCTGTGTAAGTAATACACTTTGATATATAATTTCGAAATATTACTGAACGGCGATAGACAGACGCGTTGGATATGGAGGTCTCTGTACTTTTCTTCCGTGTAGAAGTCAGCTAGCTCATTGGTTAAAGCGCTTGCTTACTACTGTTTGGGTCGTGGTCTCTGGTTCAAATCCTCGTGGAGACTAAGATTTTTAAAAATTGTTTTTGATCGTAAAAGTCAATCCTGGGCCGTCGGTTATTCGGATTGAATGTTAAACTGTAGATATCACAAAATTAGGGGTGCAATGCGAGGCAATTCGTAGGTAGTCTTGCAATGCTATGGGTGTACACTTTTTTACGTTATATTGATCCATCAGGGGTGATTCGTAGTCAGTGTGTGTGTGATCTGCAGTAGTAATACTATAAATGCGGAAGTAAGTCTCTGTCTTATGTTGCGTTTTGACAACTGAATTCCTATACCGATATTGACGGAATTTGACGAAAAAATCTGTAGGGAGCGCATAGGATTTTTGTATGCTTCTAGCGCTTTATGTTAGTGTATAATTTGTTAAAAAAAATTTCGTTTAGAGAAAAAACGTATTATTTAGTATAGATGTCGATTTTATCTGTCCTATTACTTTGTGTCTGCTTAAATGTTTCTGGCACCAATTTATTTTACCTTCTTTTTTGACATGCCTTGCGGGCGTAAACTGGCCTAAGTTGTAGCTCTAGCAGAGCACGAGCAGCTTAAGTTATTAGAACCCAAGAATCGGATGCTCATGCTGAAGAAAGAAGAAAAGTCTAAGCTGAAATAAAGCTTCCCTTAGTTAACCCCCCCCCCCTTCCCACATCCCCTCACATTGGTTTGTGTTCTGTTTTTAAATTTGTTGGAAACATACTCTTCAAGAGACAGGTTCGATGGTAGAATGATATAGTGATGGGTTTCCGGTCATATTATGCCGACTCGGTGTTGTTTGGGACCAATTCTTCGCTACCAACAACTTTTTATAATCAATTCTGGCAAAGAAATTCTTAATCCACGCGTACGAAGTCGCGGGTATCAGCTAGTAGGATATAAAGCCACAAGACATAAATCATGTGAGTCTAAACAGTTTCAAAAGTTGCAGGTTGTTTTAACATTACAAAACTGCTTGTAAATACTGTTATTCATAGATTGGCTAGATAAAAAAATTTCATTTTGTTGATAAAGTTATATTTTACTATGTACATTGTATACTGTGTGCTCACTGGATAGCTAATAGTTTACATATGTATTTTTACAGTTGACTGCATCTTGAACATGGATAAAAAAGAGACAGAAAATACAAGCACTGATATTAATAATTTAAAATTGGTGAAAATTATGAAAATGGTGATAAACCAACTTTGGCATGGATTGAGGCAGTGCTTGGTGAAATGAAAAGTGAATTCAACAGGCAAGTTAAGATTACAGATGCGCGGAAAGATTATAGTGTTAAATCAACAAGAACTCATGTCACAAATGCTTCAGCTAGGAGAGTGGACTCTTCAGTGAAACGTGCCGCAGGAAAGCAAGAGAATGGAAAAATACAGAGTGAAAAAATTGTCACTTCAAATTCTGTGCAAAGAAAACAAGCAGCCTCAAGATCAGCCAGAAAAACACTGCTTTTAGAAAATTCTTCTGTAGCATTAACATTAGAGACTACTTCTGAATCTTCTGAAAATAGTTTGACAGTTTCTCCGACTGATGGAAAGCGAGATACTGGGAAAATACAGAGTTCCATTTCAAATCCTTTATCCAGAAAACCAGGAGCTTCAAAATCAGCCAGAAAATCGCTGCTTTTTGAAGATTCATTGTCAGCAGTAACATCACAAACTACTCCAGAATTTAGTGAGCATCATGTACCAGTGTCTTTGATTTCAGGAAAGCTAGAAAATGGAAAACTAAGGAGTGAAAAACATGTCATTCCTAATTCTGTTCCCAAAAAACCAGGGAATTCAAAATCGGCTAGAAAAATGCCACCTGTTGAAGATTCACCTCAACCAGTAAAATTACAGGCTTCTTTAGAATCTTCTGGAAGCCCTGCTCAGCTTTCTCTGATTTTCTCATCCTCAAATGTGGTGAACTCACCATTACATGTGGAAACACAAGCTGGTGCAAGTGTTTGCCCACAAACACATATGGTCACATCAAAAACATGTGCAAGTACACCATCCATTATTAAGACTACCTCATCATTACCTCAGGATATATCATATTCTGTATCTCCATCCTCTTGTCCTACAGTTTCCCCCCCATCATTATCATACACTGAAGCAACTTCTTCATCTCCTCTACCATCTTCTCCACCTTCTTCACTAAAATCCTCTGTTGTATACACTGTTACTTCACTGAAGCCAAGAGGGAATTGTACCAAGTTTCAGAATCCCACTGTGACAAGAACAGTAAGTGTCATTGCAAAAAATGATGTGAAAGTTGAAAACGTGGAAGTTATACCAGATTCCAATGTTCAAACTCCTTCTGCACTTGTAGCATCTGACAGTGTTATTGTTGACAATATATCTGATAACAGCTGTAAAAAATCAAAGAACATTTCCAGAAAACAAAGCACTCCAGATATCCTACAAACTGATTCTGTTAAACCTGAAGTGGACAGTGTGTCTTATAAACTACCACCTCTTTCAGAATTGAAACAGTTGTCATTAAAAACACACAGGGACCAACCAAACTCTCCCAATCATGCTGTTTCAGTGAAATCTTCACGTAATGCAGTTCGTCTCAAGAAGTGTGGAGCAAAAAAATTATCCCATCCCAAATTTATAAAGTTCAAACAAGTAAACTTAGAGTCTGGAGCATTAGCACTTTCAGCTAAAATTGCAACTTCCAAATTGAGTATTAATTCAGGTAACTTGAAAGCCGAGACACCTGCACCTACAGCAGCAAGTCTTCCAAAATTAATAACTACTCGTAATAAATTGTCACCTCTTAAACAAGAGAACATATATGATGACTGTGTTCAGGGACAGTCCACACAAGAATGTTCCAAGATGGCAGGAATACATTTGGAACATTCAACAATAAAAGGTAATGAAGGGCCAAATTCAGCCCTGAAATGCCCTGAGCCAGAAGTTCCTAAATCTTTATCTGAAGTCGAAAATTTGGGCCTCTCTCCAGCAACTTCTGAAATAGAAATGACTAAATCAGAAGAAGATGCCCTGCTGAATGTTGATGATGATTCTTATGCAGCTGATAACCTTTCTATAAAGACTGACGAAATGCTGGGAATGACCAGTTCCAGTAATATTCCCAATGATCCAATTGAAAATAGTATTCCTGCACCAATAGCACATAGTAAAGAAAGTGACGAAGTAGAGTCAGTTTCTAAAGTAAAAGGCAGTATGGAAGTGCCCAATAACAATAACACTCAATATGTTTCTACTGCAGAAAGTGTGAAAAGTTCTGAAAATGCAAGTAAAGGGAAACGTTCATTGAGAAATCAGTTACCAATTCCCGAACCTGTCGGTGTGAAACGCTCTGCACGGTGCAGGTCAAAGGACTGGCACCGTGAATCTGTATTACAGTGTGCAATTGCAAGGAAAGAGAAGTCTTTCAGCAATTTTGGTAATTTTGAAGAGAGGAGCTGGAAGTCACATTCTGGTCGCTCCTCCCGCCCAAATACTGGAAAGTTTTCCTCCACAGATGCTAAAAAAGTTCAGCGCAAAGGAATTAAAGCTGTTACAAAAAATGGTACACAGCAAGAGCAGGTAAAAAATGTAGCACATGTAAATAAAGCAAGGAAGTCTGATATGCAAACAAGAACTGTTACCAGAGCACTACCAAATCCAGATCAGCAGTCTGCCAGTGGTCCAAGCAAAAAATCTCAAGTCGGCAACAAAACTGATAAGTCTACCTCTAAAACTGTGAAATCTTCTATTAGTCCTAATGGACAAGCATATACAAAGACTGGTAAAAGGCGCTATAAACCTTATAAGGGATTACGTTATTCCTTCGGTGGAAATATTATAAAGAAGACCAAAGCTACTAAACCTCAGAATGCAAGAAATGCCGAAATGACAGAGAGGCCAATGGTGGCCAGGAAGTCAGCCCAGTCTGAGTTCAGTGTGAGTGCCTTGAGGCTGACTGCTGAGAATCTCAAATCACTGCAGGAATCAGACGATGTATCTTTTGAAGAGCACTTTGGTAAGTTGTACTCTTAAATATTTTATACCTTTTTTTTCTGCTACAGTTTAGGTGATAATACATTAACTTGGAAGTTGGCATCCCTCATTATCCATTTAATATTACCAGTAATTCATGGCAAACTCACATTTAAATTGACGGAGTATGGTGCATTGAACTAAACCCGTCACATTTTTAGTTGGGATGTTTGGCAAGGAAGTAGACGGAGGTAGGTGGAGGTTACTCAGGAAAATATCCTGCCATTTACCAGGAAAGATCTAGGGAAACTGTGGATAGCCTAAAAGAGGAGGATATCAGATCTGGCTTCTCCTTAGTGCAACACAGTGGGACAGATGATTTTGGCTTAAACTCTCTTACATTGAGAGTATATCAGTATCAAAAAATGTTTTTAGTCTTGGCAGATTTTTTTTTTTCATTGTTATATGGGTCATGCTGAAATTAATGAGCAAGAATTTAACAAACAAAAAATTGTTAATATAGACAAACAAAGGGCATCATATCAATCTACAGGCAGTAGATGCAAAAGGCCAACAGTGATGTTTCATTTTGTCAGTGTGTTACCATCTAATTCTTGGTTAAAGAGAATATATCTGGTGCTGAAATTTGCTACAGGCTTCAGTTTGCATATGGAGTTGTTTGCATATGGAGTTGTTTGCATGGCTCTCACAATGTTAGAGGATTGGTGAAGCATTTCAAAGATGGAAACATGAGAATCAAAGACCAGTCTTGTAGTGATATGCCTCAAACTGCCTCAGCTGAATGTGATATGGAGAGATCTTATTATACCATTAAATATGGCAGATATGTCACTGTGAATGAAATAACATCAGAACTTGCAATTGGACACACTGCAATGCAGGAAGTGATTGCATGCTTATACTAACAAAAAGTTTGTGATTGATGGGTTCCGTGTGTACTGACCTGAAAACGCAACTCCAGAAAATAACTTTCGCTTAAGAAAATTGAGAAAATGGGGTGGAAAGTTCTTTCATGCCCTGACATGGAATTTTAGACCAACATCTTTTTGGTTTTGTGAGGCCTACATTACAATATGGTGGAGGACATAGAGAATGCAGCTCATTAGAGTCTTCAGACATTTGGAATGGATTTCTAACACAAGAGAATTTTCAAGCTTGTAGAATGGTGTGAAACTGTGTTAAAAAATTGAGACTGCATAGAAAAGTAAAATACTGTAGATTAAGAAAATTCATTTGATTTATCTATGTTAAGAAAGCCAAAGTTGTTGAAAATTGATGTTCATTAATTTCAGTATGACCATAATACAAACAAACAATTCTTTCAGTATCTGATATCTTTTACATATAGCACCTTACCAGTCCAACCGTTCAGCATTTCATGTTTACTTTCTTCACAACTAACTTTCCCAGCCACAAAATAGTAAACTTTTCTATGTTGCTTCTCCAACATTCCCCATGTTTAATGGGAACTGATGGTGCTCCCAGAAGCCCTTGATTGATTAAAATTCTTTTTAAAAAAACTTTTTTGTATTGTAATTTTGTGAATTTTTTCAGTTAAGTGAAGTGAGTGTGATTTTATATTGATTTCATCTCCAGAAACTAAATATGTTGGAAATGGCACAAAGTGAGGTGAGTAGAAACAGTGAGAGATAAGTGGTGCAGGTTTGATGATTGTAAAGATTGTTCCAGATTTTATTAATAAAGATGGCTTTTCTGAATACATATTGACATTGATAGTACTGCTACTGCTGGAAATGATGCACGAGCTCCAAAAAGTTTTCTTAAAAACTGAAAGAAATTTTGTTTTTGAAAATAACCATTACATTTTGCTTGTAATGGTTGATGGTCATGCTTAAATAAAAACTTCCATCTTGGACTTAAGAGACACACAGATGATAACTGTAGCTGAATTTTATGTAAAAATGACATTTTTAAGATGTGAAAAAATATTTAGGCCCACAGTATCCCATTGCTGGGATTGCTTGCTTATAGTACTGACAGAATTTTGTCATTTTTAGTATTACTGGATGTATTAAACTGTTTCATTTATGGAGAGCTCTTTCAATGGTATGTGCTTTAGTCTGTGTGTTGTATGATTGCAAAATAGTTCGAATGACCAAACTAATAAAGCCCAGAATGATCACTGTTGGAACACTTAAAACTTTCAAGGACTGAACAGTTTCTCCTACTATACAGTTAAGTATATGGAAAATTAATGTGAAGTGACTTGATATTTGAAATGGATTTTTCCTTTATCTGTTAATGAAAATAAGAAAAGCATTCTTATAATCTTGCTTTATTATTTACTAATGAACTGTTTTGTCCGTTTCTAGGACTCGATAGTGCAAGTGAATGTTGGAGTATAATTGACGTTGGGTCTCCTGAGCAGAAGCGAAAGTACCAGTCAGATGATGATGAAGATGAAATTGTGGAAGATTATGGTTAGTCTTTTGAGAATTGCAAATTTCTTGCTTGATGAGTTGCTAGAGCTTCAGTATCTTAACAGATTTGTGTGGACTGTAAAGAAGTATACGATTTTGAATACCAAGGAATTTTTGTTCTGTTGGCTAATGTAAATTTATTGTATGAACATGTAGAGGGATGTTGTTTCAATGCCAGTGGAACATAAAATTCTGATTTACATGTTAGTGTCCTGTGCCTCGTATATTAATCTCTTATTACTATTTTTCTGACGTATGTTTAATGTTTGATCTTCCCATCTTATATAATCATATCTCATATAATTGATTGTGTGCTGACTTATTTGAACAGGTATGTGTAATTAAATTTGAGTTTTTTTTTCATAGTAATGTGACATCCAAGGAAACAGCAATCCCTGGATGTTCATATTGGAGTATCTTTTCTCGGCAAAAATCTTAGATATTCCCATTACAAGTGGTCACATGTATTTTTGAATAATTGGCTAAACAATGTTATATGTCGGCAAATATTTCAGCTTGATTGAGGTTAATCTGAGTGCTGTAGTGTATTTGAATTTATTCCTTTTTTAATCTGAAATCAATAACTTAATGATTTTCAGGTGCTTTTGAAATATTGTGTTTTCTTTTAAACCTAATTCTGATTGTGTAAAGATAAAAGGATGGAAAGACTGTGCATACCACAAGAACAAGGGGATCATGGTTTGCTGCATACAAAAGAAGTCATCAAAATAAGGGCGAGTTTGGAATTCCAAATTCCTATTCAAATTGTCTGAAAAATTTTGTGCGGGTGACTGAAAATTTATACTGTTAAGTTACAGTTTATGCAGGATCTGTATCAGACAAGATTGCATGCAATATTTCTGCACTGAAATGTTGCAAGATCATGTGTTTAATGAGTAAGTGATTTTCACTTAAAAGTCTGCTTTCCTCTTCAGTAGTAGAGTGAACAAAAATAACTTTCATATATAGGTGACTTCTGACAGTAACAGTGTAGCATTTGCAGGATTCTCTGGAAGGAGATGTGATTTGTGTTGTATCCTACATGAATGTGAATGGTCCCTACTTTGAAGAAAACACAGTTACAGGAGTTAAGTATCTGTACATGTTATTAGTTAGTTGATGCCTCAGCAACACAAGGGCACTGAAAACTTCATCTTCCAACAGCATGGAGCACTGCTCCACTTGGAATGGGCTGTAAGAAATTATCTAAATGAAATTTGTCCACGGAATTGTACTGGCCATTCAGCAGATATGATTTTTTTTACATAGTGGCTATAACGAGATCAGGTCTTATACCTTGTAACTTTTATGTGTGAAGATTTGTAAAGGACATGGTATACTTCCTGATGATTTAAGTGACATGAAACAGAAAATCACAAGAGCTGTGTCAAGTGTCAATACAAATATGTTACACTGCATACGGGATAAATTAGGCTTTCAATTGAAGTACACTGTGTGACAAACAGTGATTAGAATGAACGTTTGTGAGTTCCCAAGACCAAACTTTCTCAGTTCCTCTACTTAACAACACAAATTTCATATTAATATCATGGTTAGTTTTGCAAATTATCCACAACTGCTCTCAGTTCTGATACTCGATAGTTAGGCTTGTTGTAGTTTGAGAATTATCCTAAAGTGGGCATTAGCGTCACCATCTGTCTATGAATCTTGTAGGTTATGGTGCTAATTTGGTTTGTTGAATGAACATTTTTTGAGGCAGAAATTAGGGACCATTCCTGATTCACTTAGATAGTTGTGGAAAATACTTAAAAACCATCTTTAGGATGGCTGTTATGCCAGTCCTGAGATTTGAAAATACACCTTTTGTACTTCTCTGTGTCCATTGTGGTGGTACTTTAATGTGCACAGTCGAACTTGCTCTTAGTTCATGCAGTATATATGCTTATAAAATTTGACGTATTATAATTTTCAGAGTTGAAGATATTTATTGAAACAGTAAATTAACTTTTCAACAAAATATGATTTTAATTCCGTTTTGAAAAAATTGATATTTTTCTAGATTTTTATTGTTTGGAATGTGAAAAATTTGAAAAATGGTAGTCTCAGTTTTATTTTATAATTATTGTAATGAAACTGATTTGTAAGTAGGGTATGCAGAAGAAGAAGTAATAAATATAGTTTTAATGGTTGCTTAAAATTTTGGTTTTTTGTTTTCATAATAGTAATGTGAGATTGAAAACAGTGTTGGAGAATTACAGACTCAAAATTTCATTGGTGAAGACACCTTTGACAATGCCAGTTTTGTTTTTGCTGCACCCTTGGTACTAGGTGTTGGAACAGGATGGTGCTGTCTGTTCTCTGGCATCGTAAACTCTATTCATGTATTGGCAACCACAGAAGGACATGGTGGAATGTTGTGTGTTACAAAAATTTAGATTGTTAGAATAGCCAAATCTAAATAAGGGACGACCTTTGAGGTGAATGGATGATGGAACCTGGCTATTAGAAGCCAGCTTCATCTAATTTTTATGGCATCAATTGTGGACTTCATGTCACTTGACTCAAGGAAATAAATAAGATATAAACCTTAATCTTACTACCCTTCTCCCCCCCCCCCCCAAAATTGCTCAGATGGTGAAAAATCTTGCAGATTGATTGAACTACAGGGCATATGAGACATCAAAAGTAACAGCAAGTGATTAAGTAAAGGATGAGTTCAAAGGTAGGATATCTCAGATTAAGAAAGGCTTTTATGTATTGTTAGAAAGGAAGCCACTTTTATATATTGAATGGTGCGGAGAGGATATTTATCTTTCTGCAGTGGCTGAATAATAGATAATACTACATGTAATAGCTGCTAGAAAGCTGATCCTTAAAATATAAAGTGAGGTTTGCAAAAGTCTGCAGCCTTTGTACTGACTTTCTACATTTCTGCTTTCCAAGCAACTAAACACTGGGTTTATCAATGTATCCATTTTCCATTATGTGCCTGACTGTGCTAATATTTTGGTCACATACCATACTTGCTATGTGTGGTATGGCCGCATCTAAGCTTAGCTTTAACTGCTTGAAGTTTGTTGAATGCATCTTTTTTCCACATGCATAGATCTTTTTCAAATTTGCAGGACATGTTCTACTTACTAATTACTATAGTCCCTACCATTACTGTTTATGCAGCTTTTCGCAACTGGAAAATATGCCTGTGTGTTTAAACAAAAAAAAGCAAGAATTTTGATTTCTTGATTTTTTTTTTATTATTATTATTATCATCAAATACAAAGTTAAATGTGTTATATTATTGGTATAGCTAATTGCCTAAATATTAGTTTACAAGATTAAAAAAAGATTTCAGCAAAATTTCAAATATTATCCTTTCTATCATTAAATACCTTAATGATGACATATTTTTAACTGTCAGTTTGGGTGGTTAAATAATATTTTTATTTTAAAAATCAATAACCATAATAGCTCTATGAAGCTACGAAATTTGAACCCTCAAATTTAAATATATTTGGAGAAAAGGAAATTTCAATCTCTACAAATATTTGTATGTGGTAGCTGTACCTACCCCCTTAAGGTCTGAAATTTTCAGAAATGGACATCTCGTAGTTTGTTAAACCTTGGATGTTCTCTCTTTCTATGCCAATATATGGTAGGAAGAGTAAGGAAAAAAAGAAGAAATTTCTTAGAGCTATTCACTAAATCTGAGGTGTAATCAGCATGATCAGATTCTTCATTGCTGCTATGCAGACCTGCACTCTTTTTACAGTAGAATTCTGTAAGAGACATATTTATAATGTTATTTGGTCCAGTACTGAGACTATGCAGTCTCCGTGATAAGAATGAAACCAAGAAGGATGAGTGAGGAAAAGGTAGAATATTTGTTTTTGTCCAAAGCACTGCCAACTTCAAACCTATTACACTTGTCTCACAATTGCTAGCAGTTTGAAACTATGATACAGCTCATCTGACATTGTCTTCAATTTATTGCTCTATAAATGCAACTCTTGACTATGAGGCACTAATTAACCTTACTAGACAATGGGCTGGGTCTTTTTTTTTTAACGTTTGGATATTAACACGTATCATGCACTGTGGATATCACAGAAAGGGAAGATAAGTGTGTTTTGATCACAGGTAAATGATTCACTTTGCTGATTCTACTATGTTCTCTGGTAGTGACCCCTCTGTATGATTTCCATTCCCTGGAAAATCTGTTCACTGAGTTGCATCAGTCTCTTTTCATCTTGCTCGCAAATTCAGTTTAGATCAGGTTCAAAGTAAAGCATAGAAATGGATCATTGGAAAAGTCATTTGGGTGCTGTACAGCTAACTTCCTGTTTGTTAGCATTGTAACAGCATGCTTGGTGAGACAAATCATTTAATTGAGGTTTGTTAAGCTGCTAGTAAATGCATCGCTGAAACAAATGCTGGTCACCTGGTGAAATGATGCCAGTCACACTGTTGTAAGTGGTATGGACATGTTCTATAACAATTTATTGATAGACCTAGGTTATAAAATTTGGCAAGAATTAAAGCTGCAAGTGATAAGGCTTATGAAGGCATTAGATTTTTTTTTAGAAATTTCATATTTATCTGTTAGAATATGGAAGTCAATATGATGTATATCCAGAAGGCATACTTGATTACCAGTAATAGGAGTACTGAATCAGGAAAGCATTATTCCTGATGCATGTAGCTTACAACATTTTCTCAACAACCTCGTGCAAGCCTCAGTTTCTACAGTGAGGTGCACTGAAAAGGTTGCCTGGTGTTTTGTTTTCATAAACTAGGGAATTTTCTACTTCCTCATCTTTGTATGAGACCTTCAGCTTGCTTTCCCCCCCCCCCCCCCTGCTGATGATACTGCAGTTGTTCCAGACCTTAAATACCATGAAATGCTTAGACTACTTTGTAACAAGATTTGTGGAAAAGATAATGCAATAATATCTGGCGCCTTGTCAGTCTATGAAATTCCATTTCACCTTGTTGCAATACACAATCCATTTTTGCACATCCATTACCTAATGAGGTTGCATTTTTATCTTGAGAAGTCATTCAATCTATCTGGCACCATAGAAATTTACATGACTGAATTGATTTCTGCATACATTAAAGAAACATTCTTTGGAAAAGTGCTGTTTGATATACTGGATACCCAGCTATAGAGTTAAGTTTCAGTTCAAAAATCATTTTTAATACCAACGCATGTGAGTTGGTACCCAAATAGCTCTGGAATAACTTTATATAACAAGAATGCAAAAATGTGTCTATTGGTGTAGATAAGTACACCTCTAACAATTATGCATGACAAATTTCAATTTGCCAGCTCGTTCTGTTCGTTTGAAAGTCCGTGTCAGGGCTTGATTTTGTCTATCATTATTTTTAGGTTGCACATGAAAAAAAGTGCATCACATATATGCTAGTGAAATGATTCAGGAAACATTTGGAGAGACAGTCCTAAGCTGTGCACAGCTTTCAAGTGGTTTTTGCAGTTTTAGCCTGGCCAAATTGGAAGTGGAAGATATTGAGCATTCTGGAAACCTTTTGGCCTCAACCACACCTGAGACAGTTATCACAGTTTAAGAAATGAATCATGAAGACTGACAGCTGACAATTTACAGTATCACCCAAAAACTTCGTTTAGGTTGTGGAATGTGTCAGTGAAGAAAGTGAAAGGAACTATAGAGAAAGAAAAGATTCCTCCTGCTTCATGGCATTTGCACCAGCTCACATTATGTTCTGTTCACAACAGTTCCTTGACTGTCATCCCCATATTCGCCTGGTTTGGCACTCTGTGAATTTGGTCCGATCCCCTTATGAAACTCGTTTAGATGACAGGATGGTTCATTTTAAAAGGAATCGCCAAATTTCTTCACATTTCCTTCCCACCATCTGCACACTCCCTCCTCTAATGACCTCAACAAACACAAGGTGCATAGCCTGAAAAGAAAGGGGTATACCTGGTACGGCAGCTTCATTCTGTCAAGTTAAGGCATCATTAATATATACAGTTTTACTTGTTGAGTTTCAGCAAATAATAGTAGAAACAATGATGTTGAAGGCATTTCCAGCACACGTTTACTATGTGTGTTTCACCAGATAAAGTAATGAACTGTGTTTCAGGAGCTGACTCTTTTCACCAGTGGTCTTGAACCAACCGATTTTTCAGTATTTCTACCAATATTTGGGCCTGTCCTATTGAAATACCGAAATGTAACAATTTTTCCGTGATTTTACACTTTCAAGTTAGCAACTATTTTCGTTTATGTTTATCAGGGAATTCATTGATCGTTTATACACTGAAGAGCCAAAGAAACTGGTACACCTGCCTAATATCGCGTAGGGCCCCCGCGAGCACGCAGAAAAGCAGCAACATGACCCCCGCAGGGGCCTGGTACACAAGTGCCAGGTACGGGTTTGGCGAACCCGCGGTGCCCGAGCTGGAAACTTGTGAGCGCCGCAAGTTTCCCACACCGTAAGCTCCTACCATGCTTCAACGACCACCGTAGGGCGTGGCGGTGGAACGTTGTGTGCCTAGGAGAACGGGAATCTTGGCTTCATCGCCCGGATTGCGAGGACGGAACAAACCTCTATAAAAAAACCCCTCAACCTCAAGGTCAGACACGTGCCGAGGAGGCGAATGAGTGATGAGGGAAATCACTCGCTAGCGTGCAACCTCAGGGGCACCTGCGCACCCCTGTTGTATTAGCATTTCATTTTAAATTGGTAATACTCGTGGGACCAAAATTAAGACTCACAAGAATTCCAAACCAACCTGCGGTACAAGTGTGCCGCAGGCTAATATAAATACACCCAGTTCAAAGAAACGGGTGAGGGTTGATAGCCCCCCCGCATCTGACAGTGACAGTAACAGAAAAGTTTGTTCAGTACAGAACGCTTTTGTAATTATGGAAAAAGTTGAAGGAACCTTTGAAAAAGTGTCACCCTTCTACATCTCAAAGGGTCTAGAGGGTCTTTTTGGTACCCTTAACACTGTTAAAAAATTGAGGAACGGGACACTGCTGCTGGAAACAGTCAGCAGTAAGCAAGCTACTCAACTGCTGAATTGTAAGAAGCTCGGGGAGTTCGCTGTAAAATGCGAACTCCATAAGTCCTTAAACAGTAGCAAAGGCGTTATCACTTGCCGGGATATCATGGACCTGGCGACAGATGAGCTTCTTACCGAATGGAAATCTCAGAAAGTGATCGAGGTACGTCAGATCACACGAAGGGTAAATGGCAATCTTGAAAAGACTGCCACCTTCGTCCTGACGTTTGACACTCCAGTATTACCCAAGACTATCAAGGCCGGATATATAAACCTTAACGTCCGTCCGTATGTTCCGGACCCGATGCGCTGTTTTCAGTGTCAGCGGTTCGGACATACGACGGCGTCATGTAAGGGAAACCCCACCTGTGGAAACTGCGGGAAGGGCGCACACGAGCCGGGTGTCAGTTGTACACTTCCACAGGCTTGTGTCAACTGCTCCGGTTCGCACCCCGCCTGGAGCAGGGAGTGTCAAGTGTATCTTGATGAACGCAAGATACAGGAGCTGAAGACCAAAGAGCGGATTCCTTACGGGGAAGCTAAGAAGAAGGCTAAGTTACTTGCCGCCCCAGTATTTACAACTAGTTTTGCTAAGATGGCTTCAGCTCCCGTCAGGAAGCAGAGTGTTGCTACCCAGACGTTCGTTGCAGACATGGGCACGAGCACTACGTGCTCGTGTCAGTGTAAATGCGGTGCAAAACCCGCTAAGGTCATAACTCCTAAGACCGCGGACGTCGGTAGCAACACTTCTGCGACCTCGATCACACCAGCAGCAGTGAAACAGGACCCACCAGCAGTAGCAGTGAAATTACCAGCACCTCCAATACCACCACGTGCCGTGAAAGCCGTAGCACTACCATCTGCTGCCAACATTACTGAAGGCGACTTGAAGACACGGGGTCCGAGGTTTAGGCTGACGGACCCGACTCAGTTCGTTAAATCTCCGTCTTCGTCCCCTCCCAGAACACCTGGTAAAAGGGAGAAAAAGGGAAAGAGGTCGAGGAAGAAGAAGGGCAAGGAGGTAGTCGAGGAGGATGCTGAGTCGGAGACGTCAGACTCTTCAGAACCAGAGGAAACTGCAATGCTGGTGGATGAGCCTGATCCCGTTCCTCAGCGGGCAATGACCAACGACCCACCCGAACCGAGGCGGGTGAAACCAATTTTAGGCAGATCGGTCTAATTTTAAGACTGATGGGTGGCCTCTTTACAGCCACCCAATCCATATGCATGGTTTTTATTTTTTGTATTGTTATTATTCTTGTCTGTCTGGCCAAAACACAGCCAGCAAGACATGTAGTGTTTTTTATCCTCTTTTGAACCTGTTTGGCCCCTTTACAGCCTTACAGGTGTTGTACGGTTTTAAGTCATTGTGGTCGCTTTAAAGCCACGTCTGATTTTATGACTTATTTTATTTGCTGTCTGTATGGCCGACCCCTTTACAGTCGACCATGCAGGCAGTATTTTAGTACTTTCTTAAGCGACAGTAATAGCTGGTAATTTTTAGGGCGCAATTGGCCCTGCCGTCAACATGCCCTAAAGCAATTACAATAACGTTTTTAGTTTTAGGGGCAGGTGTTGGCCTGGCCAACGATCTGTCTCTAATTTTTAACAACAAGATTAGCAATGTGGCCAGTGTTTTGAAATTTTGTGTATTGGCCACTCTATTGCCTAAAATTTTATGGAGATTGGCCTAGTTTTATGATGTATGGGTGGCCTCTTTACAGCCACACATCCATTTGCATTGTTTTTATTTTTTATGATTTTAATATCTTTATATTTTCTGTCTCCCTGGCCTCTATACAGCCAGCGAGACATGTAGTGTTCTTAATAATTTTGTGAACCGGTTTGACAACTTCCCAACCATCCAGGTGTTTTATGGTTATCAGGTCCTAGTGGCCCTTTTAAAGCCATGTTTTTTTTTATTTTGCTGTCCGTATGGCCGACCCTTGTACAGTCGACCATACAGATGGTAATTTGATATTCTTTTAGCAAAAGTATTAGCTGGTCATTGTTAGGGCACTAATGACCTCGCTGTCGACGTGCCCTAAAGCCACAAAAACAACAAACAACAACAGCAACATGATGTGGCATGGACTCGACTAATGTCTGAAGTAGTGCTGGAGGGAATTGACACCATGCATCCTGTAGGGCTGTCCATAAATCCGTAAGAGTACGAATGGGTGGAGATCTCTTCTGAACGGCACGTTGCAAGGCATCCCAGATATGCTCAATAATGTTCATGTCTGGGGAGTGTTTAAACTCAGAAGAATGTTCCTGGAGCCACTCTGTAGCTATTCTAGACGTGTGAGTTGTCGCATTGTCCTTCTGGAATTGCCCAAATCCGTCAGAATGCACAATTGACATGAATGGATGCAGGTAATCAGCCAGGATGCGTACATACTTGTCACCTGTCAGAGTCGCATCTAGGCGTATCATGGGTCTGATGTCGCTCCAACTGCACATGCCTCACACCATTACAGAGCCTCCACCAACTTGAACAGCCCCCAGCTGACATGCAGGGTCCATGAATTCATGAGGTTGTCTCCATACCCGTACACGTCCATCCGCTCGACACAATTGGAAACGAGACTCGTCAGACCAGGCAACATGTTTCCAATCATCAGTAGTCACATGTCAATGTTGACGGGCCCAGGCAAGGCGTAAAGCTTTGTGTCGTGCACTCAGCAAGGGTACACGAGTCGGCCTTCAGTTCCGAAAGCCCATATCGATGATGTTTCGTTGAATGGTTCGCACGCTGACACTTGTTGAAATCCGCAGCAATTTGCGGAAGGGTTGCACTTCTGTCATGTTGAACGATTCTCTTCAGTCATCGTTGGTTCCATTCTTGTAGGATCTTTTTCTGGCTTGAGTGATGTCAGAGGTTTTATGTTTTACCGGATTCCCGATATTCGTGGTGCACTCGTGAAATGGTGGTACGGGAAAACCCCCTTCCCCTTTCTTGTTTAGAAGCATGGCACAATTACATGGAAAATCAGCTTTCAAAATAATTCAAGACAGTTTTACTAAAAATACTATATTTTTCATTCATACCTAGTGCACTGTAAACCCTCGAATTAAGGAGGACACAGGTTTGAATCCTCATCCAGCCATCAAGATTTGGGTTTTCCATTACATATTTCCCCAAATCATTCTCGGCAAATGCTGCAGCACACAAGACTGTGTTGGCTACTTTTCTGCTAAAAATGAGTTCATGTTGCTTTAGAAAGAGAGCACAGTTTACAAAGGGTGCTCTGTATACATTCACTATTATGAAATTTTCATTATTGAAATTTAACTTGCTTCAGAATATCAGTCCAAACAAAACTTACTAATATTATAACCACTGAAATTATAATCATTCTTGATCTGACATCTCTTCCTTTCTACAATTTCTTTCTACAGTAGTGAGAAGCTAAATTATAGTCAGTTATATTTAACATATCAATTTCTGTAGTTACATGGTGTTCAGACAAGCATAAAACATCAATTCTACTGACCATTTTTATCTCATTTATGTAAATTAGCAATCATCCACTTTGTTCCTCAAACCTGTCATGTTTTGATGTATTACATTAATTCCTACATAATTTTTAATTTGGTGTCTGAAAACTGATTATTGCTTAAACTAATTTCTATTAAGACTCTAACATTTGATACTAATCTAAAAAACAGGCTGTCTTAACACCATTAACTATCCTTTGAGATGTGGCAGCTCCAATTAAAGATCGAGCTATCAAATCTGAAAGAACATAAGGTCATACCTAGTATATCCCCACCTACAAAAAACATCCTTAGATACCAAACTCATGACAGTTATGATGCCTGACATTAGAAGCCATTCCAACTCCAGATACGTGTGCCTCACAGCAGAGTTTATTTGTGGCCAATCATAGTATCTCAGGATCGACACCAAACTGACCTGAGTGTGGCGTGATGCTTTTGCTGTCTTCTCCAGATCACCCCTAATACTATAACTATTGTTACTGTCCAAATTTGTTTCCCACTCCTTCCTCTATTGCAACATGATCCTTCTCTGTGAAGTCCTTGTATGAAGAACCTACATCATCTACCAACTAAGCAAGAAAAGGGTTTAAAGATACTCATGACCTGGAACTCTTATCCTATCTTCTCTGGCACCAATGAGCACCTTCTTACATAAATGCTGCCTGATGGTAGACTCTCTTTTTCTGTATCCCCTGTCTACCAAGTTTACCTACACAATTTTTCCTACAAATGTGCTCCTTTTTACTTACACTTATATCTGCAACTGCAGAAGGTTCATCCCAACCTAACTCTGGAAACAGGTCAGACGTATTAATGAACTCAGTAGCAAAAAAACTGGGCATCCAACTCAGTCTAGTTACCATTTTCCCAGTTGCCATTTCACAACTAAATCTGTTCAACTCCCTCTGCTGCATATCCATTTCCTTCCTAGCATCTACTAGTTCTGACACTAGGGTACTAATTATTAACTCCTGCTCTAATATATTTATATTTTTAATATAATCTCTGCACAACCTCGGGAGAACCTCCACAATATCTCCAATTCACACACCACTACAGCATTCCAGTGAAACCATTTCTCACACACTTTGCAAAAATCCCTTTCTTTCACCATTGTACATTAACGACTATATCATGTTTGAAAGCACTTGAATGATACATAAGATTAGCAGTTAGGATCTCCCAATGTGGCTGCATGTGTTAAAGTGCCACCACACTAAATGGGGGAAGTACAAGGGGAGTAGGTTTGAGTCCAGGACACCAAGTACTTGCCATCCTGATTAACATTTCTAGGCTGTTTCCCACAGTTACCTAGATGGATGCTCCCAAATCTCTACATCATAAATTACACATTTTACAAACAACCAAACAAACAAAAACTAAACTTATGCAACAGAACAAAAGTCACACATTTCATAAGCTGGTGGCAACACAAACATTCCACCATTAGGATAAATGCTCTAGCTCTAAAACTCTAGTTCTGGTTATGGTGGGGCCTGTGGCTGCCCTCTGCCCTGCGATTCACACTGGCAACCTGTGCAAAAAAGTAGCTGGTTTCTGTGTCGTCCACCTTGGCTGTAAGGAGAGAGAGAGATAGAGAGATAGAGAAGATTGGCAGATTGCTTGAAAATATTGCAAGCTTGATGACTGCCTGGTCACTCAATAAAATATCACCTGCAAAAATGCCCAGTATTGCAGAACCACAACTTTGTGTAGTACACTATAAAGGAATTAAAGAAGTGAGTGAAACTTGTTCATATTTGACTGCTGGGCAAACAGAACAGTGCCAGAACGTCCAACACCAATTGATTGCGATGATACACAAGGTCAGTTTTTTCTCTCTTTTGAGAAATACTAACAATTGATGAAACTTTCAGTATGATCCTAGCTGAGGACTGATGAGCTGAGAACAGTGAAAGTTAGAACAATGAAACGAAGAGAAATATTTTGTATGACACATTTTGTTGCACCTTTTTTCCTTTCCAAAACTCAAGCTGCACATGAAAGGTGAAAGATACAGTGATATTGGAGACTTTTATTTCAGTTTGATGTACGAGTTTAATATTTTTCGAAGGTTATATTAGCAATGAAACCATTGCCGCAGTGTTAGGGAAGACTGTGCAGAACACTACAGTCAATAACTTTTTATATTTTTTGTGATAGTTTTTTTTTTTTAGATTTTTACAGGAACAGCATATTTACATCAGCTTTTGTGAGAACATTTTTTATGACATCTTAGTTTACTGTTATTTGTGATAACATGTATAGTTCTCTCATCTTAACTGATATCACTTGTTATAGATACAAGAAGGAAACGAATTTGCTATGACAAGGATACTCTTGCTGCAGAAATTGGAACTAAAAGGATACACATTGTACAGGATACCTCTGGAGAGCTTTCAGATGATGGATTGTGTCAACCATTACCAGAAGTTTCTTCAAGAACTACAAATGTATGTATTGTTTATCTTGTATGAGAGGCAGTCTAAAAGTAAGTTGCTCAACCTCATATGTTAAAAAGCTCATCAAAATTGCAAAAAAGTTATTTTTTATTGAAAACCACATTCACATATCTATTTTTCTATAAATACTTCTTTGACCTCTGTACAAGTTTAGAAATGCATGCTTTCAAATATCTTTAATGCTTGGGAGCACCAGGAAAGGATAGCTAATTTCATTTTGTCATCTGAGTGAAAATAATGCTATGATAGTTTATTTATCATACACCCAAATACAGGAAAATCCCAAAGTGACAGTCAGGGTTTTAAGGGTTGATAGGGGAGAAATTTTGCCACACTTCCCACTTGAATTTGGCGAGGAGGTCCTGAGTGTCATTTGCCAAATGTGTATCACATTTTCGTGGAGAAGCACAGTACCTTTTGTCAACGTACCACCTTCCGCAGTCATTTGAGGGTTTCACAATAATCATCTGGACATCTGACTGGAAATCAAAAGGTCCCTGGTTCGAATCCCACTCTTGGCTGGGATTTTTAGGTTAGTGCAGCTGTGACAAGAGTGCTCATGCACAGCAAATTAAAAAGCTGTCACTTTGAGGCCAGACCCTTTTGAAAAATCCTGGCCAACAATACCATGCACATTTACAATAGGCAGTTGTAAGATAGTTGCAAATTTGGTCATAAAGCCTGAATAAAAAACACCTTGATTATTGAAAAAGAGAGTGAACATCACCTTCCTGCAGAAGGAGTCAATTCCCTTTCCCACCCCCCACCCCCCACCCCTTTTTTTTTTTTTTTTTTTTTTTTTGCAAATGTAGAAGAGTTATGTCTCCACCTGTACGACCTTCTCATTGATTCTCGTTCAAAATAATGAAATCAGGTCACATCCTCTGTCATTATCTTATCAAAAAATGAATTTACTTCATTTTATGAATGAAGCAAAGATCTCAAGTAATGATTTGTTGAGTACTACCAAAGGAAATACCCAATTTCTCAGTGATGTCATCAACTGTTATTCACTGATTTGATTGAATCAGTTAAGTCAAATGCTGGAGTGCTTGTTGTTCCAAACAGTAGTCATTTGTGATGTTGATGTGACCATTCTTAAAACATATCACATTGATTCAAAACTGTATTTCATAATAATCATCACACTCTTGTTTGTGAATTTCTATGGCTGTCACTTTTTCGACCATAAAAATCTGATCACAGAAGGGATTTCTGATCTGGATTACTCCAGTACAGCAGTACCATGCTTACAAAAGAATAAGACCTCATTTAATTTAATAGTACATGCTCCAGTGGCAGTTTACGCCTTTCTTGTACCTGCCTACTTTTGCCATCTATGAATTTTAATTTTAAATTCCTTCAGCATTTTTGGCAAATTATTAATAATTTCCCCTATTAATATATTCCAATCTCTTTCTCCTTATGAAAGAAAATTTTTCCTGCACCCTTATGCCTGAAATCGTCTGCCAACTTGTGATCATAGTCATCTTCCCATGCCTCATCACCAATATATGCTTTGCGCTCTCCCTGCACCATCCTCCTTTCTTTTGGTGAATCCCATTGCAGCTTCTTTATCTTATCAGTTACTGATTTTGTTCTGCAGTAATTTCCAGAGACAAATCATGGAGCCCTTCTTTGCATCCCTCCAATTCCTGTATTTGATATCAGAAATGTTGGTTCCTATTTTACACCACCACATTCAACCAATTTTCTGACTAAAGTTTTGTAACCCAATTCCCTCACTTCTGATACGCCCCCTCATCACTTTCTCCAATAAATGAAGATTTATTATATCTTTTCTTGCTGCCCAATGTGTCCTGTCCAGTTCAATGTTTTGTAAAATGTTATGCTAAGATATTTACATTTCAAGTCTTCAGCAAACAATTCCTTCCCCACCCTACAATCATTAGTTATTCTATCTGTGTATCTAGTAAGCTGTCTTATTTTTGCATTTATCTTCATCCCAAGTTAAAATATCCAGCTAGATGGACTGTCCAGGTAACCCAGCAACTGTTCAGTCTTCTCCCATTTTGATCCTATTATACATTATGTCTTCTGCAGACAAAATAACTTCTGACTATAAACAATTAATGCAATCATTCATTAAAATAATTAATAGTAGTGGTCCCATTACACTTCCCTGTAGCAATCCCATTTTCGCTTCAACTTCTTTAGATACTGCTTATTCTACCCAAATCAACGCATTGCTTTTGGGACAGACCTCATACTTCTACAGTTCACAAGTAAAATTTGTGTAAATAGCCTTCTGATATTTTCATCCCAGTTTCAATCCTATCTGTAATTCGTTCATCAACTTCATCTATTTCTTTAGCATGTATAATTTTTCCGTTTCTCATCTGCATTCAGTATTCCCTGTTTTTATTCCCCCACCAGTGGTCTCCAACCTAAAAAATGTGGTCTTGACCCCATCATAACAGGAAGGGAACTCCCTCACAGTTATAGATAACATTTCAGATACTACCCTATTTGCCTCTTCTATTTAGGTGTAAGCTTTGCACAGCCATCAGTGGTACCCACAGGCACAGCTCCCAAGACAGAACTAATGCCTTTCCCAAGTAGCACCTCCATTTCACATTTATCATTTATTTGCCTCACAGCGTGGTTTAACTGTGTTTGGTCATGGTTGCTTGGGATCTTCTTGAGCTCAACCCTGGTACGCTGTGCCTCCTTCACCACCTTCCTCAGGTCACACTCTATATTATAAATCATGTTTCTAGCAATGCTATTTCTAGCATCTCCCTCTATCCTCTTAACTGAAACCTCCTACAAAGTGAACTTTTAACCCCTGTTACCTGACATAATGTTGCACTAGGTTTGAAAAAACTTTTGACCTGGCAGCCTGTGTCTAACTGATTCTGCAGAAGAGGGCATACACCTCTCCCATAGCAACTATCTAGCAGCAGAATCCTTCATCATATATTAAAATCGAACTTCCACTGAAATATACCAAAGAATATTGTCTTTGTAAAAATTTGTGACTGTGCAACTTGCTAATTGACTGCCCCTCATATGTTGTAATTTAATGAATTTATACATGCTTTGTTTTAATCTCCCCATTTTGTTTTCCCAATTTCATTTAAGTGATAAGAGATAGTTTTATAAAAAAATATAAAGAGAAGGGAACTTGAGAATATGGATTATTGATCCATGGTGTTTTTTGCTTCTAAAATATTTTAATTAATAATAATTTTTCAAATAATGTTAACTTATAATTTGATACTGTTTTCATGGAAACATTGACCTTTAATAAGGCTAAAGAAATTAATATTAGTTACATCATCTTGAGTGGATTTGGATTTTACTTCCGTCATATGCCCCACTCTCCTATTTATCTTATCTTTTCAGGACCATTACAAATGAAACATTGCATGTGTATCATAACTACCTTATATTAGTAACCTAGTCCACTAGCTTTGGGGTTTGCATTTGTTGGCTTATATGGATCCCTGACTGTTTTTGGTGTTGTATGCTGTATTAATGTATTGTGTTCCACCTGTGAGGTAATTCGTCACAGTGTCAATTATTATGTTAGTCCTACTTAATTTACAGTCCTGATTTTTTATACTGTCTATTGTTGTTTTTCCTAATGGAGTTTTGGTATAATGCTTATCAGGTCTCTAATTATTTTTAGCAATTACCAATTTCTGCATGTCTGATGGAGGTGTATTCTTGGTTGCATTTTCTGTGTAGATTGTTGACATGATCTTCTGTTAATTATTATCAGCACTAAGATATTTTATGAAGTACCTATGGATGAAAGAAAAGAATAGTTGAGACTTCTTTTTCACAGATCTGTGAAGTTATGGCACCCATATTAGTTTCACTGGATTTCATTTTGCACATTCTTGTAGGAATTCTTAGATAAGCTATGATAGAAATATGAACCTATTAAATTTTAGTAGAACTGTTTGATTTTTTTTTGTGAACTTACATTGGAGTTAGATATATATTCCAAGACATTTAGGCTTTGTAGGCCCCTAGGCTACACATGTGGTGCAGGATCCACTGTCAGCCTCCGGCTATCTCGATGCTTAAATTCGAAATTCGGCCCCAAAAAATTATGAACAACCTTTTTTTTAGCTTAACTATTGGCCCAGGCGGGTGCCCGAGGTTGAGGTACGGGCCCCCTCTTTGTTGTGTGGGGCCTCTAGGCTACAGCCTAGGTAGCCTATGCTTAAATGCGGCCCTTATACTGCCAGGTATGGTTGAAGTAATTTTGTGTTACTCGAGCAATGTCGAGTGGTATTTTTGTAAAAATTTCATAAAGTTAAATAAAGAAATTATGGTTTGGCTAAACATGTTAAGGATTGTAATACTGGAAAAGGGAATGTATGACATGTGAGTTAAAATCCCACTGCACGCTTACTGGCCACCATTATTTCAGTATTGAAGCAATTTTGTGGAATCATCTCAAAGAATGCTGGGTTGGTACCAAATTTCCTCCTAAACAAATTCACATTTCGCATGTAGATTGACATGAAACACACAGGATTGAGGTTATATGACTAACAGACCAGTGGCAACACTAAATACCTCCCTTGTATGAGGTGTTGCAATTAAATGACAAAACTATGTTCTTTGTGGGCCCTATATCTCTTGAAGGAAAGAGCATATGCTCAAAGAGTGATACAGAATATGATGCAGCAATGTAGTAAGTCTACTAGACAAGTAATTTGGCTCAATGTCAGGCTGTCGTAACAGAATTGTCACTTCAAAATTTAATAGTGGACCATTTGAAAATAGTAATCATCCTTGGTAGGTCAAAATTTACTTAAATTATATCAAAATTAGATTTTTTTCTCAATTTCTTCTTGCATGATCTCCTCTTGAATCGTCTACTTCTTTCTTTGTTCTGTTTGTTAAGGATAAAGTTCATATATCGGGGACAGTTGCGAATTTTCTCCACGGTGGTCTCAATTCACAGTGAAGCTCAAACTCCTCGTTGGAGGAGTTTGCTCAATCCTTCTCATCAGAATTTATTTAAAATGGGATATTCAGCTCCCAAGCTGTTCAATACCAGGCATAGTGTTAATTGCCACAAGAAGGAAAATAATAGGATTCAAGTTATGTTGAATATTTCTACTATTCTTTCCCTATTCATTTTCAGCAACATTTTGACCGTAAGGACTTTTGTTATCCTTCTTCCAACAATTGTGCTATATCTTTCATCATTGCAACTCTATTACAGCAGTGATTCTGTAATAGTTTCAGGGTTCATATTATAATAGGTGGATTTGTTTTGTTAATATTCAGGAAATCCATTAAAATTTCATCGATCTGAAGCATGTTAGCTTGTCTCTCATCAAATTTCAATTATCCAATGTGCTTAAAATCTCATTGCATGGAAAACTAAAAGGACGGTACTCTGTTTGCATAAATATGGGAATATGGTTTTTATGCCTGACACCAAGTGAAAAACCACATCAGGCACAATTTATTTTGAAATTGCTACATTTAATCTGTTTCAACAGAGACCGAATATATTCTGACGTAAGTATTCAAAATTTGTAACTTTTCAAATGCTGAATTTTTCTGTATTGAAAGTAAGGAAATTTTATCCTATTATTTATATTGTAAGACTTAGATGTGCACTGGGGTTCGTGCATAAACCTTTGTCTTGGCTCTGACCGTGGATAACCGTGGATATTTCAGTTCTCGCTTTGCAAATGTACTTGGTAGTTTTATATAATCCCAAACTAAGAAAAGGTGTTAGCAAATAATGTTCATAAGTCTATTGCTGGTATACATAAATTATATTCTTGAAAAGTTTTGCAAAGTTACAAACTGAAGCGGCATCAGACAAATTCTCTGAAGATATAATTACAGATGCGATAACCGATTCGAGCAAGACCACACTCCATAGTTCAAAGTACAATTAGCTATCACTTGGAAACATTTCAAAGTTCAACACACACTTCTAATATTCAACTTGTTTGTAAACAACCAGCACTTAGGTGATCCCTACAAGAACCTACATCATGCCAAAGTAAAATGGTTGCACAGGAGTGCTCAATATAAAACTTTCTGACTGACTGAGCTATATGGTATATAGGAACGAAGTCTTTCTCGGCGTTGAGAATGGATGTAGTCTTCTCGGGAGACTAGCCGAGTAAGTAAGATGTTTCCACACGATATTTCGGCGATCTCAGTCTCCGTCGCCATCTTCTGTCTCCCGAGAAGACTACATCCATGAGTTATATGGTGTCGTGCTCACTGTTCTGGAAGACTGGGTGACTGCGAGAGCTACTGCTACTGCAACTGCGAGCAAGGAAAATTCTGGGCAGATATTTGTAGTCACAGACTGTGCGAATGCCAGGCTCTTCCTCAGTCACATGAGAATATGCTGGAAAGCTGATCAGATTCGCATATCACGCCTGAAGGTTTCATCAGATCTCTTGACCTTGAACATCAAAAATGTTTCTATCATTCTGAAATTTTGTGAATCACTAGATATTGTGAAACACGTCAACTTTAATCCTTGAAAAAATTCTGTAACTTTAATAGTTTCTTTGTAAAAAAATAATTTTGATGCGATTGAAAGAATTGTTAATAACTTTCACAATTTTGTTGTTACTAAACTGAAATAAATGTTATTTTACTTCTAATTATCTGCTCTTTCCTTCACTATCAAGCAAACCATGGATACTAAAGTCAAAAGGTGAAATAAAAATCGTAATCCAGAAACAGAATCTAACTGATTAGTATTCCAGAAGTTATTAAAGATAACAACTTGAAATTAGCTTTAATCAAATCAGCGTATTCAAAAATGGTTTCTTTTTGAACTTGAAGTCTCTAATTGCTTTCTACGATTTATTACAAATTTTCGAAATATTACTCCAGGCTAATGCTTGAGAATGTAATACTATCTCAAAACTTTGAAGGCCTGATTTCTAGCTTGAATTAACATAGAAATTGATTCTAAAAATGATGTGCAACACTATTCAATTTAATTTGTGGTTGCGAAAACAAATTTTGTCACCAGTTACAAAATTTATAAGTTACCTGACAAGCCCTTCCAAAATTGAAGTTATTTTCTAACGAAAACTAACTGAAATTTTTTAAACTGATAAAACTGAAAAACCTGAAAACCTCCCTCTTATCTACCTACTGGTGGGGCTGGTCTGCCACTCATACGTTTTTCACTCTCTCTCACGTATTTGCCAACAATTTGCAAAATATTATAATTTTTCAATTGTTTCAAAAATATTGGTGTTTCACAAAAATGTTCATCTCGTAATACGTTCATTTTAAATGGCTTTATCTCCTGTAATCGTTAAAGAAAAAACGCAAAAAACACTCTTACTAAATGTTAATCAACTGGTAAATTGTTCATTTTAAATGTTCATGTCACCTGCAATTGTAACAGAAAAAAATCACTTTTTACACAACCACAAAATTTGGTAAATTTTGCTATAATTTCACTTATGACTTCTTGTAAGGGATGAAATATCCCAGTCCTGTCACGGTTGTGACCTTAACTGGGGCGAAAAGCATATAATGCAAAGCCCCACAGGTTTGACTGCTGAGTAATAGTTCTGTCCCTGGCGCCTGTTGCAGCAGGCCTGCCATGAGACCTCAAGTCTGCCACCTGTCAAAAATCCAAAAGAAAAAAATTAATTTCCATCCTTATCATAAGTACATACTAATAGAAATGAGTATAAAATACAAATAGAAGTGAAAAGTTTTAACAAATCAAAGTCTTACAAAGTGAATAAGTGCTACAAAATATTATCTTTTATCAATAGCAAAGTAAGCATGAAGAGCTTCAATAAATTCAATGTGTAGCAACAGACAAATGTACTGTATAAGTTGTATCACTAGTATGAGAGTATAAAGCAATTAGATTACAAATACAAATCCACCCAAGTATATACCACATGGTGTTATTCCCTAGTGCAATTTGGTGAATGTCTCTGGTATTAATATCACATAAACAATGAAATTTCAAATGAAACAAAAAGATTATATTCACTTGCTTGAAAATTGTAGAACCTCAAGGCTAATGACAATGAAATATTACCACACTAAGCCATACTACAAAAGTGGTAGTACATAGTAAAAACAAATATTTTATTAATAATAATATGGAAACACAGTTTCCTTTCAGCAGTATACTGCTGCACTATAAATATAAACACTCTCATTTGCTAACACAACAAAGCTGTGGACACCAGTATACTGGTGTATAATGAATTAAAGGGTAGTATAGGTGTACGAGTATCATCTTAGATATAGGGTAGTTGACATATGTCTTTTATTCAATTCACTGAAGATATAGTGGGTATAGAGATGTACCCAGAAAAATGTCTTAATATGGAGCACACTTAGTGTATTAGGTGCATAGAAGCACAAAGAAATCCTCGACATGTGGGATATTATGGGAAAATTCATGTAGCATATATGTAAACATTGAAAGTTAAATACAAAATGAATTGTTACAAAAGTATTAATGCAAAAATCCTATAATGCAGAATCCTTATTATGCAAAAGATCTTGGAATGTAGAAATCTATTAAACTGTGAAGGATAAAAGATAAAGGAAAGTTTAAGAATATGTATATATTGTCCTTATTATAGCACTTTGCTTCATTCAAAATTAGTGATGCCCCTCCATGAGTGCATTGTGTCCACAAAATCCAGTTCTATGGTATCTCATAAAAACATCTGAGATTCAACACATTATTAAATTAGTTATCCATGCCTACTTCATCAACATCAATCTTACTTGATTGAAGCTTTCTTCTTCAATCTTAAAGCATCCATAGCTTCATCCAACTTTCAATGTATTAGTTACAGTCTCCATATTTATTTATTTATTTATTTATCAATCTTGTTCCATGGATCCCTGCTGAGGAAATACCTCTGGGATGTGAAACATGTCATTGTTGATACATATACACATAATATGAGTCATATCATAGTAAATATATACATATTTTACAAATACAAGAAATAATAATAAACATACATTTTTGCAACTGAGTTTTGCAAACGTCATAATGAGTACAATTAATTATTTTCTTCAAATTCTTGAATGGAGTAGAAGGAGTTGCCAATAAGATAATCTCTAAGTTTTTGTTTGAATACATCTTTATTATCTGAAAGCTGTTTTATACGATTAGGTAGTTTATTAAACAGATGTATCCCAGAATAATTAACTCCTCTTTGTACTAATGACAGAGATGTTTGTGTTTTATGCAAGTTATTTCTGTTTCTTGTATTGAAACTGTGTACCTGTGAATTAGGTGTAAACAGGTTAAAATTTTCTATGACAAAGCTCATGAGAGAATATATATACTGAGAATACATTGTAAGAATATTCAGTTTCTTAAAGAGTTGTCTGCAAGAAGTTCTTGGTTTTACCCTACACAGAAACCTAATAGCTCTTTTCTGTGCTATGAAAACTTTTTTACTTTGTGAAGAGTTTCCCCAAAAAATTATGCCATATGACATTACTGAATGAAAATATGAGTAGTACACCTGTTTCATTAAGTCTAGATCTGCTGTTAGAGAAAGTGTTCGTATTGCAAAGGTGGCACTACTTAACTTTGCCAGTAGTGTAGTGATATGATCATGCCAACAGAGTTTCTGATCTATTTTAATACCAAAAAATTTTATACTCTCTGTTTCTAAGATTGTGTTGTTTTTATAGTTTATACATATATCTGGCTGTGCATAGTTTTTTGTTTTAAACCTAATATAATGTGTTTTTTCAAAATTTAATTTTAATGAATTTGCCTTAAACCAATTTGCTACTACTCTAAGTACTTCATTTACATTAAATTCTATAGTACTGTTTGGTGTTTTACGCACAGTAAGGTTAGTGTCATCTGCAAATAAAACACTCTTAACTTCGTCGGATAAATTTCCAGGAAGGTCATTGATGTATAACAGAAAGAGGAGGGGACCTAAGACAGAGCCTTGTGGAATTCCATGTTTTATTTTCTCCCAGTCTGATGAAGCATTTTTACTTATTTTAGAATCAAAAATTGAAACTTTTTGCATTCGGCTTTCAATGTATGATTTAAACCATTTACCTGCGGTCCCAAAAATACCATAGTATTCCATTTTTTTCAAAAATAATTCATGATTTACACAGTCAAATGCTTTTGCAAGATCACAAAATATTCCTACAGGATTCATTTTATTATTCAGTTCCTCAAATGTGTTATTTAAAAATGAATATATAGCCATTTCTATGGATGATCCTTTTTTGAACCCAAATTGTGAATTAGTTAGGATATTATAGTGTGTAACATGTTTTATTACTCTTCTATACATGACTTTTTCAAAAACCTTTGAGAATGTTGAAAGTAATGAAATGGGACGATAGTTGTCTACACATGTTACTTCTCCTTTTTTAAATAATGGTTTTACAACAGCATATTTTAGTCTATCGGGAAAAACACCTTGTATTAAGGATTCATTACAAATGTGAGCAAGTACATGACTGATACAGTCTGAACATCTTTTCAGTAATTTACTTGAAATATTGTCATAGCAGGAAGAATTTTTAGGTTTTAATTGTTTAATGAGTTTATTTATTTCTGAGACTGTTACTGGTGGCAATTTCATCTCCACAAAGCTATTTGGGAAAGCAGTCTCAAGAAGCCTTAGAGCACTATGTGGGGATTGCTTTTCTATGCCTAATTTATCTACTACTGACGTAAAATGTTTGTTAAATATTTCACAAACTTCCCCTACTTCGCTATACACATATCCATTTTGTTCTATTTTTATGTCCTTAGAGTGATTTACAGTTTTTCCTGTTTCAGTCTTTATTATATTCCATATTGTTCTCATTTTATTGTCTGAATTTTCTATTTTCGCCGATATGTACCTGTTCTTGGCCTTCCTTATTATATTTCTTAGTATTTTAGAATAAAGTTTATAGTGAACTTTCAGCGCATAGTTATCCGATTCTCTCATTTTTAAATAAAGGTCCCTCTTTGTTTTACTAGAGATTCTAATACCCTTTGTTATCCATCCCATGCCCAGTTCATTGTTTGGAGTGTTGAGAATTTTCCTTTTTTTGAAACTACCTTCAAAAAGTGTTAGAAATATATTCAGAAAGGAATCAAATTTCGCATTAACACCCTGCGCATTATATACTTCCAACCAGTTTTCATTGTTTAAGGTATCTATGAAGTGTTTTATATTATTTTCACTAATATTTCTTCTATAAACCCAGCTTTTCTTTATCTGTTTAACAGTGTTCCTGGACTCGATACATAATAGCTGGGCATCATGATCTGAGATACCATTTATTACTGGATGTATGCTGTAATTACTGCACTGAGAAATATCCATAAAAAAATTATCAATTGCAGTCCTGCTATTATTTTGTATTCTCGTAGGAAAATTTACAAGTGCTGTTAAGTTAAAAGACAACATCAAGGCTTCCATATCTAATCTATCATTGCTGTGATTCAGAAAGTCAACATTGAAATCTCCACATAATACTATTTGTTTGCTATTTGTAAAACTTAGTAGCAAAGACTCTAAATGAGATAAAAACAGTCTGAAATTACCTGAGGGGGCCCTGTAAATTGCTATCACTATCAGCTCTTCCTTATCATATTCTAGTTTAGTAACACAACATTCAAAGTGTTGTTCTATACAATACTTACTTACAACTACACTACTGCATTCAATATTATTTTTAACAAAAATGGCAACTCCCCCTTTCTCCATTTTACATCTGCAGAAATGAGAGCTTAATTTAAAATTTGGGATGGACAGCTGAGATATTCCTGTATCAGACAAATGATGCTCAGATATACACAAAACGTCTACATTAAAATTTCTTGAATTTTGAATCTCTTCTAGGCTTAAGGTAATGTCATCAGTTTTACTAAATATGCCTCTTATATTTTGTGGGTTACTAACGTTTTCCTATTTTCTTGCTATTGACTGTAATGTTGTTACCCCGCTAGTCCATATGATGCTAATATTATGCTAATCCAGTCTTTGCTGTGGTTGCATATGTCACAGGTGCCATCTGTCACTAGCTGTCCCTGGACTAAAATAATTGTAGACTAATTGCTTGTTTGGCTAGTTGTCATTAATGGGCAATCGTTGGCTGCTGGTGGTAGACACAATAATATTTTATGAATGTTAAGGAGGGTCATTTATATGAATTATATGTCAACCCAGTCTTTGCTGTGGTTTCATAAGTCACAGGTGCTGTCGCTCGCTAGCTGCCCCTGGAGTAAAATAAGTATGTTATGGTGGGTAATATATGTCAACCCAGTCTTAGCTGTGGTTGTGTAAGCCACAGGCGCCATCTGTTGCAAGCTGTCCCTGGATTAAAAAATTATATACCCCCATTTAATGTGCCCTCTATGTTGCTTCACATCATCTTGAAGAACTTCTGTTTCTTTTCTTCCTTCTCGTTTCTGTTCTGTTTTATATTGGAAAAATAGGAAAAAGTGATTAGCATCTCACTGCTATTTCAAAATTCACATCTACAGTATCCACTGTACAAAGTACTTCAACTTCTTAAAATCTGAAGTCTTCTTCAATAAGTTTGACCTTTGTTAAATCAATTTCAATTTCAAGACCAATTTGCAGCATGCTGTCCCAATGTAAGTGAAAATTGATGATAATATTATACTCTATAGAACAGATCAGCTTCCACAAAACGCAACACTTTGGTAACAAAACCAAAGCTGAAATCAGCTGAGTGTATAACTCAGGAAAATAATACAAAAGTATAAGAAAATCAGAAATGCAAAACTGTAGAAAATAGTTATATATCAAATGAATTTCCTTAAAATCTCTCATGGAGTCTTTGTGGTTCTATTGAAATGTCAAAATCATTAGCTTTAAGTTTCAGAACATTTCTTCTTTCTCCAAACAAGTTTAGTAATATAGTAAATACAGGATCAAGAATGAAGGTTTTCATCTACGGTGCCCTTCCAAACTGAAATTTCTTAAAAGAAGTGTATAATCTCTCCACTTTCCTGTGTTGACACTGCATGGGGAAAGTGGGATGAAAACCAATGAAAGCATTATCAAATCTTAGTTGTTGAAAATGCAGACTATTGAAAACTTTCTTCTTCCATGTGTGTATTTAAGTTGTTAGCTCTGTACAATTGTCAGCTGTGTGGCTTAACGACTGATGGGTTATCATGCAGCAGTTTCAAAAACCAGAAAAACCGAAATGGCACACCAAATAACATCGAAAATTATAGCACAGATAAAATGTTAAAACCATCCTGAAAAAAATATGGGTGATGTCACATGCATTTTGTAAACAGATAGGAAAAGGACAAGTTTTAGAAAAGTTAAGAATCTTTGTCAAATATCGCACACATGAACTGTTTGAAATACGAAAATTATTAATGATGTGGCACAAAATGTACACAGATTCTTTAATTGAAGTTTGAAACAAATGCATAGGCCGTGTTAGGTTACATCATAGCTGCGAGTCAAACGTGTTAGAAAACCGCACTGAATTTAGAGTTTGAAAAAGCGTAAATGCTGAGGAGATTAAAGTTCACGTAGAAATACACACAGCAAGGTGAAAAGGAATTGCAGCAATACTTATCTTGAATATTTGCCTGCATCATGTGTGCCATAGTAGTTGGAGTGTGTAGCCATCAACCACGCGAACTGGCCTTGTGTGTGCTGTGACTTGCTGCAGTCTGTCTGGCGCTGGCCATAAATGTGAGCAATGCCGACTGGAGTGGCATGAGTCAGTTTGAAGCGAAGTCGCTGTGCGCAGCGGCAGAGGTTTGCATTGTCTGTCGGAGACTGTAGCATTGCTTGGAGGCAGGCGTCAAGGGCGGCTGGAGGCTGCATCTTGATGTCAAAGTGCGGAGTTTTCTTCAAGAAGTTGATAATTGCTCAACCCGGTTAAGAAATATGTGATGAATTTCATCTCAACATGGGCGTCATGTGAGAACCGCAAAAGATTGCCAACATGCTTTGGTCGGCAGTTATATTGTATTACTCTCAAACCAGGATAAGGTAGTTAAAATAAAAGTCATAGGTACATAATGAATGATAATTGATTATAGTGTTCAATCTTAAAGCAACAGTCAAAAACTGCAAATGCTTATAGGACAAATGTTTCCACAAGACAAGCTTGCAAATTCGTAAACTCCACTGGGAGGCAGACCAAGTCCCAATAGTTCAAAGTACAATTAGCTATCACTTGGAAGCATTTCAAAGTAGAACACACGCTTCTACTATTCAACTTGTTTGTAAACAACCGGCACTTATCTGATCCCTACGCCCCATATGGCATGAATACAGCTTCACTGGTACATTGCTATAAAAATTAATACGAGAACCTACATTATGCCAAAATAAAACGGTTGCACAGTAGTGCTAGACATAACTTTCTGACCAACTGAGCTATATGGTGTCGCGCTCACTGTTTCTGGAAGACTGGGCTACTGCGAGAGCTACTGTTACTGCAACTGCGAACAAGGAAAATTTTGGGCGGATATTTGTACTCGTGGACCATGGGAATGCCGGGCTCTTCCGCGTTCACATGAGAATATGCTAGAAAGCTGATCAGATTCGCATCTCATGCCTGAAGGTTTCATCAGAGATCTTGACCTTGAACGTCAAAAATGTTTCTGTTATTCTGAAATTTTTTGTATCTCTAGATATTGTGAAAAACGTCAACTTTAATCCTTATAAAAAATTCTGTAACTTAAGTAGTTTCTTTGTAAAAAATTCATTTTGGTGCAATTACAAAGACTTGTTAGTAACTTTCATAATTTTGTTGTTACTAAACTGAAATAAATGTTATTTTACTTCTAATCATCTGCTCTTTCCTTCGCTATCAAGCAAAACATGTTTACTAATGTCAAAAGGTAAAAAAAAAATCATAATCCAAAAACAGAATCTAACTAATTAATATTCTGGAAGTTATTAAAGATATCAGCTTGAAAGTAGCTTTAATCAAATCTACATATTCAAAAATGTTTACTGTTGAACTTTAAATCTCTAATTGCTTTCTATGATTTATTATGAATTTTCGAAATATTATTCCAGGCAAATTCTTGAGAATGTTGCAATTGAAAATACTGTCTCAAAACTATGAAGACCTGATTTCTAGCTTTAATTAACATAGAAATTGACTCTAAAAATGATGTGCAACACTATTCAATTTAATTCGTGGTTGTGAGAACAAATTTTGTCATGCAGTTACAAAATTTATAAGAAACCTGACAATATCTGATTGAATATAGGTTGTGGAGATAAACCTAATTCACAGAAATCAGCTAAAAAGTTTTAGGACTGAAAAAACCCTTAAAATCTCAACTGCAGAGAATATAAATTTGAAACAATTTTCCCAGTTAATGGAGCAAAGTTTGGCTACAGGAAAATGTAGGAATTTCCTTGTTGTATCTGATGCAGTTATTTTGTAAGGCATGGTGCACTGAATGATGGAAGGCATGAGATTTGCCACACATACCTAATATGTATGTCAGTTAACAAGATTAGGGGCAAATGATATGTGGCACCATGTGCTAAATATTCACGATTTTTATATCAGTTTGGTTTTCTCTCTTTCAACACTTTGTAATTACTCAGTGAAATATTACAGTCTTTGTGGGACAATTATTTCTTTGCCATTTTACATATATTGGAGATTGAGGAAATGATTACAAGTGGGATCTATTCCTTTTGCAGTTAATAGATACTTACCAGGAATATTCACTCTTTATGCTCCACCATTTGACAGGCTCAAACATTTGGATATGGGTAGACAGTTTCCTCACAGCATTGACTGAGAGTGAACCTTCCAGGACACTGCATAAACCTTTCTTGTTTTACGATGAGATGGCAAGTAATTTGTGTGAATATTTATTTGATAGAAATGCTTTGTTGTATCTACTATTTTAGTGCCATGTTTACGACACTTAATGTTTGTAATTATGATGTGGGGAAACTTGAGCTTAACATAGTTTTTATAAAATTTGAAGGAGTTGTACTAATTTGTGAATTTAATTCTTTTTCCAGATCAGCAAGACCCCACTCATCCTTTGTTGCTGCCAGGAAAATACCTCACTGTTTATATCACCAAATTCAGCCAAGTCTGGATCACTATACTGTCAAGGGATCGATTCTTTGGACGAACATCTCATTGGCTGTGCAGAATTGGCAAATCTGGACACCTCACTATTTCGTGCTGGTGTTCGCTGCCCTTTTGTTCTTCTGTGCCAAGTGCATGTGCAACGCATGTTGCGCCACATGTGTTGCCCTGGCTGTGGTATTTTCTGCACACAGGTGCTGTCTAATGATCTGAAGGAGCATGGTTTATTTAGTTAGTTGGTCATCACAGTAAATTTTCAGTACAGTAGAAGAGAGATGTGGTCCAAATTAAGTAGGCTTAATGTGCCTAAGATGCTGGGAATGGCTTGTGCAGTTCTAAAATTCTCATTACCTTATTGAATTACAAGGAAAGGGAAAATGACTCAGAGTCATGTAGGAAACTTCAATGTGTGCACACCTCCTGAACCACATAACTAATTTCCTTCAGCATGAATTAGGTGTAAAACCGAAAATTTGTGTATTCATGTGTTCATGATATATGTTCTTCACCCGTCACTGCCTACAACTTTGGTGAGTGATGAGTCATTTTCCCTTTCCTTGTAATTTATATTGCCGAAAGCAGTTTCCTTTTTCCTTAGTTTCATTACCTTATCGGTCAGATTTATGTCTCTACTATAACATGTTGGCATTTGGTACAGTAAGCAATGTTATGGGGAACATTTAGTTCTTCATAGTCTTGGCACACAAATGTTTTTTATTTTATTTTCGTATCCTTGTAACCCTGTTAAAGCACATGCCCCAAAATAGATAATTTGAATGTTTTGGAGGCCAACAGACAACCAATGAGTAAAGCATTTATCTAAAAAAATTAGTATACAATATAATATAGTTTCATCATATATTATATGATGAAACTAGAAGGCAGCCTTTGAAACGACATGCTGGGATTTGCTAAAATTGTAGGAAAAACACTCTAATAGTTTCTGCTACCAGGCCTAAAGTATGACTAAAACCTAATTTCTTATGATATAGGAAACTATACTGGTGACACAATTTCCATGGGTTTGATCCCAGCTGAAGTAATTGTTCTCAGATTACAGTGGTTTTCGGAATAAGGTATAAAAATTACACATGCGTATTACTATTTGTTATTATTTTCCTTGTAATGGTAAAATATTACTAATGAAATGACTGAACTCTCTGCTTATATTAGCTTCTGGACATTATAATATAACAACAATATTCCAGATATCATTAATAAAAAAAATTAAGTGAGATTATTATTATTTGAAAAAGAGACTGACCTGATTCAATTCCAGATACATTGATCTTTGTTACATTTTATTCTCTAGTTTGATGGGATATCAGTGGTGTTCAGGCCTAAAATTCAGTAGGTACTAATTTGGGTTTAATCCTGTTATGTCCATCCAGATTCTTGGTTCTCCATGGTTTCCCAAAATTGCTTCAGGCAGATGCCAAGTTGATTCCTTTATAGAGGCAATGGCAAATGTTCTTCCCATTCATTGTTTGTGATCTTCTCCTTTTAATATGACTTCATTGTTGACAATCAGTAAAGCACATTTTTTTTAAAAATAAAAATAAAAAGTGTACATTTTATTAGTCTGATTCATTCTCAGCATGGCCATTATACTATAAATTGTTAATCAATGATAATGATTTCTTACAAGTCAGAGTCAGTTGTTTGAAAATTTTCAGCTTGACTCATCGGTCATATTATGCAATTGAGGCAAATGGCGTAAAAACCTGAATATGGGACTTATGTTTTCGTTATCAAATACAAGAAAATGAGGTGGCAGAAAGGAGGGTAACTAGATTCATTTGTGGAAGTTGCCTTAGAACACAATCAGTAACTGACAGAAGGGAGCTGGGTTGGAAGTCATTGCAAGACAGGAAGTTGGTGAAGAATGTGCTCGAAGTTTGTAAGGTGTATATAGGGGATAATGTTTGATGATTATTAATAGAAGAATTAAGATTAGGCCATAGAAGGAAAGAGATTACCATGACTACAAACTGGCAGGTGTAAAGGAATGTAAAAAATTTCTTTTGTGGGTAAGTAGTCAGGGATTGCAATAAATTGCCCAGGGAGGTGCTGAACAATTTATGAGAAACACTGAAAAGATTTAAAATTAAAAAAGGGCAATTGCAGTAGGGTGGTGATAGGTGTGAAGAGAAATTTCTACCAGGGCTCCAAATTAAATTAATAAACTTTCAAATGCCTTGTAAATGATTTTGAATGAAATACCCTTTTATAACCCCATAATTATACAAGCCAACATGCCTAAGCTCTCAGCCTCAAATTTCTTATGATCTGTTGCAGATATCAGATTTGTTTGCACTCTGTTAAATGATGACACAAGTTCCATTAATATTGTGCAATTTTTAGTCAGTAATCTTTCAGGGAATTTTCTTTTAAAAAGAACTGTTTTAATTTATGCTACCAGTGTAGCTGTTCTTAACAACATGAATTAAGTATTCAGTCATTTTCTGAATTCTGGCAAGTATTTCAGAGAAAAATAATTGAAAGTGGAATCTCTTCCTTTTGTCACTGCAATGTAACATTCTTTTAAAAAGTTATACAACTAACTGTTAGTCTAATCCAGGACCTCAACAAATGTAAGAGCATTTAAATATATAGATTTGCCTGATAAGGAGAAAAATCCTCTGAGCTAATAAAGCATGTCACAACATTGTTAAAAGAGAGATGGCATGCCAAACTGAAAATATTTATTTTATACAGAAAGAATATCAGACATTTTTGCTGCACTGAGTTCATTTATGTTGCTTAGGAATCAGTAAAAATCATCAGGTTACTCATTGAAGAAGAATGAGAGGGAGATTAGATTTAAGGTAGTCACTATTTTGATGTGTACTCAACTATTTTAAAAGAAAAAAGAAAAGACTCATACTTGGTATATTATTTGTAGCCATTTATCTGTGTGAAAGTGAGCTATTCTTGACTTGAGTGGGTCAAAAAAATGAGAGGAACAATTGTGCTATGTTTGCAGGCAAAAAAAGTGGGGAATGATATTTGAGTCTTTCAATTGCAGGGTAATTTTGTTATGTGCACTGCTAAGCACCTGTACCATAGGGAATGCCAAGTTACTAAGGATGGTGTTCTTTCATGTCCACATTGTGGGGAAGTGTCTCCACCAGATGACTGCACTTTGACCTTAAGTACCCAACGAAACCCAGTATATCTTCCAGAACTGCTTCCACCAAGGAAAATGTGAGTTAATAGTTAATACTTACCAATAAACAAGTTATCTAAAATGATGTGCTGTAAGTGTTTTTAATCTACTAAATGTTGTTGTGAAATAAAGATGCCAAGTAGAATAGAGAAACTGATCAGTTGCCTTAGTTGATGAAAGCAAGGTGTAGAATGATAGGAAACACAACATATAGGTATGATATGAGCATATAGTTTTATGTGGGCTTTCTAACAGCTAAATAGAACAAAATAAAAACTACCCTATTACCTTTTGATGCGTGAGGAAATTTTTAAATGATGATTTGACTAGATTTGCGCACAGAAGTACTTGGTTTCAAATCCCATCCCAGCAGTTGTTTTTTGATTTTGTAAAATCAGGTCAGACTGAATCAGTTCTTCAATATATAACCTGGTTGATTCTTGTCCCATTTTTAACACCTGAATCTAATCACCTGAAGTGATAAAAGTCCAAAATTAGATCTACCATCAAACATTCTGATTGGTGAATTAACAGAGAAACTATTGTTTCAAAACATTTAAGATGCTGCAAAAGAACTCGGGATTAATAGAGGAAAGTTTAGAATGCAGCTGGATGAGGTTATGTTTAAAGAATGAAATATAATTTGCTATGTATGGTTTGTTCTGGTAAAAAATATCCCACAAAAACAATTCTTGTAAAGATAGGCCAAGTCTTGTGCTTATGTAGTGACAAACTGTTCTTATTCTGAGCCAAGTCTGCACTTTTCAGTGTATATTAACTTCACTTTCAGAAAAAGAATGGTTTCTTTTGTTGTTACAAACCATTTATTTAGAATTAAAAAAAAATCTAGTGACTTGGCTATTATGCATGTTTTAGTAAACCTGTATAAATACCTTAAATGTGTTGATTTACCAAACTTACAAATATACAAAATCCAAGATTTCCCCACATGTCTTTTGCGTTTGACAAGTGTTACAGCAAATTGTTTATATTATGCCTTTCATTTCAGTAAATATTATGACAAGCATAATGGGCAAGCCACCAGATTTTTTTTTTTTTTTTTAATTCTTAACAAATGACGTATATCACTGATAGAAACCATTCTGTTTCACACTGTAAATCGTAACCTTAACTCTGAACATGATTGGACAACTTTTTGTCACTGCATAAGCATGACACTTGTCCAATTTTTACATGAATTGTTTTTGTGGGCTCTCATTTCTTTTTGTAAGCTGATCACTTATTCTGATTTGCCACTCAGATATAATGATTCCATTTGAAAATCAATGGATAGGGACATTGCTGATTTCAAGACATCTGTATTCAGCACCAATGATGCCCTTGCTCTCTGTATACAGTGGGTGAGCACCATGGCTGAGCAGTACTGACTGCCACACATTTAACTACCACTATAAGTATATTCTGAGTAACATCCAAATTGAGCATGGAAACAAAGTAAAATTTAAGATATTATTTAAATTGGCTAATCTCTATGCATAAAAGCAATTTGAGGTGTATAGCCTCATCCAGAGCAAAGCAATTAACCTTCAAATATGCACTAAAATTGTTCATGTTTTGGGTTGCCAGTGAATAAATACAGGGATAATGACCAATAGTAAACTTGAAGTAAAATTTAACACATTGGTTAAACTCTGTCTATTGTGAAAATTATAAGGGTAGAAAGTGATTTCACATAAGGGAGTAGATATATGGAAATTTACGAGTTTTAGACTTAAGTTATAGTCTGGGGGTAAAACTTTATCAGTATACCAAATTTCAGCTTTCTGTAGTTATGGAAAGTAATTTAGAGTCTTGACGATCATCAGTGAGTGAGTGAGTGAGTAAGCGTATAACAAAAGCAGTGAAATTTGCTTATGAATAACATCCAGACTAAGAACAAGAATGTAGCTTGTTTGCTAAGACTGCTGATCTCTATGTATAATAGATATTTTAGGCATGCAGCATCAATAAGAAATTAAGGAACAAAAATCACTTCGAGAACATGGTAGGCAATGCAGACTGGACTTGGCAGGTGCACTGCCATACCCACAGATAGTGAAAAACCTTATCTCCTGTAAAAGTTTCTGCAAGGAAGGACAGAGTGTTTCCAAGATTCTGTACATATTTTTATTTATAACAATTTGAAATAATATTCGCGGCTTAGCATTTGGGAGAACATGGGTTCAAATCCCTTCTGGCCACCCGGATATCAGTTTTCCATGGTTTCCTGAAATCACTCCTGGCAAATGCCAGGATGGTTTCTTCAGAAGGCCCTGGCTGAATTCCTTTCCATTTCATGCCCACCATCCTCTCCCAGCTCAAATGCTTTCCATATCAGTAAGCTGTATAGTCCAAAGGAAAAAATAAAATAAGAACTACATCTCATTGGAGTTCATAGTAATTTTTGTATCCAGCCATTATGGAGGATTTTAGATCCATGATCAGTAAAGATCCATTTTCACCGTAAAAAAAATTGTATAATGTTCAGATATATATTGCTCTTGAACTATTAATCATTCATTGAATGAGCTCTAAAAATTGTGTATGTGATATCCATTATAAAAACAACACCAGTAAAATTAATGTTTTCAGAAAACAATTTGTAAATTTATATTTAAACCAGTTGGTAAAGGTTGTGATTGGTAAAACATGTGGTTTCTCTATCAGAACTTGAAAGAATTAAAACAGCATGTGCCACACACTGCTTTGCTTGCTAAATATGATGTTGCATAGAAAGTTGTGATAGGTCTTGCAGCAATGTATAATTCCAATCATTTGTATAACAAAAGTAAGTGTACATATATCTTGATAGCAAAAAATTTAACTAATGCAAACAATTCACTGAAAAATAGCTTTCAGTAAAACTAGCATTCTTTGAAATGTCAAATATCTGGAACTTATTTTGGGAAACAGCTGATGCATTTTTAATCAAATGTTCAGGTAAATTTCTGCATTCAAACAAAACTGAGGAAAAAAGGAAGTTAAAATGTTCAGGATCGTTTAACAGTTTATGAATTCTAAATCATTAGTTGTTGAATAGATAATGGCAATGCAAGTGTTTTTATTTTATTTTATTTTCATATGTATTTCGCCTCTCATTGAGGCATCATCAGTGACAAATCTGTGTTAAAGCTTACACGTAGTTTTATATAACTTCTTAACATACGTTTTTCGTAATTCTAAATATGTAATGTTTTATGGTTGTATGTTACTTATTGTTTACAGTTATTGATTGTGGTTTGTAGCTGCACATCTATACTTTTTTTCCACAAAGCATGTTCAAATTGGATCATAATAGTCACAGTTTTTGCAATCCGGTGATTATAAACCATGTGCCATCTGTCTGCTTTGGCCATCTTGTTTGTTTATGTCACATCGCGTGTTGTCAGCGCCAGTTTTAAAAAGTTTTCTTATTCTGTTTTAGATTAATGTGTGATGTATGAGTGTGTGGGTTTATCAGAATTTTGTATTTATTTTATTTTCATGCCTGTCAAGTTTGTGTTTATTATCTTGAATAACATTTGGTTTGTAATATTTACCTGGTCAATCAGTAGCTGTAAGAGTGGAGACTTTCCTGGCATATGCTTGAAATGAAGTCTTCACGGGTGTACCACCGGATAGTGTTTTTAAAACACAATATTTTGACGACTAGCTCCGTTGTCTTCATCCGGTGTCGAGACATCAGCACAGGTTGGCTGACCGTCGGATACTGTGACAGCCCAGGTGCCACATCTCCTTATATAGGCCAACGGCTCTCTCCGACGCCTGTACCCGGCGTCTGGCAGTGAGTGGGCGGGGCTACAGTTGTTCGTTGCGGGCCGAGGAAGTTAATATTGGGCTGTTTGTGGCAGTTGCTGAACATGTGTGCCAAGCTCTCTACGTAGAGTTGCCAAAGCTGGTTTCCATGCCTCGCTAAGACATAGCCCACTATCTCTGTTGTAGGTATCAGCCAATCGAATTTCAATTGCTTCTTTGACTATGGAATCCCAAAAGTATGAGGTCCTAGCCAATATCATAATGTTGTTGAAGTCAACCCTATGGCCATGGTTGTACACATGCTCGGCGATCGCTGACTTGCTATACTGACTATACTTGCTATAAGGAGGTGCTACACCTGGGCTGTCTCAGTTTCCGATGGTCAGCCGACTTGTGCAGATGTCTCGACACTGGATGAAGACGACGGAGCTAGTCGTCGAAAGATCGTGTTTTCAAAACACTATCCGGCAGTACACCTGTGAAGACTTCATTTCAAACATACGCCGGGAAAGTCTCCGTTCTTATATCAAGCACCTTTACCGGGAGGAAATGTACCACCAAGTGAGGTATTTGGAAAAGCTACGTAAGAGGAAAGCCAGGTTGTTATGCTCCTTGGCCTTTCTCCAAAGATGCCGGGGCAGTGACATTGTTCCATGTTTTGTGATGGTTAGCCATCACATTGACAGCGCCAAAGCCAGAAGGATTCTCCATCGGGCTAGCCTTGCACTTCTTAGGGTGCACATTCGTTATATCCGGTGTGAGATCAATCATAATGCAGTATCTTTGCTGGAGTGCCACTTAAACTTGTCCAGCAAAATGTCATCTGATTCGTGGGACTGGGTAGATGCTGCTACATCCGCTCAAGAAAATTTGGAGCGGGAGAGAACGACAGCTAGACATCTGTCTAAATACAACCGTCTGGCAGGAACTCAGCATTCTAGGGAATGTCCTGATGTGAGTCGCACAGTGGTGAACTTGAGTGGATTGTAATTTGACGACACCAACATTTCTGTCTTATCCAAAGGACTCGACTTCTCTCTGGCACCAAGATGCGTGCCAACTCTTGGGATCATAAGCTCAGTCGAACAGGCAATTTGCACCTTCCTGGGAGAGACAGCGGAGGAGATCCGCAGAGAGATCTGCCGTGTCTCGGATAAAGCAAAACCCCCCAAGACCAATATAACTAGGGAGGAGCGGGAAGCACTTCATGCCTTGTGTTAGTAGAACAAGGAAGTTGTTGTCTTATCGGCGGACAAAGGAAATGCTACGGTACTGCTTATGACAGAACAGTATGAGGGGAAGATGAGGAATGTCCTTGATGATCCATCCTATCGCCGTCTACACAACGATCCTACCAGCAGGAGGAAGACTACGGTTTTGTTGAAGAAAGCTGAATTTTCTGCAGAGATCAAGAAGATACTCAGACCTCGTGCTGCCAAACCACCTCTGCTATATGGTCTGCCGAAGATACATAAAAAAGTGTACCACTGCGACCAATCGTCAGGAATATCAGAGCTCCGACTTATCCTCTGGCAAAAGATCTGATCCGTCTTTTGAGTCCTTCAGCTAGTCATTGCGACCACCATGTCAAGAATTCCACGGAATTTGTCAAGACCATCAAGGCCAAGAAACTGAAGGATTCTGACATAATGGTGAGCTTCGAGATCGTTTCATTATTCACCCGCGTCCCGTTGAAGGACACGCTGTAGCTGATACGCCAACAATTTGAACCAGCCATTGTGGAACTTTTCAGACATGTGCTGACGTCCACATATTTCACTTAGGGGAATACTACGAGCAAGTGGACGGCATTGCCATGGGATCGCCACTTTCTCGTGTAGTCTCCAACCTATAAATGGAGTATTTTGAAGAAAAAGTTCTGGAAAGTGCGGTTCTCAAACAGACATGTTTTTTCCACTATGTCAATGACAAATATGTCATGTGACCCCATGGCACCAAGGCTTTAAATGAGTTCTTAGAACATCTCAATGGAATTCATCCCAGCAAAAAGTTCACAATGGAACTGGATAAGGATGGCCACCTACCTTTCCTCGACATTCTAATTGAAAGAATGCCGGACAGAACGCTAAGACATAGCGTATAAAGAAAAGCAACCCACACGGACCAATATTTGGGAGCCACAAGTTTTCACCATCCTGTGCAACGTCAAACTGTTCTAAATACGCTTCTACACAGGGCTAGGGTGATTTCTGACGAAGATGAGAAATGTGATCACAACCCGACCCACCACGATGAATCTGGCGGGTCGGGTTGTGATCATATCTTTTCCCCCACCATATGTCTCGCCTCTCATAGGAATAAGGTTTCTCACCGTAATATTGTGCAATTTGTATGCTTCAGTGGTCAGGACTGGATGAGGACTTCATGAAAAATTTTAAGAAAATATTAGGTCAGCTGTTACCACAGCAGATATATTCCACCATCTTTGATGCTTTAGGCTGCCATTGTGGAGACATTCTTGCATTTTGAACACTGTTTGACTTATTTATCTTCTCATGGGTATCATTTGATTGCTGGAAAGATGCTTTTCTAGCCATATAGAATTTTAGTATGATTTTTTGATGATTGTAGTCCCAATACTGTTGACTTTATTATCAAATTCATCCCAGTATAAATACACCATAAGTACTTGACATGAAAGTTTTATACACAAAGCTGACACAACTAGATGACAGCTGTCTATTGATTCCACTACTCATGTTGTATATTCACCAAGTCAGACATGGTTCTATATAACTCAAAATTGTTGCACTTCCCCTCCCACCGTTCACATAATGTCATCGTCTCTACTGGGCATAGTAAATACTTGATCCTTCGGCCATCAAATGGTGTGACTGGAATTTGGCTGCAATGCCAAACTAATTCCTCTTGTGTGCGTGGAGACTTTCTCGGCGTACTGAATCAATGTAGTCTTCACGGGTGTGCAGCCGGATGATGTTTTGGAAACACAACGTTTCGATGACCAGCTCGGCTGTCTTCATCAGGTGTCCGGTGTCTACAGGCTGACGAAAGCTGGCAGTCACCGCGTGGACTGGCTTAGCCTCCCAGACGGACCTCCTAATATACCTGTCGGCGAGGTAGAGGATCCGCTCTGATAGTTCGGAACGGTGGCGGATCCTCTACCTCGCCGACAGGTATATTAGGAGGTCCGTCTGGGAGGCTAAGCCAGTCCACGCGGTGACTGCCAGCTTTCGTCAGCCTGTAGACACCGGACACCTGATGAAGACAGCCGAGCTGGTTGTCGAAACGTTGTGTTTCCAAAACACCATCCGGCTGCACACCAGTGAAGACTACATTGCTAAATCCTATTATGTTGTCATAGAATTTTGTGGAGAATCCACTACAATGGAATTAAATTTGATGATTTATCCCGGTAAAAAAGAGGATTCTAATATTGGATGTTATAGGATAATCCTGATAAACTGAGGGCAAAGTCAGGTAACATTGGATGGTTGCTAATGAGAAATTTTTCCTGGAAAAAAATGAATGAGAATTTTTTTAAGAGCAACGCCCAAAGTTTATGAACTAATTACATAATTAGATGGGTTTTTTGAATGGAAACAACATAATTCTCCCCACATCACTTATACATTTAGTGGATGAGTAACAGTTTTAAGCCTAGCTACAGAAGGATAAATCACGAAAATATCAGTCACTAGAAATAAAGATATTGTGGCATTGACACTTTATTAAACTAACTCTGTATCTGTTGTGATCTGTTTACAGATTTAATCTTTTCTAATTCTTTAAAAATTTCTGGAGTAGTGTTTCTTTGTCAGAAACACAAGAAAAGTCAGTACCAACATTAAAAGCCTTTTTTGTTGATTTAAAGTCTGTGGAAAATGATTAAGATAAAGGAGTCACTCAGTTTGTATCATCAGCAAAAGAGAATAGTGATGATTATGCTATGACCTGATCATTGGTCCCCAAAGACTTGGTGTGTTATATCATTCTAATTATTAAAAATAAAGAAAGGTTTTATTGATTTAATGTAGCTTGTTGGAATTGGAGGTAATTTTTGCAATCTATCCTATGATCTTAGGAAAATTGATTCCATGGCCATATTTTTGAACTGTTACATATTGTATTCTGGTAAAGAGAAACAAAACTGAGATATTTTCATTTCATGCTAGATTGGAAACCTAGATTGCCATAATATCTTGTCAGTTCTTGATATAATAATACAATAGAATTCATACAGGAAGGAATATTGCAATGTAACTAGCATTATAGTGGAAATGAAGGTGACTCTTCTAGCAGGGAAGCTGCCTCACTCCTTGTTCTCTCTACTTTCATATCTGAGAGTTTGAAATATTGGAAGACTTGTGTATGTGACAATACAACTGTTGAATTAATGAAATGCACTGGAAATAACACTTAAAGGTAACTGCATAGTGTATGTATAGGAGCTTTGTGAGAAGGGCTGCCAGATGACTAGGCCAAAGGTCTTGTATGCTCCATATGCAAAATGGCTTGAGCTAAAATACAGTTTGCTCATCGATGTCAAGGTCACTAGAGGCAGAAAAGGACTGGGACAAGGAATGGGAAAGAATTTGGCCATGGCCGTTTAAAGGAAGCATCTTGTCATTCGCTTGGAGTGACATGGAGAAACCATGGAAAACCCAAATCTGGATGCCTGGACAGGGATTTGTACAGGTGTCCTCCCAAATGTGAGCTTGGTGATACAGTAATTATTTGAAAAGTCCTTAATAATGCATTGCACATAAAATTGTCATTCAATACTGTAAGAGGATCATTCCATGTGCAGAAGTGGAGATTATAAATCAGGCACTAGACAATGGCCCTGAACAACTAATCACATTGATAACTCAACAGATATCTCAGAAATGTTGGTATGGTGGAGTAGATGTTGAATATGTATTTCTAGATTTTAAGCAAGTGTCTGGCTCCATTGATAGGGATAAACCATTGAATTATCTCTCCACAGAATAGTAATGCTGAATGAAGTTACAAAAAAAAACTGCATATATGTATGAGGGAAATTGCCACTGGAGTGTGTGCGCCATTGCAATTAAATTAAATAAATTAAAAAATTGTATCAGATATTTGTGTTACTTCGAGATCTGATAGAGGAATATGGTCTAGTGTAAACACTCTTTAAACTGGCATTGGAACATATGGCAGGATGTTCAGTATGACACAAAAGGAACATTTTAAAATTAGATATGTCAAATTAGTGATTAAGACAATCCTAATCAAATAAGGAAAAAGGCATAATACATAAAAATTCCTCATTTATAAAACATAACATGTAGCACCTTGAGGGAAAACAAAGCAAAAGAAAGCAAAACATGGAGATACAATAGTATAGAATAGAAAGCATACAACAATTAAGATATTTAAGCTGTATGATAAAGCAAATTATGTATTGAAAAGAAATCCAGAAGAAATATGTGTGTCCAATAAAACCTACTGTTTCAGCCCGACTCTTTCAAAATCTTGAAGAATACATCAGAAATGCGAGGAAACTATGCAAAGTTATCATCTGAAGAATCCTAACATACAGATTTCAAAACAGGACCTTTAGCGTATCAGATTAATGTATTCAAATGGAATATCTTCCATAGAAAACAGTGGAATAGGATATACCAAGAAATCTTTTATTATTGCCCAAACAATGATATAAAGTAGGCTAGACTTGAGGGACATAATTGAAAGTACCCTGTACCTGACGGTGTAGTGAATGGAGCATTTAATGAAAAGAACAAACTGCAAAGGCCAAAATAAATATGGAAAATATCTTCAGTACTGGATAAGGGCAGTGAATATCAGGAAATAATGCAGGCAATAATGCAGTCTGGCATAATTTGTCTGTGGGTTATGGAACCATTTAAGAAGAAAATTTTGGAATTGCTTATCCTAGGCTCATCCTCAAAACAGTTTGAAAGAAGAATTCAGAACTAAGTTGTGATTGTATTATTTTGGATTGTGTGTACCCACATAATTATATAGTGATTCAAAGCCAGTTGGAAATACAAAGGCTGTGGTTCTTTTTTTTTTTTAACCTCCTATTATGTAAATTATATAATGCAGTTATATTAATAAACAAATGTAGATAATAATGCACATGTTCAGCAGTTTTGCTTGAGACTATAAATTCAGTAACTCAAATATTTGAATGAGTTGCTGCAGTGTAGTTAGTCAGCTGAACTGTTAGTCTTGAAATTTTAAGATAGAACTTGAAAAAATCAAAATCTAAAAATGGATAGTTTTTTTGTGGATACATGGGTAATTTATGATCATATCACTGTGATTATAAAACCTGTGGTTGCTAAGTGTTCCTTTCATTAATTATTCTTAGAAGTGATGTGCTGAAGGTACCATATTTATGTTTTTCTCTTCTTTTTTTACTTAGACCATCAGCAAGGATAACTATCGTGGAAACCAAACTAGAATCTAATATTTGTGAAGATGTGATACAATGCCAAGTGAGCGAATCAGATGCTGGTCATCCATCGAAAGGAATGACATTACCTCTAGATAAGGAGAAACTAACACAGCTGGTGAACACAGCATGCAGCATACAAGTTGCAGGTGAACAGGAAGCTACAACATCCAGGTAGGTTCATACTATCTCATTTTGAAAAAAAGGACCACAGACACTAGATAGACATATAAATAATCATCCTGATTATCCAGACAAGGAGCAAATAAAGCAGAGCTTGCCTAAGGTGAAATATACAGGATAACAAGGAGCAAATGCCTGCTATGGTAAGGGTGATAGGTTAAAAGTCAGTGTGTCGCATGGTTGACTGAGTGGATTGTCTTTTGGATAGGTGACCGATTAGAAATTGATGGGGAGGGAAGCTTGGCTCTCCGTTCTAGTGTTCCACCTGGCGTCCTAAGATACCAATCTGTGGGTTGATCCTAGTATGCAATTGGATTAGTTATCATATTAGAGGCTGTATATAGTCACTGAGAATCTTAATAATGAAAACATTAACATAATACTTTCATACTTCAGTAGTTTATAGAGAGGTGACTATCTTACTGAATGAGAACATCACATACAATAGATTGCTTATTTATTAATCACTTGAAGACAAAGGAATACACTTTGCACATATAAACTGGATAACGTCTTACTATTGGTTGTGTAAGCACCTTAGAATTTTGTCAAATTCTAGCTCCTCACCTTTAGGTAGATATGAGGAAGCTAACTCTTTAGTAAAAGATAGTTTTGTTGCTTATATAGGTTAGGAGAGTGACGCTTTATATAGCATGCAGATACCATGACCAAACAGATTAAATAAACCCTTTTAGAAGCAGTAAAGGTATTTAAAAGTTAATAAAAGACCTAATTAAACTTTCTATGATGATAAGAAAACATTATCCTGGTAGGAAATAAGTTAGTTCACATAAATTCAATTTCCAAACAATAAACTTTGCTATAGGCCAATTTCACCATTTCTAAACCAATTTAAATGCAGTAAAGACTGTCAGTATTTAATAAAAGCCGTAAATAAACTTTGTATCACAGTAAACAAACACTAAGTCAACCGAAAATAAAATAATCAACAATAATTCAGTTTTGAAACAATGAACTACTACTATGTGAGCATTTCGTCATTTTTAAAACGATTTAAGATCAATAAAGTGGCTCAACATTTAATAAAACAACTAAATTAACTTTCTATAATGATATAAAAACCTTCTACTAACCTTAAATGTGATAATCCACAATAATTCAGTTCACCAAACAATAGGTTTTTGATATTTGGTATTTCATTATTTCTGCATACTTTCGAATGAAATAAAGTAGTTTTAAAGGAACAATAATTTAATAAAAGAATAAATTCACTAAAATTCCGCAGTTTCTGGACGTGTAAATAACTTAAATCAATTTTTAAACACTTCGTTAAATGCACTTCACTTTTAACATTTTTTATCACAGAATCCTAGTAAGCTTTCAGAATAAAAAGTAGATTTCTTGAAAGATCCAAAAATATAGTTTCACATATTTTAATTTCAGGCCATTCCATGCAGTAGAACCGATTTTATAAAGATTTTGGAAATTATTTCATCATGAAACCATGTGCCAAGTTTAGGGATTTATTACAGCCAATCGAAGTTAGGTACAGCGATAAGACAACTTTCAAAATACGCAATTTAATTCAGAGAATATTCTGGTAATTTTACATTTTTGATAAAAGCAGTAGAAGTAAAGTTATTAAATTAAAACACATATATCATTTTTGTAAATCTTGTCAAAGCTTTAATTTCACTATCCGGGCATCAATCTCAATAAAACTTATACCATTAAACTCAGGAATTTTTGGAGAACACGTTGACATAAATATTATTTAGATAAATTGCGATTCAGCAGAAATGATGAAATTATGCAAGCTCAATAGAATAGGTATTCCCCCCAAGCAGGAAGTAGGTCGCCTCATACGCGTAGATTAAAATAGACCTTTAAAACCAAGCACTTAAAGTTACTCACTGCATATCCACTGATTCTCTATTAAAAAAGTCTAAACACTGTCAGCCTTTAATTACCGTATATCTGTTTGGTTACCGAGTTAACTAAGGCACATTTTTGCTAGGAGGCAGCAGAAAGCTGTGCTTAGGCTGTGATGTCATAGAACCTATATAATCTGGTGCGGGCATGATATTCCATCTTTACTTCTTTTGCAAGCTGGGCATTATGTGCGTATAGTCTGTGCAAGTGGAGTCGGTGGGGAGAAAGGCGGTTGAGGAGGAGCTACAGAGTCGGCCATCTTTGGACTTTTGTGTATGGCGCGCAAGGTTAACTAGTAACATGAACTTGTAAATTTTCATCAGGGGTTCGGTCGGTTCAAATATCTCTCCACAACTTTCAAACTTTGGAAAAGTGTGTTCGATTTGCCAGCTCAACTGTTAAATGCTATTTTGAACTTTTGATTTCTTTTAAATAAACTTGAAATTTTCGGAAAGTGAACTGTTATTATTTCATAGTTATCTTACAACCTTTTCTCTATTTGTGGTGTAACAATATTGTGGCGACCTCCAGCATTTAGGTTGAGTTATCCGGCTACATGGTCAAACCAAAATTATTTTATAGATTTTCTACAGAACTTTGAGCCAACCACAAACTGTTAGTTGAAGCACTAAGACTATACTACAGCCCCGGTATCAGCCTAGGGTCTTACAGTTGGTTAAATAATACTTGCAGTGCGTTACTAAGATTGGCAGATATCTAACTAACATTGTTGGTTGGCTAAGGGATAGACCCAATACCCTATCATGAGATGAGATGAGTGACTGTCATATTATTCTAAGTCCAACTAATGAGGATATCGCATAGTGGATCAAATAGGCTTCGGTACCTGTAAGTGTTCCTACGTGATGTCCATGTTGCTGGTGTTGGAAGATGGTCTTGAGCCTTCAGTAATGGAAGGACGACTCACTACCTGGCCTACTGCAAGACTTCAGGAAAACTCGTTAACACTGTGGAGGGGGTAAGAAATTCTTCTAATTGGCTTCCATATCACCACCAAAATATTTTATTAAGTGTGTGCTCCTTAATTAGTTTCTTCTGCACCACCTGTCTGCACGGGCTCCCAAAGGTGTACAAGTAGGGCTTACCCATGAAGCCAATAGTAAGCACGATAGGAGTGCCTACGTATGGTTTGCTAAATATCTAACGTCTGTCTTGAGTAGGTCAATTGGCAAATGTGAACACCACATCAAGAACTCGGCTCAGTTCGTCGAACATCTACTACAACTGAGACTGTTGGCTTGATCTTATGGTCAGTTTCGACAACATCATATCACTTTTCACCAGGGTTCCTCTCAATGAAACACTTGAGCTAATTGGTAAGAAATTTGGGACCGAGCTCACAAAACTGTTCAGCTTCATTCTAACATCAACATACTTTCTTTTTGATGGACAGTATTATGAATAAACTGATGGTGTAGATATAGGCAGTGCACTGTCACTTATGGTTGCCAACATGTACATGGAACATTTCGAGGATAAAGCTCTGGAATCGGCAGAATTAAAACTGACAGTCTTCTACAGATATGTTGATGACACATTCGTCCTTTGGTTCCATGGAAAAGAAGAACTTCAAGCTTTTCTGCAACACCTGGACTCCATCCACAGCCAAATAAAAATCACCATGGAGGTGGAGCAAAACTTTCAACTACCCTTGATGTACTGGTAAAGAGAAGACCAGACGGCACTTTGGGACACTGTTATTTACCAAAAGGCTACTCACACAGACCAATATTTGCATGCCTCTAGCTGCCACCATTCATCACAGGGGAAGGAGTGCTGAATACACTGCTCAACAGAGCCTGTGTGATTTCTGACTAAGTCAGTCTGTTTGCAGAACTAGCACACCTCAACGTGTTCCAGAATAATGTCTACAACAACTGCTAAATTCGACACACCTTCAATCAGAAGACCACTCCAGAACTAACAACCGAGGAGACAAAACAAGAGCCATAGCCTTCATCCCATACACTGTCAACGTATCAAGCAAGGTTGGCAGAATTCTATGCCGACATCACATCAAGTGTGTTTACTTCCCACCAGCATTGACCAAAGTACTTCTAAGCTCCTTTAAAGATTACCTGGGGCTAGGGAAACCTGGCATACATCACATACCATGTGAGTGTGGAAAATCATTTTGTGGACAGACCATTCACACTATTGAAGAACGGTACACGGAACATAAGCAGTACACAGATATAAGAGATCTGTACCAGAAGTGTACAACCTTCTTTCATATCTTACCTCCTGACAATTTTAGTGTCATATGCCGGGTTTGAGCATCAACAGTAAAGCTTCTCTTACTCCCTACATGCTGCAGTTTCCTTAGTTCACTTGCAGTGTGGATTTGTTGACAAAGTGTTTCATACATTTGTCACATATTGCTATCATAAAAAAAATGACGGAAAGATTGGAGCAACTTATTTGCATTAAATTTTGCTTTAAACTCAAAATGAGTTGTGCAGAGACCATCGAAATGATGAGGACAGCATTTCGGGATGAGTGTATTAGCAAATTCACAAAAAAGGGGTGATTTCAGTGGTTCAAAGATGGCCGCACATCTTTTGATAGTAACTCATGCTCTGGGCGGCCTTTCACGATAAAAACTCTGGATAATATTGAACGTGTGAGACTTACGATCAATAAAGATTGTCAATTGTCTGTGTGAGAACTAGAATATGATATTGGAATACCGAAAACTGGTGTTTGGAAGATTTTAACTGAAAATTTGCAAATAGTTTGCATGTGTGCAAAATTCACTCCGAAATTGCTAATGGTGGAGCAGAAAAGCCTTCGCCTTTGAATCGCTCAGGACAATTTTGAAATGGTCAATAATGATGAAAGTCTGCTTAAAAATATTATTACTGGTGATGAATCATGGGTTTATGGTTATGATCCCAAAACAAAATGATAGTCTTCAGAGTGGAAAGTGTCATCAGAGCCACGACCGAAAAAAGTCCACCAATGTTGGAGAAATGTCAAGTTATTGGTGTGTTGTGCATACAGAAATGCTCCTAATGGTCAGACAATCAACAAAGAATATTACTTGAAGTAATGAAAAGATTACATGACACAATTAGAAGAAAACCGTATCAGTTTTGGTCAAGCGGTAATTGGCTTCTTCGTCATGATAATGCACCAGCATGTGCATCGAACTTCGTGCAGCAATATTTGACAAATCACAATGTCATACAGCTCCATCAGCCTCCATACAGTCCTGACATAGCTCCCTGTGACCTTTGGCTGTTCCACCCAAAACTAAAACGCTCTAAAGGTGACACTAAAAAACTATTTCCAGAACTGCTTCAAAAAGTGGAAAGACCGTTGGGACCATATTATTCAATCAGATGGGGACTATTTTGAGGGATGTCACTAGCCTGATGACACAGAATAACAGCAGCAGGGAAATAGGAAGTAAGGTTAGATATTTTTGGGACAGACCTGGTACCGCAGCCGTCAAAAGCAGCTATTCCTGAACATTGCCTAGAGACCTGGTATACTATCAGATATGAAGACACTTTTGGGACTGTGTGTACAAAAAGGCCATTGATATCTGGCTGCAAAACAATCTTACCAACTAGGGCAATGGGTTCCAGCTAAGTCAGGCATGGAACCTTGCACTGAAGCAGCTCCAAAAACAGCAGAGTTAGGGCACCAAACGTAACAAAGGCAGCATGTGGACTGAAGACCACTGCTCAACACTTGGGAGGGGACCACCGCTACTGGAGTGCCACAGTGGGAGTGGAGTGGAGGAGTCGACAGGTATAAGTATCGCCCCTGCGAGTCCAGCATGCAGTCTCGTCCCAGCCTACGCTCTTCACACCAATCACAGATGTAAGATGAATATGTTGGCACATTACGCTGTCTAAAATTCATCAAACAACAGTCAATTGATCCAGCCACAGGCCCGAGAAATCTTCAAGCAATAAGAAAATAAATGTAGACCTTATATGAGATGAATAAAAAAATTATGAGTGGTCTGCTTTAATAGCTTTTAACAAAGGAACGCAGAATTTCTTAAGCTTCCATCAGCGAGACACTTTTTTTATGCAACATATTTTCATATTGTTACCGATTGCTTGGCAATTTGTCTACCATACTGAAAGCCAACAGGACTGTAGCATCATACAAAAATCATCATCAAGTTTCAGTTCATTGTAGGTACCACAAATTTAATTTATTTTGAGTTTGTTTTTCCAAATTAGAAAAAATGGTACGTGACAGTATAATATACCACTGTAATAACACACAAGTACTTGTATGCAAAACCTGGCATCATTAACCTGGTGACTCCACACCTGTCTTTGAGGATATCTGTATCTACATAGAAATTAATGGCTCACTTCAGGGTCTGACTGTTAAAGTTTACTGCTTGCATGGGGAATGTGGATACAGCATGCATTTAAACTATAGCTGTTAATGTTGCCTAGTGATTCTTTGTCTTGGTTGCCAGTCACCTGTGGTAACCTCAGGAGATAAAGGTATGTTCATCAATAATTTTTTACTGTAGACTATTAATGAAGTTTCAAAACAGTATATTGTTCAAAGTTCTTTACATCATATGGTACCAAAATATAAGACATTGGATTCCTCTCCAAGATAATGTTTGCAGGTTAAACCAATGATACAAGCAGCAAACAGCTTCCGATGGTTCCCAAAATTTATCAAAGTTCTATATCATCAAAAAGACAACCTCTTTTCAATCAGATGTTAAAGTGCGGCTACTATGGAGGACTACTCTACACTGCGATACTTCCATGTTCAATCTCTTCCACCTTGCACATGGTGCAGCCCCCTCTACATGTGTATGTCCTATCTCTACTAAGTCTCTTGAAACACTGACTCCGACATGGCTGCTCAGGCATCTTTTATAGAGGATCGGATCTCTTACGAATTTTTCCCAAGTCTTGCACAATCATTATCCTTATTTTTTCTCTGAACTTCCTGAAAATTTTGTATATTATACCTACCAGTCTAAATGTCAAAATAAATCGTAAATTTTTCTCAAAATGCAACCATTCTTTAATAAAAAATTACTGAAGTTATACAATGTGATATTTCCTTTAATTCAAAACGTCTTTGAGCTTGTATGGTACTTCTTTACTTAAAACATTCTACAGAAAATCCTCTAACTTTTGATATATAACATTCTTACTGTATTTCATAGTAAAAACTATTTTTTACTGTTATTGCTTACTTACAAAATTATGAGTACTACTGATCTTTAATTCATTTCAAACTTTATAGAATTTAATTTTCTGTTTGATGGTTATGTTTTTTATTTGCTATCTAATATCCTTTATACAACTTACTTTCTTAAACTCGTAATCTGTTTCTGAAGCTTTATGACATCATCCCGCCATTTTCTCATTCAAATTTCGAATATTCTTTTCTGCTTTTCAGCCAAAATATTACTTTTATCTTTACAAAAATCACTCTACATGCACAGTAAAGAGCCTACTTTGTTTCGAATATACTTTCTTTGCTGTGACTAACTGAACTCTGCACAATTTGAAATATAGACTGTGCAAAGACATATTTTTCTTCCAAAATGCTCATGTCTGTTATGACTACAAACTCTAATTTTCTATATAATATAGTTCGAATTTTTCTGAATCTTTTGAGCTATAAAGCTTCACTGTAACTTAAAACTTGGAGTTGTGAAATTAAAAAAAAAAAAAAATACTTTTGGCACCATTATTCCCCACATGTTTCAAATTCACAGTAAACTTCAAATATCTCCTCAGTACTATTTTATTGACCTAAAGTGTAGTATCTCATTTGACTTGTAATTTCCTACTCCACATCTGTACACAAAGGGAATAAAATCTGTTAGACAATAAGTCAAACTTCATATATACTATATGTTTACATTTCATTACAATAAAATTTTACTGTTTGATGTTACTTTTTATTTGGAAACTACTAGAAAATGACTCTAAACATGTTTTGCTATTGATTTCTTATGAGCTCACAGCTTTTAAGTAATTTTGATAATGTATTGGCAAAATTAAGGTTATATGAGAACTCCTCAGTCTATGTCCTTACTCAGTGTCTTAACTCTTCAGTACATTTCCATACTAATTACAAAAAATCCTAAGGGACCAGCATCTCCAACCTATAGGTTAAAACCTCCTTATCTGTGTAAAAGATACATTACATTTCTTAGAATATCTTGCCATGATACCCACATCCTCGCTTCCTGAAAGCATCTTGGTCACTATTGGTGACACATCCCTCTTCATGAATATGCTCACATTGGCATGGTCTTTGTGCCATGGAATAATTTACAGAGCATCAAATGCCCAGTCTGCACCTCACAAAATAGGCTTCAGCAGCCTCCTAAAATGTCTGCAAACTTCTAATACATAAATGCAAACAGCTTCTTTCTTTTGCAACAGAATTAAGTAGCAAAACCTGCAAAATGATTACTGCCATGCTGAACATGTTGAGTGAGTGGTTAATTCTCAGGATTGACTTTTGGGATATCTTGGACTCAAATCCCTGTCTGGCCATCCAGTTTTCCACATTCTCCCCCAGGTGGGGGTGGGGGACACCTTGTATGTGGACCCTGACACCAGCAGAATATTTCCCATTGAGGGACATGCTACATATGAGACATGCAGGGTTATATACCAACTGATGTGTTCAATTTGTTTGTGGCCTTGACTTTGTACCCTTGTTGAAAAGAATGAATGGCCACTGGCAGACTGTATATAGAGTCTTAACCAAATGATCTTAAGCAATCTTACATGTACACACTCAGGGTTGTAAGAAATTTGTCTGAAAGTATCATTTCCTTAATGTTCTAATATTGCGAATTGGCATATCAACATATCTTGGGTGTAAGACATTCTGCCCTTAATCTCAGACAGCAAATCCTTTCTGTCACTTTTCCTTCATGTGCTGGTTGGATTCTACATACCGAGGCCATGACTCATTCTGTTAATTATTATTACTTTACTGTTATTATTTCTTTTTCTTTATTTTCTTTTTTAATGTATTTCCATCTTAATATAATTTAGTTAAAAAGATTTGTGTGTACTGCCTTTGCTCGTCTGCTTCTGGCAAAACCATTCCAGCCTCTCACCATTCTGTTTACCTGTTGAGTCAATACAGTATCATAACCAGGTCTTCCTTAATAACGAATAATTGATATTCGACAGAAAATGTTCTGTCTGGGTACTGTTGGGCACAGGTAGAGATCATAAAAAAACTTCAAATACATGTTGAACTTCCTGAGTTGTTTAATAAGTGCTGCGGTGGCACATATTACCACAACAATTGCAGCAATGAATGAAGGATCAGATATTAATTATTCTGGTGTTTTTACCTCTGAAAATGAGGAGAAATAACAACAATGCAAAAACTTGGTGATAAAAATGCATTAAAATTAAAACAGAAATAATGTGCTAATGGATGCTTACACAAAAAAATAAAACATATCACTAAAAAAAGTGTGGTCAGAGATTCAAACTCCCATAACCCATATACCAAACTGTTACTGTTATATAATTGTGAGTTAAAATTTTATGGTTGATTTTCTTGATATGTGCAACTCACCACTGCTCAACCTCTGAGGTCTGCTTCATGCCCCTAAAATCTGAGCATAATCCATGACCCAAATGCCTGGTGGTCTTCTTGTCAGTATTCTCTTGCCTAAAATGCCAATTAGAAACCAGTAAAGGAAAGAAAGGTTACAAGATAATGTTAAACATATATCTAAATGATACTGATCAAGCAACACTCAAAAAGCATAAACTAACTTTTCTTCTTTTTCTGCACTTCACAGGTTGCCTGTTCTGGCTTCACACTTCATTCGATCTTCTACTTTGCTTTCTGACCTTTCTACTGCCTTTTGGTTTGTAAGATGGCATTTGATTTGTAAGTCTTTCACTGTCCATTCTTTCCTGATACTACTGAATTTTGTCATTTGTGGGGCGAAAAAGGGAACTCTTCTCTTAGTTCATCATTTATTATTTTGTCTAATTTATTGTGTTCTTTGACTTCATCTCGGCTGCTTGTATTCTTGATCTATCTCTGTGAGATGGAATCCACATTTTACAGCCTTACAACAGTACGATCAATGCCATTGTCTTGTAAAATTGTGTTGAATCTTTCCTAGTTTTATTTTTCAGTGTCCTGGTATGCTCTCAATTGTCCTGATTCATGCCTGTTAGGCCTAGATAAAGGTGTCATATTTTCTTAGCAGCTCTGCCAGCAAACACTACTCCCACATCATAAAGGTGAAAGCCACATGATCCTTTGAAAATGCACTCTGATCAGAATATCTTTATATATAAAGATGAATGTATGTTTGTTTGTTTGTTTGTTGGTTTGTTTGTTCTTCATACAAATCCACAGTTTTCATCCAATCTCGATGAAACTTTGCACACTTATCCTTTGAAACAAGAAGAAAAATACTGTCTACATTTGGTTGAAAAGTTATCTGTATAAATAACACATGTTGTGTCATAACTTCGAAATACGGCGATAGACAAACACGTTGGATGTGGACGTCTCCAGACCGTGTTTCCCTGTAGTGAACTGGCAGCTCAGTGGCTAAAGAGCTTGCTTACGAACGTCGTGGTCTCCGGTTCAAGTCTCCGTGGAGGCCAAGATTTTTAAAAATTGTTTTTGATCGTAAGAGTCAGGCCTGGGCCGTAGGTTATTTGGATTGAATGTTAAACTGTAGATATTATAAAGTTAGGGGTGCAATGCGAGGCAAATCGTAGGTAGTCTTGCAATTTTGTAGGTGTACACTTTTTTACATTATAATGATCCCTCAGGTGTTGTTCGCAGTCAGTGTGTGAGTGTGAACCACAGTAATACTAATATAAATACGGAATTAAGTCTCTGTCTTTTTGGTACGTTTTGACGACTATATGGCTATATCGTTGTGATGGAATTTTATAAGGAAAGCTACATGAAGGGCACAGGATATTTTATCCAGTATGATTAACAGTTGTAGTCACGAAATTTTGAAATCTTATCGAATAGTGACAGAAATATGTTGGAAATTGATTCTCTTCAAGAGGCAGGTTCGACGGTAGAATGATATAGTGATAGCTTTCCTGTCATATTATGCCAACTCGATATTGTTTGGGACCAATCCTTCGTTACCAACAACCTTTTATATTTAATTCTGGCAAAAAAAATTCTTAATCCACGCGTACGAAGTTGCGGGTACGAGGCTAGTAATATATAACGATGGTTCAGAACAATACTGTCATAACTAACATTTGTTAAATTTTGCAGTACAGCAAATTAAAAGTTCCACTTTTTACTAAAAATCATAATCAACACTTTAACTATTAGAGCTGCCTATGAAATCTTTTAAAATAATTGTTTTTCAGTGTAGTGCAATGATTATGTTTTTGGATATTTTTGGAGGCGTAATTATTGTTAAATCTATAAGTAGTAACCATTTATGTACTAACAATCATATTGAACTGAACTTATTTAGTATCAATATATAGTTAAGCACATGAAAATTATATTATGAAAGTATGAAGTCATTGTTGATAGTATTGAGAAGTAAATATCATTTTATTGTTGTTTTAACACCTTTCTATTTACAAAGTCATTTTGTATATGGATATAGTTTAGTGTATCACAACAATATCTTTGTTTTAAGAATATAAGAAAAAAGAAGAAGAAAATTGTAATGCAATTTTATGGAAATCCCATTCATCATCAAGTAAATAAGAAATAAAATATTAAGTAAAAATGTAATAACACAATACAATGTAATGGAAATACTCTTAATATCTCATTCATCTGGTTGAACCAGGGCCGCATTTAGGCTCTGCGGGCCCCCTGTCGGCAGTGGCTGGATTCTTAAATTTCGAAATATTCGAAATTCGACCTAAAAAATTTATGGGCGACCTTTTTTCTAGCTCTACTACCTGCCCAGGCAAGGGTTGTGGTTGGTGAGGGGCCCCTCTTTGTGGTGTGGGCCCCCCTTTGTGGTGCGGGCCCCTAGGCTACAGCCTATGTAGCCTATGCTTAAATGCGGCCCTGGGTTGAACATGGGTACCATGTTTTAGGATGTGGCAGAAGTTATGGAGAGCAGTTGGTATAATGGTTTTATGACAAAGTGACATTAAATCTGAATATATTTAATCTGTAATTGGCAGTGTTGACGAATAATCATATAGCAGTGTGCTACATAATGTTCTATACTTGGCCTACAACCTCAAAAGTTGTGTATCAAATCAGTTTTTTTGTAGTCTGTGTCATATTCTTACTTGAATGGCATGATCCATGGTTTTTTCTTGTTCTCCAGCAATACTTTTATCCCAGACCAGCTTACCCTTTCATTACTGTCAGCTTTTGTCCAGCCCTTAACTTTTGAGGAAGCTTTGAAGTCAACGAAATCATTCTGTGGCATCTCGCATACAACATACCACTTCCCATCTCATTTCACCATGGCTGCCAGTGTGCTTGACTGTTGTTATGTATAAATGTTCACCCTATTTTTGGCTTTCTTTATATCACTATGCATACTATGCCCTTCATTCTGAGAGTCTCTCTTTCCAAGAAACTTGTGCAAATGAATTAATTGACAGGGTAAAACATAGATAAAATAGGTAAAAATACATAACAGTATCTATTGTGGTCACTCCAATAATCCAAAAAGAAAAAAAATTGATAGCCATTCATTCATTCCACCTTGAGGAGTCTGTAGGTATGGCTAGCTATTTCTATACTGCCTCTATGCTCAGTGGCAACATAAAAAAGTTATACTTAAGATTAAAGTTTCTCTTGGCATTGAGAATTAATATAGTCTTCTCAGATGACTAGCTGAGTGAGCAGGGTGTTTTCACACATTTCAGCGATCAGAATCTCTGTCGCCACCTTCTGGTGAAGTTGCCGAAATGTCATATGAAAACACCCTGCTCACTTGGCTTGTCATGAAAAATGATCCCTTTCACTTCATAAATTGCACATTTTCAGATTATAAGAGCTGAGCTTTCATTTATAGTATATTAAAGATACACCACAATAGGTCTCGTTGAGTACCTGTTGCAAATCAAAACAGGCACACTGAAATGCATGGTTGTTTTGAGCTTTCAGCTTATTACCATCTTTCTCTAAATGAGCCATTTCCTCATTTCTAAAATTTTTCTGGATGATACCTTCCAAACTAACCTTTATTTCTGTTCTGCAATGTTATAGGCCCCTCACACATCATATTCATTATTACATGCTTCTTTTTTTGTTTTTGAAACATCAAAGGTTCTATTCCTCATTAAAAACCTTTTTGTACATCCAAGATGATCCACATGCCTTTCCCCCCCTTCAGAATTTCTGAAAAGTTTTTTCTGAAAAACCTTTTTGTTAATGCAAGGTGTTGCACATACTTTCTGTCCTCCTGGATATCTGAATGTACATTTTGTGCATTGTTTCAGACACTCTGAGAGCTATCCAGGTACTGACATGCACTGTCCTTTCTAATGTAATGTGATTCCACTTTTTTGAAAGAACCTGTATGTTCCCTCCCTTGCATAATTTCTTCTGATGTGCGACAGGGATTAGTGTGTTTGCCAAGTTCACTTTCACTGATTATGCCTTCAGGACTAGTTTTTCTTAAAATTGTCTTCATCCACTGATTAGTAATATCAAATATATGCAAAAACATTGTTTTTCTTATATAAAAACTCATGTCATTACCTTCCTGATAATAAGTTTCACTTGTATGTTTTGCAGCCTAATGGCTACTTTTCTATGGTCCATTGTGTTTTGTGTTCTCGAAAGTAACAAACCATTGTTTCTTCCTTCCGCTAATTCCATTGGCACCATAATTGCTGCTTGATTCATACTGAGCTTTTGACAATACAGTAAAAATATTGGTACTACATATTGTATACCAAACTATGTTTCATCATTCCCTACAGCTCTGTAATTATTCACACACTGTTAAAAGATTGTTGTTTAGGTTATCTACAATATATTGTGTAATATCATCAATAAATAAATACTATAAATTACATGTTGGTAAAGCTTACTTACTTCAGTAACATACTACAATGGAGGAAAACTAATACTTTAATACCACTATCAATATATTATCACTTCAGCTGATTATTTTAAACTTTTCTTGAGACAAAAAGTTGACAAGACAAAAAGTAAGCTTTCTTAATGAGTATTGCTTTCACCAAATTACATTTTAAAGTTCAGTTGTACCAACATAACAGTGCTGAATGATTGTTTAACAGTTCAATGATACACAATCGTAACAACACTTATGATGTTAAGCAACATGAGTCATGGACATTATAGATGTCAGAGTATCATTATGTATATTATTATTATTATTATTATTATTATTATTATTATTGCAGCTATATCAATCCTTTTTTCAGGATGTAGCCTCTTTAAGCCTAATGAGCTATATATTAGAATTTAATTCTACATAGTGTTGCTGTAGTTCTTTCCAGGCCGATCGATCCTGAGCCGCCCTCTTCCAGTTCACGCCTGTAACTCGACGTATATCCTTATCCCAGCGATCCGGGGGTCTTCCTCTTGCTCTTTTCAGGTTTCTCGGTATCCAGTCCAGCACTACCGTAGTCCATCTTTCATCTCTTTTGCGAGCAACATGACCGGCCCATTGCCATTTTTGGGTCATGACTCTTTTTAAGATGTCTGTTACTTTAGTTATTGAACGGATGTGCACAGCCCTTTTCCTGTCTCTTCTTGTAAACCCTAGCATTGCTCTTTCCATACTTCGCTGGGCAGTTCTCAGTTTTTGCTTCGTGTGACTATTTAGGGTCCAAGTCTGGCAGGCATATGTGAGGACCGGTAATACACATTGTTCAAATACCTGTTTTTTAAGATGTATTGGCATGTTCGATTTAAAAACTATGGAATTTCTTCCATATGCTCTCCAGCCCAGCTTTATCCGTCTGTAGATCTCAGGCTTTGAGTCACCATTCATATTGATCAGTTGGCCAAGATAGATGTACTGATCTACGAACTCAATACCAGAATCTTTCATGTCCGCCTTGTCTTTATCTTTTTCTGCCCATTTGTTTTGCATGATTTTGCTTTTTGATATATTTATTTTAAGCTACACCAGCAAGGGTAGAGATACTATATTATTTCACTGCCTGCACATGGTGTTTGCATATAGAAAGACAACATAACTTCATTTTCTACAAAAATATCAGTTAGGATAGTATTGTTCTGAAATGACATTAAGAGAGGAGGAAAGGTGCATTAAAACTAGGACATTCTGGCTAGTGGAGAAAACCCTGACACAAAATAGGCAGTTTTGGAGGCCTTAAGGTGGCAGCCCTACCACCCAACTACCCTGACAAGAGATTGGTACCCTCTTATAGGGAAAAATATTAGTTTTCAGAAGCTTCATACAAGGAAAAAGCTAGACGGTTTTATCAAAATGCCTAAATTTTGTTTTTTATTTACACTAAAATCAAATGCATTTCATAGACCAACATTTTAAATTTTGCTATGTTCTCTAATTTTACTGTGGCTTCTTTTGTCTGATCAGATGGCAACAGAATAAATACATAACTCATTTTGTAATGTCACTTTCCTTCTTGTGTGAATTGTTTTCTTTCTTAATCCTTTATGACCTTTTCATACAGAAAAAGGGCAAATTTAGCTGTAGTTATTTCTTCCTATTAGTATTTCTAAAAAAAATTGTTTGTTTTTGTTGCAGAAATATGGAGGAGAACTTATATTTTGCAGCAATGACTGGGAATGCAGAGAAAATTCTGCAGTCCCTAGGTAAGTTTGCTGTCGATTATATTGTAATAAAAAACCTGACCAATATGATAATTAAATAAAAATGATGCTATATTGATAGAATTGACAATGACAAGGAAATAGTTTATTTAGTTAGATTAATAACATTAGTTTATAGAATAGAAAGAATTTTTGCTTTCAAAAGCTTCACCACTGCTACAGTATCGTTGATACTGTCTGCAAAATTTATTGAACAGGTGCTATGCACTTATATCTTGTAAACATTGTTTTTACTGTTGTAAATATGGTGTTTATTGTTTATTTTTAATAAAGGGCAAATTGGTGGTTACAGATGTGTTAATAAACAAATGTATGCTGCAGCAGGTGTAAAGAATCCTTGTCGCTTACTACATTCATTATTCTTTTGTGTTTTGGAGACTGTCTTGCCTTGAGTTTAATCATCCTCAGTGGTTTGATTTCAAAAGTTAGTCATGCAGTTCCAGATTAAAATTCTGATGGGGCCAGGAATTTTTAAGGGTTGTGTTTGATCATTGTGAGCTATGCCAGGATGTTTCATGGCTCGGATTCCACGTTAAACTGTAGGTCTCAGAGGAAAGGAACTGGCAGTCCTATTTCTGACATATTGGCTTAGTATGTCTCATTCAGGAGGATCCAGCCAACCGATGGGTTGTGGACTAAATTAGTTTTTGAAATTTACTCACTAAGCATTAATACGAGAGTAGGCTGAAAAGTAATGCACACATACTTGTAGAAATCGGACAAAAACGGTTAGGAAGATTGGGCAGAAAGTAAATTAAAGTACAATTCTTAAGCTTCAGAATCATATATTTATTTTTCAACATAGTCACCATTGAGACTAATACATTTCTCCCAACGTGCAACAAGTTTTTTCATTCCGTCACTGAAAAATTCCTCAGACTTTCCTCGAATCCAGGACTTGATGCCTGCTTTCACTTCATCGTCCGAGGTGTAATGTTTACCCTTGAGGTCTCTCTTGAGTAGAAGAAAAAAATAAAAATCGCTAGGCGCAAGATCGGGGGAATAAGGAGGGTGTGGAAGCTGTTCAAACTTCAGCTTTCTCATTGCCTCTTCAGTTGCACGTGAGGTGTGTGGACGAGCGTTGTCATGATGCAAGATTATTGGCTCCAGGCTGCCTCTGACATGACAAACTCGATGTCGGAGGTGTTGTAGAGTCTGTATGTAGTGAGAAGAATTTACCGTTGCACCTCGTTCCAGATAATCGGTCACATAAACTCGATGAGCATCCCAAAACACAGACAAAAGATTTTTTTTTTTTTTGCGGATGGTTGTGTTTTGAATTTTTTTTTTCTGAGGAGAAGACAAATGTCGATACTCAGTGCTTTGTATTTTCTCTTCTGGGTTGTAATGATGCACCCATGACTCGTCCCCCGTCACAATATTCAAAAGAAAGTCGTCTCCTCCATCATAGTAGTGCTGCAAAAGTTGCTGGCAGCATTCCTTTAGGCGCTGTTTGTTCTCGTCTATTAAACGGCGTGGTACCCATTGTGCACAGACTTTATGGTATCCCAACTGGTTGATACTGAAGCCAACACGTTCCTTGGATATTCCATCATGGTTTGCAATACACTGTTGAGTCATTCGCCGGTCATTTTGAATCAAGTCATCGACGAGTTTGCAATGCCTATCGCCTGTGGCAGTGATCAGGCGTCCACTGCATTTTTGTCAACAATTGTGGCTTTTCCAGGCATGCAATCATGAAATGTTGTCACCCATCGATTGACTGTAGACCTATCAACAGCATTGTCACCATAAACACCCTTTAAACGATGAAGAATTTCAGTAGGAGTCTCTTTTTCAGCAATTAAAAATTTGATAACAGCACGCTGTTTAACTCTCGTTGACATAGCACGAGAACACGTCTCCATATTTACGCTGCTCAAAAAAAAAAAAAAAAAAAAAAAAAAAAAAAAAAAAAAAAAAAAAAAAAAAAAAAAAAAAACTGAATGGACGCAAAGAATTCAAACTGCGCATGCGTGTAAAGGAGGAATGTTACTTCTGAATGCCACCAGGCGTGCTTTTGTAGCTCATTTCGTTCACGTTCTACAAACGTGTGCATTACTTTTCAGCCTACCCTCTTAAGTTTAAATAAGTAAAGTAAACTAATGTTTTGATTCTATTGTTATATTATAATCAAGCAGTTTGAAGTACAAATGTGGCAATACTGAGCCTTTTCAGTGAATCAGTAATTCACAATTTAGGATTTTCGACACACATCAAAAAACTAAAATTTTAATGGTTTTGTATTGTGAATAGTCTGATTTTGAAGTCTTATAACAGAATTTGTTGGTGTGTCATATTTATGGAGAGGGACATACTGTTTATCATGAAAGTTTGATAGCCAATTTGCAGTAGACCATTTATTTTTTGAAAATTATCATCTGTTACTTGTTCTGAAGATGAAAATATTTTACGGTGTATTTATGAGTCAAGTGACCAATTGGGGACTGTGGGATAAAAATGATACATTTTTTTGTGAAGAAAAATAGTAAGACAATTAATATGGAACCTGTAGGGACAATGGTATTATGCCATACCCATATATTCAAGCATCAGCATATTATCATTGACCATGTTACCCTTCTAAAGCAACATCCTGGGGATCTGCTTACTGGAATGATTTTTCCTGTTTCCTTCTCCAGTGCTCTGGAAAGGGCTAATGCTGTAGGAGTAAATCAAACCAAAACAGACTGGTCAATGCCGGGTTCTCTGCTAATTTTCTATAAATAATTCCTAATAACAGCATAATAAACATACGTCCACCATATGAAACATGTGACATGTTGCTACTTATTGGATTCAGTAGGTTGTCAGTAAATGTGTGTATAGTTTGGCTAGAAATAAGGAGAAATATTATCTTAACCATCACTATACTATGTCAGTGACAAATTACACATTTTTGGTTTCCTGCTAGATTAATGCTATTCTTGATATGATGGTCATGTGATATTATATTGTTACTAGCTGATACCCGTGACTTCGTACGCGTGGACTTAGAATTTCATTGCCAGAAATGAATATAGAAAACTGATAGTAACTTATGATTACTCTCAAACAACACGAAGGCGGCATAATATGACAGGAATGCCATCACTATATTATTCTCTCGTCGAACCTGTCTCATAAAGAGAATCAGTTTCCAACATATTTATCAACAGAAAAACAAACGAAGGTGCGGGATGTGGAAAAAGGGGGGGGGGGGGGGGGGGGTTAGCTAAGGACAGCTTTATTTCTGATTGGTCTTTTCATCTTCAACATGAACATCCGATTCTTGGATTTTCCAATAACTTTGGCTGCTCGTGCTCTGCTAGAGCAACCACTTAGGCCAGATTTACGCCCGCAAGGCATGTCAAAAAAGATGACAAAATAAACATTTAGGAAGACACAAAGTAATGGTACAGTGCAGAGGAAATTGACATCTATACTAAAATACGTTTTGTCTCTAAATTACTAATTTACTAAAAAATCATACACTAAGAGACAGTGCGAGAAGCACAGCTTGAGCAACCGATATAACATTACAGATAACACATGCATTCGTCCATCTGTCACCAATTGATAACGTCTCAAAACATTGTGACTAAAACTGTTATTCATGTAGTGTGTCCTTCATACAGATATGAAGTATTTCCTTTCCAAATTCCATCAATTTCAGTCTAGCCAATTAGACGACAAACCTAACAAAAAGACAAAGACTTACTTTCGCATATACGAGGCGCGTCCAGAAAGTAAGTTCCGTTTGGTAATAAAATGAAATTGTACACAGATACAGAAGAAATTTTTATTGCACAAAATTCTACAACTCTTAAACTACTTTTCCACATAACTGCCGAAATTTTGCAGGCATTTGTCATAGCGTGGCACCAGGTTTTGTATACCTTCTTCATAGAAATCTGCCGCCTGTGTCTTCAACCAGTTGGAAACAGTTTCTTTCAGATCATCGTCATTGGTGAAGTGATGACCACCAAGGAAAGACTTGAGATGTAAGAACAGATGAAAGTCGCTAGGAGCGAGGTCAGGGCTGTACAGAGGATGGTGAAACACGTCCCAGCCAAATCCCTGTACGAGGTTTTTTGTCACGTTTGCAGTGTGTGGTCGTGCGTTGTCGTGAAGCAAAACAACACCTTTTGACAGCAGTCCCCGGCGCTTATTCTGAATTGCACGGCGCAATTTCCGAAGTGTCTCGCAATAAGCATCTGCTTTGATTGTTTGACCACGCAGTAAGAAGTCAATGAGTAGGATGCCTTTCCACTCCCAGAACACTGTGCACATCATTTTCCGAGGTGTCATGATTTGCTTCGGCTTAACCTTTGGTGGGGCTGAAGTGTGCCTCCATTCCATTGATTGCCGCTTACTCTCAGGGGTGTCATAAGAAACCCACGTTTCATCTCCTGTGACTATCCGTCTCAGAAATTCTTCGCCGCTTTCAGCATAACAGGTCAAAAACTCAAGTGCACTACCCATCCGTTGTGTTTTGTGTTGCTCAGTGGGAATCTTTGGTACCCAACGTGAGCAAAGTTTACGGAATTTCAGTTGTTTGGTAACAATTTCATGCATCAGTGATCGTGAAATTTGGGGGAAGTCCATAGCGAGAGCACTAATTGTAAACCTACGTTTTTCCTGGATCTTGTCATCAATCGCGTGAACCAGTTCTTCTGTAACCAAAGGTGGACGCACACTTCGTTCTTCATCGTGCACATCACTACACCCGCCATTGAACTGTCGGACCCATCTTCTCACCGTCGAATCACTCATCGCATTTGGTCCGTAAACATTGCAAATTTGTAGATAAATTTCACTTGGTTTCACTTTCCTCGCATTCAGAAACTGAATCACATACCTGATTTCACAGGCGGCGGGATTTTCAATCAACGCCGACATTTCAAACAAGAACAACAAAGCGTACGTAACTGACAGCGATCTCCAAATGGCGCACGTTCTTCCCCTTGATACACATCGTCTACAGGGCATGTGCGGAACTGCAATCGCAGCGCTGCAGCGGAGATAAATTGAAACGGAACTTACTTTCTGGATGCGCCTCGTACAATATTATTAGTGCAGATCATACACACACACTGACTGCAAGAGAAACAATGTCTGAGTGATCAATACAGTGTAAAAAGGTGTACAGCTACAGCATTGTTATACCGCCATGATTTGCCAATCATTTCACCCCTAAATTTGTGCTATCTATAGTGTAATATGAAAAACCGTCAGTCCAGACATGGCTCATACGATCAAAAACAGTTCTTAAAAATATTTGATTTCATCGGGATTCAAACCGCGAACTATGATCCAAGCACTTTTAAGCCAGTGCATTAACCACTGAGCCACCAGGCAGCATACTTTACACTACTACAGAGTTTTACACATCTTTACTGTCAGTCTATGTTCTTTTCGGTAATTTTTCGAATTTACAGGACAAAATGAACTATTTATACAGAAAACGTATCCTTGTATGTCCATCCTAATGCCAAATTGCATCTCCTTGTAAAATTTCATCACGCTCAGATTAGCCATTTAGCCCAACAAACGTAATAGACAGACAGACAGAGAGACAGAGTTACTTTCGCATTTATAAAATTAGTATAGATCATACACCAACAGACTGCACTAGAAGCAAAGCTTGAGGGATAGACATAAAAATGCACATCCGTCTGTCTGTCACCGTTTGTTAAGATCTCAAAATTTCGAAATTAAAACTGTATTTCCTGGAAAAATTCAATCAATATCGCTATAGCCATTTAGTCAGCAAAACGTAACGGACATACAAAGTATTACTTTCGCATTTATAATATTATTAGTGCAGTTCACCCATAGACTGACTGTGAGAGAAACAAAGCTTGAGGTATCAATATAGCGTAAAAAAGTGTACACGTACGGTATTGTTAGTCCACCTACGGTGTAAGGACCAAAACCGATACCGGGGTTGAGTATCGCCTAAGTGCCTTAACTTACACTCTTGATGTGTATTCAAAGTTCTCAGTAAATCTTGCTAAATAATTTTGAATTGACCATGTAGCCTTGATAGTTCAACTTGAATGCTTCAGGTCGCCACAATATTTGTTGACCCACAAATATCGAAAAGGGTTACTAATTAGTTACGAAATGACAACAGTTCAATTTTCAAAACTCTTCCAATTTATTCAAAATAAAACCAAAAGTTCAAAATAGCATTCCCAAAGTTGATTTGGCAAATCGAACATACGTTCCCAAAAGTTTGCAGATTGTGGAGAGAAGTTAAGACCGACCGACCCCTGATGAAAATTACCAGTTCATGTTACTAAATATGCGCCACACCCGGAAGTCCCAAAATGGCCGACTCGGTAGTGCCAACCCTGACTCTCAGCTACCAACCGCACCGGCGTCCACACACACTTATGAGAACATGATAGCACAGCTCCTGAACTAGAAAAGATGGCGTCTTCACCTCGCATCATGTTATATAGCCTCTCTGACGTCATAGCCAAAACACAGCTTTCTGCTAACACTTTGAAAATTTAGGTCTGAAATATCTCGGTAACCAAACAAATATACGAAACTTTAAGGCTGTCAGTACTTGGATTTTTCCAGTAGAGAAATAATGGATATGCAGTGAGTAACTTTAAGCATCTGGTTTTAAAGATCTGAGCGTAAGAGCGAACTATTTTCTACCACGGGGAATTACTATTGTTCTCGACGTTTCTAAATTTCGTCATTTCAATTAAACCACAATTTACACAAATAATATTATTATCAGAGTGTTCTACCAAAATTCCTGAGTGTTTTGGTGTAACTTTTATTAAAATTGACGCACTGATAGTGTAATTACAGCGTTAGCAAGATTTACCAAAAATGCTAAGTGTGATTTAATTTAATAACTTTACTTCTATTACTTTTATCAGAAATGTAAAATTACCAAAATATTCTCTGTATTAAATGACGTGTTCTGAAAGTTGTTTTATCTCTGTATCTAACTTCGATCAGCTGCAATAAATTCCTAAACTATGCACGTGCTTACATTTAAAAATAATCTTTAAAATCTCTATAGAATCGTTTCTACTGCCTGGAATTGCCTGAAATTAATATATGTGATATTAGATTTTTAGGTCTTCCCAGAAATCTACTTTTTGTTTCGAAAACTGTCTAGGATTTTGTGATAAAAATTGTTAAAAGTGAAGTGCATCTAACGAAGTATTAAAAATTGATTTAAGTTATTTACACGTCCAGAAACTACGGAATTTTAGTGAATTTATATTTTAATTACGTTATTACTTCTTTAAAACTACTTTATTCTGTTCGAAAGTGTGTAAAAACAGTGAAATACCAAATATTAGAGATTGATTGTGTGGTGAACTGAATTATAATGGATTATCATTTTTCAGGTTAGTAAAAGGTTTTAATATTATTATAGGAAGTTAATTTAGTTGATTTATTAAATGTTGAGCTACTTTATTGCTTGTAAATCGGTTTAGAAATGACGAAATGCTCCCAAAGTAGAAGCTCATAATTTCAAAGTTGGATTATTAATGGTTATTTTATTTTTGGTTGATTTAGAGTTTACTTACTATTATATAAAGTTTATATATGGCTTTTATTAAATACTGACAGTCTTTACTGCGTTTAAATTGGTTTAAAAATGTTGAAATTAGCCGATATCAAAATTTTATTGTTTGAAACTGAATTTGAGTGATTTAACCTATTTCCTCCCAAGCTAATGTTTTCTTACTGTTATAGAAAGTTTATTTAGTGCATTTATTAACTTCTGAATACTTTTACTGCTCCTAAAAAGGTTTATTTAGTCTGTTTGGTTACAGTATCTGCATGCTATATAAAGCTTCACTCTCCTAACCTATACATGAAATGAAACTATCTGTTACTAAAGAGTGAGCTTTCCCCTTTTATACCTAAAGGTGAGAGGCTAGAATTTGCTAAAATTCTAAGGTTCTTACAACGGTTTTCCACGCATTGCATCTCTAAATTTGTGGGATTTACAGTTTAACATGGTATCCGAACAGTTGACCATCCAGGCATGGCTCATACGATCAAAAGAAATTCTTAGAAATTTTTGCTTCTACCAGGATTTGAACCTGAGACCATGCTCAAAAGGTTAGTATTCAAGCGCATTAACCACTGAGCTACCAGATCGCTACACTGGAGAGTCCTACAGAGACATGCCTATACTATGTGTCTGTTCATCGCTGTTCAGTAATTTTTCAAACATTCAATGACAATACGTATTAATTATACACAAAAAAGTATACTATGACCTTCCTAATGGCAAATAACATCTCCTTGTCAAATTTCATCACGATGGGATTCGCCATTTACCCCTGGAAACGTAACAGACAGACAGAGAGACAGATAGATAGAGTTACTTTCGCATTTATAATATTAGTATAGATTAGGAACTCTTATACAGTACCCGATGTAGCCTGGTCTGTTTGGGGTTGATTTACCCCTACAGCCCCAGCCTTTTCCAGAACATAACAAAATGTCAATTCACACCCAACCTACCCAGATGGAGATAGGTTAGGGTAGATTTAAACCTACAGCACTTTTAGTCACCTAATGAGAAACATATACAATGTTTTATCAAAGTTATGCCAGCCGTTTCTGGAATGTAGCAAATTGTTGACTCATTCTCACTCCACCCAGTAGAGGGTGGTTTAGTTTTGTTTGCTCCTACAGCATATTTGTCTCCCAGTGAGAAACATGCATACCAAGTTTCATCAAAAATATCTCCGCTGTTTCTGGAACATAACAAAATGTCTAATCACCCCTATCCTACCCAAAAAGGGATGGGTAAGAGTTGATTTACAGCCACATTATTTTTAGTCACCTAGTGAGAAAAATGTGTGCCAAGTTTCTTCAAAATCGCCCCAGTTGTTTCTGCAACAAACAGTTATTTATCTTCAGTACAACAAGTTTAAACATGTAAATTAAATTTCATGTCAGCTGATCCATTTGTTTCATATATTTAAAAATCTTACCCATACCCAGAAGTGCTGGACTGGGGTTGATTTACCCATGCAGTATTTTTACTTTCCCACTGAGAAACGTGCACCAAGAGTTATCAGTTGCTTTGCAAGAATTATACTGCATCCAGTCTGTACTCCTTTTTCCTAACATTTCTATTGAATTCTCAGGTCTGGAGGGGTTAAGCCGCCTGCTACATTTGTGCTAAGTCTGCTAGAGACTGATGGTGTGTATGGCTTTGTCATCTTTATAGGGGAGAGGTTACTGATTCCTTACCAACAATTAATTACTTAAAACAAAATGTTTGTGATCTCTGTGGTATGTTTTTGATAACAGTGTTATTTATTTAATTACTATACATTCTATGTTTGACTTGTCATACCGCAGAGATCTTGAGCATTACACTCTGAGCAACTGATGAATGGTAAGGAGTTGATAGTATCTCCAGTATAAAGACGATAACAGCTGGACACAGCATCAGTCATTAGTGGTTTCAGCAGTGGGTTGACTCTGAAGAGGACCAAAGGTTCTTGGTTGAAACATGGATAGAAAGGAGTGTAGATTGAATTTAGTGTAAATCCCATGATGGCTGCAAAACTGCTAAATCTTTTACATGTATACCAAGTGTCATCAAATTCCCCTCGGACACTTTTAGAATGTAACGAAATGTTGATTCACTCCCACCATACTCAAAATGGGATGGATTAGGGTTCATTTGCCACTACAATATTTTTTGTCATTGTGTGAGTAATATGTTTCTTCAAAATCACCCTGGCAGTTTCTGTAAAGTAACAAAACATTTTTAGGAAGTTTGGGAGATATCCATACACACCCTGCAAGTAATTATCTTACTGAGGGTTGATCAGAGAAAATTTAGCCCCACCGTATTTGTAGTGTGACAGGCTGAAAAATGTGAATCAAATTTCAATGGATCCTTTTGTTAAGTGTATTAAAACAACTTACTACAACCATAGAACCTATCTGAATTCATTTTGCAACCCTTGGTTACTCCTAATCTACAAGGTGGATCAGTGTCATTGGGGAAGGGTATTAGTTATGTGACTTCTTTGGATGTTATAAAGTCATGGTAAACATATTTAAGAAAAACATGTTTTCATTCTTGCAAATTGATTTTGGGAATCCACAAAAGACTAAAATTTGTGATGGCTGGTCAAGATTTGAAGAACAGTGCTTTAGAAAAAAAAAATTGATAAATTCTGCAGCATCTCAAAATTTGGCTCATATCTATAATTTAAGGCAGATTTCTATTGTTGGTCACATTTAACATGTTCACTTAGGACTATGTTTAATAATAATTTTTAAATTTTAGCTGCAGGTATTGACGCCAACCATCTGTATGAGGAGGGCAGTGCTCTTCATGTAGCCGCCGCAGAAGGCAAACTAGCAGCAGTGCATATACTACTACTACAGTCTGGGGCTCAGATTGACCTTATGAACAGAGATCAGAACACTGCACTTATCCTAGCTGCCCAGGCTGGACACAATGCTGTTGTTGAATATCTCATCAAGGCTGGTGCATCGGTCACACTTAAGGTTTGTTCGCAGAATGTGCGTGGCAATTCTACTTACAATTACTTAAAGGTTCAGGTTACACAGAAGACAAAGACTAACAAATTGAATGTGGCATGCAAAATATGTGCAGTACTGTATTTCAACTTTTTGTGATACAGTAATTACTTTTGAGTGACCCGATAGTTCAATAGCAAATTGCCTGCTTTCAAAATGAATTCTTAGTATATGCAAAATAATAATAATCATAATAATAGACGTCTATCCTGAACTTTACCATTGTTCAAATGAAGTATACCATGATGACCATGTGGTTTAGATTCCACATTCAACTAGAGCTTCCTGAGATTAGGAACTGTCCAGTCCTACCTCTGATGCAGTGGCTTAGTGTGCCTCCTCTGGGAGGAGTCTGTCAGTTTTCAAATTAAGTTTAGTTACTTGTGACTTCATTAAATGGTTATTGCAATTTAAGGAAACTATTAGATGTCTGTGGCTGCCTTTTTGCATATTTCCACTATGTGGAAAGTGTATATTTCCATGTAGCAACTTTAAATTTTTCTGTCTAGGCTGGAGAGAGAGAGAGAGTAGTGAAGAAAATATCAAGTGTTAGAAATTGATGAAGTACTAGTAAGTTTGTTAATAAAAAGTTTTTGAGTATTTGCTGCATTAAAATCTCACAGCCCAGAGATGTTTTGAGGGTCCTATCTCTGATCTTTTTCCCAACAAATTGAATTTAACTCCAAGTGGACAATGTGACTATTATACCATGAGTCATCAATTGTTAAACTTAGCCAATGATATCCCAACCCCATTTATGTACCTTTCTCATGATGTGATGTGATGAATGTTATTGATGCAGCATCACAAGTAAATTTTTGTTGGATTTTCAGAAATGTTTCAACACTGTACCATGCAATGCCTCATAAAAAAAATGTTTGAACATTCAAAGTATCATTGGAGATTTGTGAATGCCTCTATTAGTCTAGATGTTACATGAGGTATACCATAAGGAAGTGTAAATGGCCCCTTTTTTTTAAAAAAAAAATTGCCTTGGAGGTGATGTTAATAGCACTTCAATATTGTGTCTTTGTTATTTTGGCATGGTACAGTGAATGTCAATTTAAATTAAATTGCAGTTAAGCTAAACAGTTCTTGACAGAACTATTTCCATGAATTATTTGGGCATATCGGTACAAAACAACATAAAGTTGCATCAGGACGTATGTTTGGTCATGGGTTCAGCTAATTCAAGGTTGCAATTCATCAGTCGAATTTTGAAGAATTGTAATGTATATACCAAGGAAGAAGTTATTCCTCTTACTCTCATATGGAGCCTGGAGCAGATTCATGGAGGAAGAGCCATTTTTTGACCATACAGTGCTAGAGAGGAGGTGGCATGGTCAGTGGCATGCACTGGTCATTTCTACATTTGCTGAGGAATTTTCTCCATGGTACTAACGGAATAGCAAGCCGAATTGGCCTAAGTAGCCATTCCAGATGTTTAGCTTTGAAGAAAAATCCTCATTGAGGATTGAACCTATGTTATTGAGACATTCTTTTTTGACAGAGCTATGCAGCATGTATATATATAAATAATAATAATGAGCAGAAAAATGCTTTAAGGCAATAAAACTAAGGATGGATTGGGAAATATGACCCAACAATCACCGGATGGTAGTCGCTGTGTACACATCTTACTCCGCTTGGTGTCTCACTTCTTACTTCCGCACAAATAAGGCTATTGCTGAAATATTGCGCTTTTTGTGTTCGTCGTTCCAGCCGGCTTCATCTTTGGTTAGTGTTGGGTCATATTTCCCTATCCATCCTTTGTTATATATATTTATACACACAGGGTGTCTACCATGAACCTGACACATTTGAAATTGCTTTATATTTCATACTCCTTAGGGTTAAAAGAAAATAATGCATGCAAAGTCAAGAGTATATAAAAAAAAATCAGTACACTTTTTCATGAGATCCTCTAGTCACACGAAAGAACATCTAGTCTGAATTTGCATTCCTGCCAAGTTTTCTGTTGCATCTTGGGCATAATGAAAGCGACAGAATCTCGTATGCAAAGTTCTTGAAGATTGTGAATTTTGTGGCCTGTATACACTTTGTCCTTCACACATCCCCACAAGAAGAAGTCTAGAGGGGTAAGATCCGGTGATCGAGGTGGCCAACTTGTTGGTCCACCACACCCAATCCAGTGACCAGGAAATATTGGTGTTAAGAAATTTTCGAACAATCAGGCTCCAATGCAGAGCGCAAAGATGACGTTCGACTGCAAATGCATTAACTGAGGCACAACAAATTGTTCCACATGTTAAGGTACATACTGCCCGTAACTGTTTTCTCTACAAAGAAAAAAGGGGCTGATGATCAAATTGTGCATCAATCTGCACCACACATTAATTTAAGGCTGTCACGAATGTGTTACACAATGCAGTGTGGGTTTTGTGATCCCCAAATACATGCATTGTGTGTGTTGACTTTGCCTGATAAATGAAATGTGATTATTGATGCACAATATTTTGGCAACATTAATCTCCATCGCCATCTTTAGGTGCAGTTGTAAGCCTTGAAGTCTACCTTGAGCATGTTGTTTGAAAACTGGCATGGCAATGACAGACGTTGTTATGTTGCCTAGCAGCATCTCAGACGTCATTAGACACCTGCGGAACACAATAAGCAGAGCGTTGGTGACGAGCAGCCTCAATAACAGGAATCCATGCATCACTTATCTGGAACCCACAATCCCTGTTAACCAGATCAGACGTGAGGCGAATTTCAAACGCTTCTTTAATGACGCTTTCCCAGGAGCCTCTCGCAAGTGTCAGCACCTTAGTCGCTTCGAAATCGAAACCATGTTCTTCTGCCAAACTATGTTCCACCATTGCTGATTTGTCTTTTTGCTCCAGGTGAACATGTCGGGCGTATTCCACTCAACGTTGTTGTACACACCGTATCGTCTGGCTGATGTATTTCTTTCCACATTCACACGGGGTGCAATAAACTCCGGGTGTACGAAGGGCAAGGTCATCTTTTGGAGAGCGCAAAATGTTTCTCAATTTTGGTGGTGGTAGGAAAATGGTCTTATTGCCATTTCTTACCAGGACCCTTCCGACCCTAGATGTTGTGGCGCCAGAGTAGGGCAAGAAGGCTAATTTATTGTGTGGACCATTATTGTGGTTATTAGGCCTGCGTTTCATTTCCGGGAATGCCAACTGTATCTGATGTTCATTGTACCCATTCTTTCTGAAGGTATCATGCAGATGTTTTAACTCACTAGGAAGGCTGTCTTTATCACATATTGCCCGCGCTCTGTAGACAAGATTAGTTAGTACTGTCTTGCCCTGTGCCGGATGATGATGACTGTGCGCGTTTGGGTACAGGTCCGTGTGTGTTGGCTTTCTGTACACCGTGTGTCCTAAAGTTCTTTATAATAAGAATGTCAAAAAAAGTCAGGACGCACACAGTCATCATCATCCGGCACAGCGCAAGACAGTACTAACTACTCTTGTCCAAAGAGCGCGGGCATTATCTGATAAAGACAGCCTTCCTAGTGAGTTATAACATCTGCGTGATACCTTCAGAAAGAATGGGTACAATGAACATCAGATACAGTTGGCATTCCGGGAATGAAACGCAGGCCTAATAACCACAATAATGGTCCACATGATAAATTAGCCTTCTTGCCCTACTCTGGTGCCACAACATCTAGGGTCGGAAGGGTCCTGGCAAGAAATAGCATTAAGACCATTTTCCTACCACCACCAAAATTGAGAAACATTTTGCGCACTCCAAAAGATGACCTTGCCCTTCGTACACCCGGAATTTATTGCACCCCGTGTGAATGTGGAAAGAAATACATCGGCCAGACGATACGGTGTGTACAACAACATTGTTTGGAATATGCCCAACATGTTCACCTGGGGCAAAAAGACAAATCAGCAATGGCGGAACATAGTTTGGCAGAAGGACATGGTTTCGATTTCGAAGCGACTAAGGTGCTGACACATGCGAGAGGCTTCTGGGACAGCATCATTATAGAAGCGTTTGAAATTCGCCTCGTGTCTGATCTGGTTAACAGGGATTGTGGGTTCCAGATAAGTGATGCATGGATTCCTGTTATTGAGGCTGCTCGTCACCAATGCTCTGCTTATTGTGTTCCGCAAGTGTCTAATGTCGTCTGAGATGCTACTAGGCAACATAACAACGTCTGTTGTTGCCATGCCAGATTTCAAACAACATGCTCAAGGCAGACTTCAAGGCTTACAACTGCACCTGAAGATGGCGACGGAGATTATTGTCGCCAAAATATTGTGCATCAATAATAATATTACTCGCTTTGTTTCCCGATAAAAATTGCATTCATTTATAAAATGAAATGTGGCCTCATCAGAGAAAACAATGAGAATTAGAAAGGTTGGGTCTTCATCAATGTGATGTGACATGTCGATATCAAATGCCTGCCTCGTATTGCCATCACATGTTTACAGTTCATGAAGCAACTGCAATTTGTATGTGTGAAACCGAATAGATTGATGCAGTACCTTATGTACAGTGGACTTCAGCATCTGCAGTTCTCATACCACTTGTCGAATGGACTTGCGTGGACTTTGTTCAAACACCTCTCTCACTGCTGCTACATACTCCTCTGATACACACTCGTTACTGCCATCATGCAATTTCTTCGCACTTCCCGTTACCAAAAGTGCTGTTTCCATTTCTTAATGGTGTTCCGTGATGGTGGATCCTTCTAGAACACACAGCAAAAGTTGCGTTTGCACTTGAATCACTGAATTTGTTTCAGTGTACTATCAAATAACTTGTGCTTGCTCTTGCAGTGACACCATTTTCAGTTAAGCTACTGCAGTGCCACCTACAACCTCTTGCGTGGGTTTTCAAAAATAGTCAACAGAACTTCCACAGTTTCTCTACATATTGCAATGCATCTTACCAACTTACTTCCATTCGTTGATCTTTGGCAGCCAAATGAAAGGTGTCAGATTCCTGGTGGACACCCTGTATTTTTTTTCATAATACCCACCAGTGTGGCTGCATGTATTAAGGTGCCAATACATTGGATCAGGGAGATACAATGAGCCTAGGTTCATATCATGGGCCTGGGGTACTGCCCATCCTGATTGTGGTTTTTGGAAAGATTTATGCAATCACCTAGCTGAATGCTGGGACTGTTTCCAATCTCTGCCTGATAAGCTACAAATACTGTAAACAAACATCCACTTATCACCCAGGAAACAAGTTACGTGTTTCTTGGATAGTTGGCAACACATTTGTTTCTCCTTCAAAACTACAACAGGCCTAGCAAGCCTTTAGTAGATGGAGCCTTACTTTCAAATAAGCACAGCATCGGGAAAACGATATGCTGAATGACCTGTCGAAATGTTAAGTGATGCTGATAATAATATTTTTCTATAATAAAGCTATCATTATAAATTTATTCATTTTATTATGTTGGCACACACTTCTTTCACAATTTTTATATGTAAATTTTTATAACTTTTATCATGTGAATTAATAACTAGATCTCTCCTAAAACTGCCTTAGTTATGTTTGATTTTGATTGCTGTAGCTTGATTTCATAGTAACATGTTTCTCTTCAACACTGTTGCCATTGTTAACTAGGTGTAGGCCTGTGACTGTGCTTTGAGTTTGGTTACACATCTAGAATAGTCACCATGTTCTGAGTTTAGTATCATAAAAAGTAGTGTGTGATAAATAGGTACAACTCTTAAAGTTGATTTAAACAAAAAATGTATTACATGAAGTATAAAGAGACAAAAAAAATGAGTTTTTAGTGACAAAATACTAGTTTTTAGGATCACAGGACATGGCCACGTGACCTGATGTGGCTGAAATATGATCCTGACCTATATTTGCCCCTAAGGGCTCACTCTGCAAAATCTGAAGAATTTCTGTTCAGTTTGAAACAACTTATCAGTATTTAGTAGATGCTGCTGTTCTTGAAATTAAGTGTTCTTTTTGTTGAATACCAATAATTTGCACATTTCTTTGTACAAACTGTGGTGGTGCAAACGTGGATTTTGTAACGCAGTGTAAATTTATTAATTATTTCTAATAATTTAAAAATTTCTTGTTACACTAGAAGATATGAAATTGACTCAAATCTCATACTGCTGAAGGCAAGGCAACCATAGTGAATCAGCATTTGGTACCATATAGTCATAACAAATTTTTTATTATTTTATGAAAAGTTAATACACACAGGCTGTAGCATATTATAGGTGAATGAAATAAACAAAACCGACTAAAAGTAGATCAGTATCAAATAATAATCAGATCACGTATTTTATTAAATAATAGTATTTTGTTTACCATATGTTATAGTGTATGTATAGTGATGAGCCAAAACATCCTGACCACCTGGTTAATAGAATGTTGATCCACATATGGAATGCAATTCAATAACAATTTGGCATGGCATGATTTGACAAGTCCTTGGTAGGTTTCTGATGGTATCTGGCACAAGATCTCTATGCAGAGGTGATGCAATTCATTTAAATTATGGGCCTGTGGTTTTTGGGCATGGAGATGGTGCCACATATCATTGCAGACATGTTCTATCGGTTTGAGGTTATGCATATTTTGTGAATCCATTATCTTGCTTCTAGCAATGAAGGGATGTGCACGATCTACAATAATTTTCATTTAGTCCACAGCTGTTATGATGTACCAATCACTACCATAGGTCCCATGGAAACCCAGGTGAATTCTCCTACACAGAATAATAATGGACCCTCTGGCCCCCACTGACCCACGTATGTGGTGTGGTGCATGTTTCGAGCAACCATTTGTCTGGAAGTCATTATATCTTGATACAGTAATCAACCAGGCAACATGTTTCCATTGATCCATGGTCCAGTCTTGATGATTTCATGCTCACTGCAATTGTAATTGTTGGCTCAGCAAGGGAACATCTTGGGGCAGTCTGATGTGGAGCTCCATGTTCAAAAATGTGCACTGAATGGTGTGCCCTGGAGCACTTGTGGCTGCACTGATACTCTGCCATCAGATTAAACACAGGTTGCCCCTATTCTACTTTACAGTGATGAGGCATTGACATACCTCACCTTGAAATATAATCTTCACGAGTGTTCAGCTGAACACCCGTGAAGATTATATTTCATCACTACTCCGGGAAAGTCTCTACTCACAAATACCTCACCTTGTCACCTTCCCATTGTATCACCATCCTTCAACAAATTTCCATGATAACCCAGTAGCACACAGACCACCAACTGGCCTCACCATTTCGAAGATGCCTGTTCCCAGGTGCTGGGCTATAACAATTTGCCCTTTGTCAAATCAATTACATCAATGGATTTCCCCATTTGCCACATGTATCATCACTAGAATGACTCCCCATGTGTCTGCTCTGCTTACATACTTTCCTTATTGCACGATGTACCTGAAATGTCTACAGATGACATTCAACCCCATGGGGAGCAGTGGTTATAATGTTTTGACTTATCATTGTAGAGTCACAGGAGATGCATCCTTGCATATTGTTATGAACAAAATTTTTATTTCCAGGGCAATGATGGCATGACAGCTTTGCATATAGCTGCCAAGGTGGGGAATATAGAAGCCTGCAAATATCTGCTATCTGTACCCAGTATCAAAAACTCATTTGTAGACTTAACTGACGATGGAGGCTGGACAGCCTTGGTTTGGGCTTCAGACCACTGTCACCCTGATGTTGCAAGGTACTTTGCAACTAGCAACATGATGATATCTGCTTATTGGGTCCTTCATTCTTTCTTTGAGCATTTTTTTACTCTTCTTTCAGATTTTTATTAAAAAAGAGAGCTGATCCTCACATTCGTGACACTGAGCAGAATATAGCTCTCCATTGGTCAGCTTTTTCAGGATCTATGGATATTACAGAAATGTTGATTAACTATGGATCTGAAGTCAACTCTGTCAATGTCCATGGTGACACACCTCTGTAAGTGTTCTTGTTATTCATTTTCTGTACATTCCTCATTATCTTATCACTTATCTGTTGGATAAATAATTTGTGAAGCTTATCTGTTAACTTCTTTGTCTTTCTTTTCTAGAAAAGCACACTGTAAATGTAAAACATTACCAAAATATCATAATCATTTCTCTACAAACCAATAAAAGTTTGTTATAACAGTAGTGATAATTTAAAATCGTTACTGCAAAGAATAATATATTTAGCTTAGAAATTAAAAGTAAGATCTTTTTGCACCTCCATCTTAACTGACAAAATGAACTATATGATGTAAAACCTAAACAGGCTTTCTCCAAATTCCTCCTAGGGAATTGCTAGTAGGCTTGAGGAAACTTGAAAGTATGAGAATAGTTGAGTAGGGGCACGGAGAATTGTTGTAACTGTTGTGTTTTGTAGTTGCTACAGCAACTGATGTAAGTGAAAAAAAAATGAAGTGAGTGGGTGCAATTTGAATGTTTCAACATAAAAATTCATTTCTTGACATGGTACAGTAGGTGTTAGAATTTTTTATGATGAATGTGATACTGCCTATTTTCTTATGTCTGTTTTCACTTAGCTCCAGCAAACTTCTTTTCCAAAAATTAGGTTGGCATTTTCAATTCACTGATATGCTGAAAGAAAATTTTGTGTAGAAGCTGAGCAGCATTAAAAAAGATATATTCCCGGAAATTGGGCCTATTATTCCTTATTGCTTGATCCAGACTTTTCTCTCCAAGCCAGAGCACACTGCATTTGGTGAATATGACTAGTTCAAAGGGGAAAAAGCTGAGTAATTTGTGGTATTTAGTTTAAAGGTTCATGAACTTTTGTTTAGAGCTAGTATAGCAGAGCAGTCTGTTCTACCCAGTAAATTGCCACATGTAGCCTCTAGCAACGTACTTCGTAGTGTCACATCGAAGGATAAAATCCATTGTGGAAAATAAGGAAGATTATCTTGAGTTTTTGAAAAGTGATAAATAATGGGCTGAAACAAATTTTTCACTAACTCAAGATAATATTTCTTATTGACAGTGATTTGCTGTGGATGAAATCGAAAGTAAATGACACCTGTAAAGTAGTAATGATTATGGCGATGATAATAATGTTAAATTAAAGAAAATGGTGAATTCATAAGACGACACAATCATGAACTCTACCCACACGTTGAAAAGATCATGGACAGCATTCTAGGAGGAGAATTGTTTTATGTGGCCACATTACATGTATGGATCCTACAAGGCAGAGCAATAGGATCTTTAATTACTTTCTCAACAAAAACAACCAAGGAAGCATTGCTCACTGAGGTACAGAAAGACTTGGAAGAAGTGGGAATAATACAGGAGGATATCCAAAAAATTATTCTGCTCAGTAAGAAACTCCAAGCGCACTGTAGTTTCCAAGAAAACTAAAAACTGGCAAAACTTGGACTGAAGCAAGGAAGGAACAACATAGGATGCAAATGCAGGAATACTGGGTGAAAGTCAAATCCCATGCACAAGGGAAAGAAAAAAGACAGTTGAAATAGCATGATCTGAGATGGATGAAATAACAGTTAATAATAATAATAATAAGAATACCTGCAAGTATGGGTCAGTGCGTTGAGGTGTGGCACATTGGATTGGGAAGGTACAACGGGATCAGGTTTGAGTCCTGGTACCTGTGAATGGGCCATCCTGATTGCAGTTGTTAGGTGGTTTCCCACGTTAACCTAGGTAGATACAGTAATGGCTCCCAACCTCTGCCTCATAAACTACACATTTCACAAACAGAAATACACTTATCAGACACAACATGAAAAGTTACATATTTCAGTGATGGATGGCAATGTAAACTTTCTTCCTACTGCTTAAGAATGCTGGGTCTAACAAACCCAGTTTGAATTTGTCCAGGATCTAGATCGTCCTCCCCTCTTTTCCCCCCTCATGATTCACACTGGCCATCTGTGTAAACAGGGGCCCATTGCTGTGTGTGGTACTTAACTGGCCGAATCAAGGGGAAAAATAATAATAGGGATTCAGTGGCAACAAAAAGTGCTGGATAACAAATTAAAATACAATTGACTGAGCATGGTGGTGTAACGGTTAGCGTTCTGGCCTCGCATTTGGGAGGACGGCGGTTCGAATCCCCGGTTGGGTTTTCCATGGTTTCCCCAAATCACTCCAGGCGAATGCCGGGATGCTTGCTTCAAAAGGCCATGGCCGAATTCCCTCCCATTCCTTGCCCCCCATCCTTTCCCGTCTCTAAAGACCTTGCTCTTAAGAGACGTTAAGCAGTTAAAAAATTGATGCTAGGGGAAGAAACCACAACTTATCACGTTCATAGAAAACATTGAAATTTTTGAGTGTAATCTCTTCATCAACAGAGAAACATGTTGTGAACAGGGTGAAAGTTTGGGACGAAATACTGTTATTTGTGGCTGTTGAGAGGGTGGACAGGTATGGAGAGGACTCAAACTTTCAGAAACAAAGGAAAGAGTGTGGGTCAGAAATTGAATTTGAAAAATGAATAAGTAAAATGTTAAATGAATTAAGAGGAAGAGACTAGAGAAATGTTATTATAGTAAAAGTAAAAATGATAAGTGAAAGATGCAAACATTTATGAATTTTAAAAACATCTCCTGTGCTAAGTGGTCCTGTGTAGTTAGTGAATACAGAGGCCAAGGGGGGGGGGGGGGAGGGTAAAGCAGATTCTTTTGGAGAGTATGGAAACTGATGATGAGGTGGGGAAGTCTTTGATGATTAATGAGTATTCTTTTAGATTAACAACTGATGGTTGCCTGATGACCAGTTTGTAATGGTAAGCCAGTTCCTACTTAGTGAATTCAGAAAACCTGCTGCTGTTTGTAAACAATCTAACTGGATGAAAAGTGATACATCATATTATGCAAAGAAGTTTTCAAAACTGTGGATAGTTTGGATTTTGGGTGAATAATATTTTTCTATGGTCACTCCCTATTGAAAACTGATTTGTGATGAGTTCTTTGTAAGAAGCTTGACAATAGTTCAAATTTATTTGGTACATTATGCAAAAGGTTTTACTGGACACTTGACCTGTGATGGGAAAACTTTTCCAGTTATGGGTTTAGTAAATGTGGTGGAAGCATGGAAAAGATGGTGCAAGACATTCATCATGTAGCATGGTCTAGTACATGGTGCGCAATGGAGGGTTGTGAGGAGATAAAAAGAGGCAGCAAACTGTGTTCATTACAGGGAGTGAAACTGAGGTGGCTGGGAAGTGACAGCTGTAAGTTAGGAAATGTACAGTTTTGATAACTTATACAAGTGGTTGAGGGTATTGCTGCTCATTGCCTTCACAATTTGAGGAAGAAACTGTTATGTGGTGATCAAAGCAGGAATATTTTACAGATGATTATTTCTGTACGCTCATTCCATTTTCACCTTTGGAGTGCCTTTTCACCTTAAAAAGTGGCATTTCTGCAGATGAAAAGATTATCTTCTATTTATAATTTAGTTTCCTATATCATATCACTAATTTATTGAAATTGCTGGTAGCACAATAATGTCTTGGTTACAAGGAGAAGAATCAATTTGTGGGTTAGTTACCCAAAATTTAGATTTTATTAGGAAACACAACCCCCAAATGTAAAACTGTTCTGATGATTAATGTATACATCTTTTGGAAGGTTTTTCCATTGATATTAACTTTCTTTTGGGTAGAAAATTTGAATATTTGGGAAATTGAGCAACCAGGTTCAGAATTTTTTTTAGTTTCCCTCATGTGGATCATTTTCCACTTTGTTTTTGTTGAAATCATATTGTTTACTCCCTGCATGAATCAACTAGAATTTCGCTGCACACTTACAGCTTTGGAAAGCTATTCCAGCTTTTAAATATGTTTTATTGCAATAAAAAAATGTTAGCCATAGTTTGTCATTTTACTGGACCTAAGCCTCACTGAAATCATTTGTTGTTTAGTTGTAGTAATCTTGGCATTAAATTAAGGTGAACATAATTATTTCTTTGTAGATAAGATGTCACTAATATTATTGTTATTCTTATCATCATTAACCTTTATGGAGCTAGTGGCCAGGTAGCACAACTTGCTACACATGACAGATTTTTACTTAATTTTTTTCTGTATTTTAAGAAAAATTATTCATCATAATTCATCAATAATTTATTCCATTTCCCAACTCCTTTCCCTACAAAATAAGCTTTCTCACTTCCTTAAGTGTGAAATCAAGTGCTAGTTCTTGGTCATGGTCATTTGTTCCCTTCCACGTACTACTCCTAACTCTTTTCTAACATTCATTCAGGCTGCATCACCAGTATATGCCTTATACGGTCTCAAAAGTTTCCCCTCTCACGTCCTGTTTTCCAGTGACTCCTAACCCAACTCTTTTGTAATTTCACCGATTGTGTTCTACGATAATTTTCACATACAGTTCAAGCTGCTGCTCTTTTGCACCAGTGCCAAGTCCTGTATTTGATACCCATAATGAGGGTCACCTAGTGGCCCTGCATGCTGAAACTGAGCATGTTGGGTGAGCAGTAACGTTTTTTGGCCTCGCATTTATTAGGATACGAGTTCTAATCCCTGTCCGGCCATCCAGATTTGGGTTTTCCACAGTTTCCTCAAATCGTTCCAGTCGAATGCCAGGATGGTTCCATCAAATGACCACCACCGAAATCCTTCCCATTCCTTGTCCTCAATCTTTTCCCTCTTCAAATGCATACTAAAGCAAAGTCCTGACAAAAGTTTTGTGCCTCACTTCCTTCAGTTCTCTGGTACATCCCCATGTCATTTTAGTTATAAATGTAAGGCCTTGAAGCTTTTCCCTACCACTTATTTTGAGTGTCCTGCCAAATTGAATTTATTATCAATAAGCACATTCACCTTTAGCATACAATTACACAAACTTTTTTTTTTTATCAGTGTACATAATAAACTGACAATATTTGGTATTTATTTTTGTACTATTGTAAGCACCTTAGAATTTTGTCAAATTCTAGCTTCTCACTTTTAGGTATATAGGAGGAAGCTAACTCTCTAGTAAAAGATAATTTCGTTGCTTATATAGGTTAGGAGAGTGATGCTTTATATAGCATGCAGATACTATGACCAAACAGGCTAAATAAACCCTTTAAAAAGCAGTAAACGTATTTAAAAATTAATAAAAGATCTAAGTAAACTTTCTATGATGATAAGAAAACATTATTTTGGCAAGAAATAAGTTAATTCACATAAATTCACTTTTCAAACAATAAACTTTGCCATAGGTCAATTTAACCATTTCTAAACCAATTTAAACGCAGTAAAGACTGTCAGGATTTAATAAAAGCCGTAAATAAACTTTGTATCATAGTAAACAAACCCTATGACAACCGAAAATAGAATAATTAATAATAATTCAGTTTTGAAACAATGAACTTCTACTATATGAGCATTTCGTCATTTTTAAACCGATTTGAGAGCAATAAAGTGGCTCAACATTTAATAAAACAACTAAATTACCTTTCTATAATGATATAAATACCTCATACTAACCTGAAATGTGATAAGCCATAAAATTCAGCTCACCCAACAATAGATTTTTGATATTTGGTATTTCACTATTTCTACACACTTTCAAATGAAATAAAGTAGTTTTAAAGGAATAAGAATTTAATAAAAAGATAAAGTCACTAAAATTTCGTAGGTTCTGGAAGTGTAAATAACTTAAATCAATTTTTAAACACTTCACTTTTAACATTTTTTATCACAGAATCCTAGTAAGCTTTCGGAATAAAAAGTAGATTTCTTGAAAGACCTAAAAATCTAATATCACATATATTAATTTCAGATCATTCCATGCAATAGAACAGATTTTATAAAGATTTTAAAAATTATTTCATCACGAAACCATGTGCCCAGTTTAGGAATTTATTACAGCCAATCGAAGTTAGATACAGAGCAAAGAAGTTTGAATATTATACACTAGAAGGAGCAACAGCGCTAGTGTTCCTTCGCAAATTGAACGATGCGCGCGCCGCCATACTGATGGCAAATTGTTGGTTTGAGTGTGTGGTTCTGTACAGTTGAGACGTGCCGAAGTGATCGAGTGCTCGTATTTTTTTTTATTAGAAGTGTTTGCTACCATGGTTAAGTCTTGCGCTGCATATAACTGCACCAACCGTGCTACAAAAGGCACAAATTTATCGTTTCACAAGTAAGTATGCATTTAAATAAGTTCCGAATCATCTATCATAACAGGTGGATGTTATGTTCCGACGTGTTGGTCAGAGGTTTAATATTTTCGTTCGATACAGGTTTCCGCTCCGAGATAAGAATAAATTGAGTGAGTGGTTAGCTAAAATACGCCGGGACAGTTTACAAGTCCAAAAAGGTAATATAATCAGTTGAATTTCAGTAATTAGCCTGTGATTTGCCATTTTATCTTCGTTGAGCAAGTAAAGACACTTAACAGCATAAAAGTTTCAAATTTTGCAGTGATTTGTTATATGACTGTACGAGGGTTTCGAAGTTCCCGCGATCACTCGCCACTAGCATGGCCGTCTTCAATTCGCTAAGAACTCTGGGATCCTTCAACACGCGATAGGAGGGGCCCGATAAAGAAAGGAAACAACTTTTAAAATACGTTATTTAATTTAGAGAATATTCTAGTAATTTTAACTTTTCAATAAAAGCAATAGAAATAGAGTTATTAAATTAAAACAAATATATCATTTTTGTAAATCTTGTCAAAGCTGTAACTTCACTATCCGGTAATCAATCTCGATAAAACTTACACCATTAAACTTAGGAATTTTGGGAGAACACACTGACAATAATTTTATTTAAATAAATTGCGATTCAGAAGAAATGACGAAATTACACAAATTTAAAAGAACAGGTATTTCCCCAAGCAGGAAGTAGGTCGCGTCATACGCGAAGGTTAAAATAGACATTTAAAACCAAACACTTAAAATTACTCACTGCATATCCACTGATCTTCTATTAAAAAAGTCTAAACACTGTCAGCCTTTAATTACTTTATATCTGTTTGGTTACCGAGTTAGCGAGGGCATATTTTGGCTAGGCATCAGCAGAAAGCTGCGTTTCGGCTGTGAAGTCATAGAACCTATATAATCTGGTGCTGGCATGCTACTCCATCTTTATTCTTTGGTAAGCTGAGCAGTATGTGCATATAGTCTGCACAAGTGTCGTGTCGGGCGGGAGGAAGTTGGTTGAAGAGAAGCTACTGAGTCGGCCATTTTGGGACTTTGGTGTATGGCGCGCAGGGTTAACTTGTGATATGAACTAGTAAATTTTCATCAGGGGTTCGGTCGGTTCAAATTTTTCTCCACAACTTGCAAACTTTGGAAAAGTGTGTTCGATTTGCCAGCTCAACTACTAAATACTATTTTGAACTTCTGATTTTCTTAAAATAAAACTTGGAATTTTCGGAAAGTGAACTTTTATCATTTCGTAGTTATCGTGCAACCTTTTCTTTATTTGTGGTTTAACAAATATTGTGGCGACCTCAAGCATTTAGGTTGAGTTATCCGGCTACATGGTCAAGTCAAAATCATTTCATAAATTTTCTACAGAACTTTGAGTCAACCACAAACTGTTAGTTGAAGCACTAAGGCTTGGGTCTTACACTATGCTGAGATACCCTACTAGATATCCTATCTAAACTTTTTTAGCTGTTCATAACCCTCTTTCATTTTAATCCTATTATAAAACATTTTCATCTGTAAAAAAACTTTTAACTGTAAACCAACAACACAGTTACGCATTAGAATAATAAACAGCAGTGGTGTCAATACACAGTCCTGTGGCACTCCTGCTTTTATCTCTGCCTCTTCTGATATTGCATTTCATTCCCAACTATTTTCTTCCTTCCTCTTAAGAATTCCATCATCCAGCAAGAAACATTCCGATTCATGCTGATGGTTTTTCATCATTCTGTGGCTTACTGTATCAGATGCCTTGGAGAGATCCAGTGCTAAATGATCAAATTAGTCTCCCTTCTATATTTCATCTGAAATAGCGTACTAAAAGAGATGCACGATAATAATCCCTGTTAAATCAATGTTTTGATTTACAAATCACTCTATTTCCACACAGAAATTTCTGATTTTCTTGAATATCAACTTGATAATCACTGATGTGAGCTAATGTGTCTGTAGCTCTCAGCTGTAATTATAGTCTATTGTTTATCAACCAGTGCTACTATGGTGTGTTTGGGGTCTTCTCATATACAACAGACCCTGTAAGGACAAAAGCCACACCAGGGGTGATAGTATCGCTTTAGTGTCTTAACCAATAGTTCATGTGGGTTCAAAGTTCTGTGGGAATTTTACAAAATAATTTTTATTTTGACCATGTAGCCCTTTTGGATCTCAACTGAAATGCATCAAGGTCGCCACTAAATTTGTTCAAACCACAAACTTAGAAAAGGTTTCCAGTCTACTATGAAATTACAAGTTCACTTTGCTCGAAAAATTTTAAGTTTATTTAAATAAATCACAAGTTCAAAAATAGCACTATACAGTTGAGTAGGCGATCGAACAGACTTTTCCAAAAAATTGCAGATTGTGGAGAGAAAATTTACCGAACACCCCTTTGAAATTTTAAAAGTTCTAAGTAGTCTTCATACTCGCAGACTAACACACGGATGTTCCATCATGGCTGCCTATACGTCCCAACTTTCCACCCGCTAACCACTACTCCGACTCAAACTGACGCAGATTATCTCACATAATGCTCCCAGGATACAGATACAGTTACCGGCAAGTACGAGTTTATATAGAATCAATGACGTCACAGCTGTACCACAACTTTCTACTCCGGCCTAGTCAAAATATGACCCAGCAAATTCAATAAACAAGAGGATAAAAAGCAATTAAATGCTGACAGTGTTTATTATTAGAAGATCAACGGATATTTAGTGAGTATTTTTAAGTGATTAGTTTTAAATGTCTCGTTTAACCTTCGCTTAGTGACACGACCTGTTTCCAGCTTGGGGAAATACCAGTTCGTTTAAATTTGTGCAATTTCGTCATTTCTACTGAATCGCAAATTATTTAAATAAAATTAATGTCAACTTGTTCTCCAAAAATTGTCGAGTTTAATCATGCAAGTTTTATCGAGTTTGATGCCTGGACAGTGAAGTTACAACTTTGACATGATTTACTAAAATTACCAAATGGTTTTAATTAATAACTTTGAAAGTGCTGTTTATATCAAAAAGGAAAAATTATCAGAATGTTCTCTGCATTTAGTTACGTATTTTACCGTTTATTTTATCCATGTAGATGGCTTCTATTGGTTGTAATAAATTCCTAAGTGAAACACATGGTTTTATGGCGCAATAATTTCTAAAATCTTTATAAAATCTGTTCTACTGCATGGAATGGTCTAAAATTAATATGTGTGATACTAGATTTTTGGTTCTTTCAAGAAATCTACTTTTTAGTTCTAAAGCTTACTAGGATTCTGTGATAAAAAATGTTAAAAGTGAAGTGCATTTATCGAAGTGTTCAAAAATTTATTTAATTTATTTACACGTCCAGAAACTACGGAATTTTAGTGAATTTACCTTTCTTTTAAATTATTGTTCCTTTAAAATTACTTTATTTCATTTGAAAGTATCCAGAAATAGTGAAATATCATATATCAAAAATCTATTGTTTGGATGGCTGGATTATTATGCATTATCCTACTTCAGGTTAGTATGAGGTTTTTATATCATTATAAAAAGTAGGTTTATTAATTTTATTAGGTGTTAAGTCACTTTATCGCTTTCAAAACGGTCTAGAAATGATGAAATGCTCATGTAGCAGAAGTTCATTGTTTCCAAATTGAACTATTATTGATTATTTTATTTCCGATTGACCTAACATTTGTTTACCGTTATCAAAGTTTATTTAGGGCTTTTATTAAATACTGACAGTCTTTACTGCGTTTAAATTGGTTTCAAAATGATGAAATTCTCATATGGCAGAGTTTATAGTTTGAAAATCGAATTAATGTGAATTAACCTATTTCCTACTGAAATAATGTTTTCTTACTATCATAGAAAGTTTATTTAGGTCTTTTATTAACTTTTATATATCTTTACTGCTTCTGAAAGGGTTTACTTAGTCAGTTTGGTCATGGTATCTGCTTCCTCTATAAAGCATCCCTTTCCTAACCTATATCAGCAATGAAACTATCTGTTACTAGAGAGTTCACTTCCCCCCATATACTTAAAGTGAGAAGCTAGAATTTAACAAAATTCTAAGGTGCTTACAACCCCCAGACTCAATCTAAATAACATTTCTAAAGATGGTTGCAATCACATCTGTGGTAATAATTTTCATGTTAGTGGCATCATGCTTTTTTAACCAACCTAGCTGCCTCATAACAATCATTAGATCTACAATATTTCTGATTTCCTAGTCTCATCTTACCATGATAATTTCTCTTCTATCCCTGCATGACAGTCCCTAATGGTCTTACCAAACAGTTGCTCAATATTTTCGCATTTTTAATATGCTCAGTAACTCTATCCTCATCCTTATCCATAACTTGTGAATGCCTCATCTCCTCATTTTCGTAACATAGCCATACATACTTCTCGTTGGCTCATTCCTCCATCCCATCCCCCTTTTCCAGTCAATTATTCTTCACGCATGCGTCTCTAGTTTCTCTCTTCACTGTTATTAGTTCCTTGTTTATTTGTGACTCTCACTGCCTTGCTGCTTTCTTGCCCCAGTATACTGAGTTATGATTAAGTTTTATTTATTCATTGATTTACGCAAATCGAGGCTTGAAATGATTTAATTCACCCATGGCATAACTGTTATCATACTTCTAATTAAATGGAATCATTGTATCCATTCTTTACTTCCATTACATTGATCATGTTTTGTTTTTCTGAGTGAATGCTGTGATGGATTCCTGCAGAAGGCCATGGCCAATTTCCCTCCTTTTCCTTGCCATCCCCAGTCCTTTCCCATCTCTAATGACTTCAATGTCATTGAATAATAAAACCCTAATACAAAAGCTGTGTTTTAATTTTCATTCCAATGCCCCCTCTCTGATGCCTCATCCAGCCACCATCAGGCAGGTGTCGTAATGGTTAAAACTGGAACTAATGTTCTCATTCTGGTCTGGCCATTCATGTTATGGTTATCCTTGATTTTACAAAATTAGTTTATGCAAATACCTGGATGGTTTCTTGGTGTAGGTGTGTTCCTTTATATAGTTCACTATTGCCCCATTAACCTTTTGACTGCTAGGGATTGCCCGGCAGAACCCTTGCTGGGTGCTCCTTTGTTGTCGCCTAAGCTGTCTACCTGCGCTGAGTGGCCACGGTCAGCCGATACCTGTGCTGCTGAGTTCGGCACGCAGCCTGACTCACTGTGTACTGAACATTTCTGGAGCATTGTGTGTGATGGACTTCAACTGTCGCTGTGTGTTTTGAAACCCCAGATACAAAATAAATGCAGTTACTCTGACATCTAAAGTTTTTCAACTTAAAGCTCCTCTGAAAGTGAATGTCTGTGTAGACAAACATACAGGTACTTCATATACTAAGTAGATATTACAGCAATTGAAATGTGTGGGAGTTTGTTGTTGTTGTTTTTTTTGTCAGCGCAGTAATTCATCTGGAGAGAATACCTTTCACAAATTCTGCATATATTTTCCATCCTAATTTTGGATCTGGGCTATGGATTGACACTGGCGAAGTTGAAAATATATTTTTATTTTTTAATTTTTTTTTCTATTTCACTTTGTTTTAGAAGTGTATGAATGTAATGTAATTATTACTGTGCAGTTACCCATGGTTAATTAAAGCTTAAAATCGTAATGAAGCATTGTCGAGCACAGACGCGCGAAGTAAAAGTAATTGTTGGAGTTAGTCTGCAACGAGCCGCTGAAGAGTTCGGTCGGGAGTAGGCCGCTACCGTAGTTTTGCATTAAGTTTGGCTGCGCACCCTGTATTAAGTTGGCTGCTGCGCCTTGCAGTATAGTAGAGCAGATGGAAAGGTTGAATTAGTCTGCAACGGGCCGCGCTGAAGTAGACGGTAGCAAGTTGGCTGCACGCCCTTGTATTAAGTTTGGCTGTGTGCCATGAATTATTGTTGGAGCAGACGGAACAGCACTAAATGTTATTTGCAAATCGCTAAATGAACGCTTCGTGATGGTTGACAAGCTGATAGGTGTTGTGACAGTGTATAGACTAAGCAAACGAAAGCGTGGTTCAGAACCTGGAGTTTGAAGAGATGAAATGCCGTATTGTCTTATCCATGTTCAAAATGAATATGTAGATTTATTGGTGATGGTGGGTATGTACTTATGAATTGGTGAATAAATCTGAAGTGAATTTAAAGGTGACCATTTGAATTAGTAGTATTAGAACCTGCAGTCAAGAAACAATCAAACCCAATTATTACCCCACCAAATTCATTATCTTCTTCATCGCCCACTCACTCGCCACATATGGCAGCAAGCTTCCTAAATCATTGCAGTACATTGCATGTTCTGCATTCATTCCTGGTTTCTCGATGCACTTTCTGTTTCGAACATGCAGCACATCTATGCTTTGGCGTGCTCTTCTTTGAATAATATTTGGAAAATGTCTCCCAGTAAATCATAGAGGATTTTCGTCATCAGAGCGTTTCCTTTGTCAGGTTTCCTCTATTCTGTGGCATATGCTTCAACAAGTTCTCTTACCAGAGACAGATGAAACTTTGCAATTGGCATTTTTCATCCTGTTACTACTCGGTGAAGAGCATGAGCATTTAAAATGCACTGATCGAGAACGTGGAAAAAGAAATTTTTATACCACTTCATATTGAAAATCTAGAGTGAACTGATTCTGGCGTATTTGTCTTGGTATATAAATGAAATCTATTGATTTCATAAGCAATAGATTTCATAAGATCTTCTATTATAAAAATATAAGGAAAAATGACAGAATGCTAGAATTTTTATCTGATCCACAAAAGAACGGGTATCGCTTTTCTTCCAGTCAAACGTACCACTAAAGCATCCACTTTTTCCACACATTTCACTCTCACTATCTGAAGCTTCATATTCTGAATAATTTTCACTTCTTGTCTAGACAGATGGTCGTTTTACACTAGCTGCTGTACACAGCTTAGGACTGTTACTTCGAGATCCTGTTGAAGGGTCATCACTATCATCCCTATCAAAGAGATCATTCTCACTGTCACTTTTGTAAGAATCTCCATGATTTCTTCCTCTGTACAAACATGATGGCACGCGATTTTTTCAGTGAAAACTGAAATGAAAATAGCAACACAAATAAGATCGCAGCTGCAAAACATCACAGGCCGAACGTTTGTAAGCACCTAACCACCCGGGTTGGAAATACGGCTACCTGACCTGACCGCTAAGTGGCATGTACGTTAACGTGTGCAGAGCATACAGGGACCAGGGCGGCCAGACGTCTTAATGCATCCGGAGTACAGACGGGTGGCAAGGCAAAACGTCCATAGCACCTGATGGAAGGAACAAAGTCGCGTGTAAACGCATCTGGAGCACCTGGATGCAGTAGTAGCCACCCATGGTAACACATCTAGAGCAGTCAAAGGGTTAATACCTTATCATTTCCTCCTCTTTCTCCAAATTTCTAGCTATAATTATTCAGATGTTAATGCGAAGTTCATAAATATTATCCACTGCCATCTTCAACATTAGCAACAGTTGTGGCTGGCTTTCTTGCATCATTCCTCTAGTGCCAAGTTCCTGTCAACTCAGCATAAATACAGAAAAGTTTTCTTTTCCTCCTACTTACACTATTGTAAGTAAGAAGGAAAGATACTCATTTGTTTTCATGTGCCTTTTGTCTGTTTATTTTCTTTATACATGAAGCAGTATCTTTATTGTGGCAGGAAGTACTCATTTAGATGCTACACATTTATGTAATTTTTGTTTTGTGCTATCACTAATTTTTCTGTGTTCTTTTTTAGACATGTAGGGGCAAGGCGGGATAAATATGACTGTGTCTTGCTGTTGCTGTCCAGAGGAGCTCGTGTTGACCTTGCCAACACAGCTGGAGATTCTGCACTTGACTGCTGTATCAAAAGAAACAACAATTGCTACATTGCAATCAAGCTAAATATTCTTTTAAGCAATTTAGTTTTAAATGTGCGTAAGCCAAGCCAGAAGATCCTGTGCAAGTAAGTGCAAATGACTTTGCTTGGAGTTTCCAGTTATTAATGAGGACAATTCGATAAATCTGTTATTCTCAGCACATTGTTCTACTTCATACTGTTGGTATCTCTGCTTTATCCATTACAGTTCTATTACAGTTTTTCAGAACCTTACCTAAAAGAGGCCTTGTCACACTTCAGCAGCTTTGTCGTATTACATCCAGTGTTTTCTAATGTCCAGGCAGTTTGCCAACATGCACTGAATTGTCCTTATAATTTGAACATGATTGTTCTTCTCTTGTCTGTGAACTTGTTGAGAAAAGTATTTAAAGTGAAGTCTGTTTGAAAGGATTTATTTTTTAGTGAATTTAGTAAGTTATTGTGATGTTTTGGGTATCCCTTATCCTGTATTCATGAATCAATTACTCCTAGGTTACAAACAGTACTAGTAGACTTTTTTTGTGGTACTGTCAACTTTTTTATGTTTTAAGTTGTCTAAAATTGTCACCCTTACAAAGTGGATTTCAGTTTGAGGTGAAAGAAAATGTCAGATATGTGTAGGTTAGGTGACAAGTATACATGATGAAAATCATTTTTGCCAATTTCACACATGAAACACTGCATTTGCAGTGATGCCTGAGCTGTTTCACTATTGGGATTGATGAGGCAAGCAAGAATTAATTTTACCATGTCAGATCTTTATTGCCCTCTCATTGTACACCTTTTAACTCTTCGATAAGATGTGATGATTTTCTCCTCGTGTAAGAATTTATGGTGCACAACATAAGCAACTAGTAAAAAGTTGATTTTACATCAATTTTAATTCTGGGCTCCCATTTTTTTTTACTGTTCATAATTAAATTTTAAAATAGCTATAATCTTGCCTGGAGCTCTCACAAACTTTAGTTTCCTCCATAATGCAGTAGAAGTTGTGTAGAACAAATATTTTAATAATTGAAATTCATTTCTAATTTTGTATCACAAATACCATAGCACTTTCTTATAAGTATTTTGTATTATTTTAAAACTACCCACATCATAATCTTAATGCACCATTTTGTGAGCTTACACTACATTTACACTATACTACGGTGTTGCAAACTTTCCATAAAGTTGGTTAAAATATCATCGGTTACTGTTCTTATATCACAAAAGTCATTCATTATTACTTGCATGGCTAGTACACTGATTACAATAAACCTCTTTTATAATTCGAGTTCTGGCCTCGTATTTTGGAGGCTGTGGGTTCAAATCCTTGTCCAGTGGTACATATTTTGGTTTACCGTCATTTCCCAAGGTCACTCCATGTGAATGCTGGAATGGTTCCTTCAAAAAACCATCGCCAAATTCCTTCCTATTCCTTGCCGCCAGTCCTTTTTCACATCTAATGATCTCGATGTCGACAAAACATAAAGCCATAAGTAAAATAATAATAATAATAGTTGGAGTACTGTAAAATGTACTATATGTGAACTTGTAGTTTTTGAATAATTGTTAGAAGCAACAAGCTTTTCAGTGCATGCCTCTTACTTCTTGCATTTTTTATTGATTAAATGACACATTTGTGAAAAATTGCCCCTTTTCATAATATGTTCATTGGCTGTCGTAAATTATGTGTGATTATGTTTTTGTCCTTTCCCCTTTGGACACTGTTCCTTGAACTGAAGTTTAAAACATAAACTTTTCGGTTCTTATAGTGATGTCTCTCGTGGGAGGGAAAACAATCCAATTCAATGTGTGAACAATGAAGATGATGAGGAGGAACCAAGGGACTACACATACGTGACATCAAATTGTTTGTCAGCTAACATTAGTGTGGACAATGCTATCACATCGGTGCACTCGTGCCGCTGCACAGATAGCTGTTCAAGCAGTCGCTGCTCCTGTACTACAATGAGTTCTAGATGTTGGTACGATGAAGAGGGTCGGCTTGTCTCAGAGTTTAATTATGCAGGTTTGTGTATTCTAAATAAGGCTAGTTTTTTTTTTTACATGTTGTTTCCCTTCAGAATAAAAATTTGTTTAAATTGATTGCTTTAGGCTTATACAGGTATTTTCACTGTCTTAGATTGAATTAAAAATTCTAATAGGTTTTTGTCTTCTGTATTGAATTGTAAGTGTTGATTAATGTTTTATATTTAGTTGTGATGTGTTGGAAAGAATGATGACATGTTAATTAGGTGCAACTTACCATGAAAGGCTTTAATTCAAATAACAGAAATATATATATATAAAAACTGCACAATCAATCAAGGTTGTGCAAGAAACTTAGCTTGTATCAATATAATTTATCAACCTTCTATAATCTTTATAATTTTTGATCAGTTTTTGTATTTCTATTGTTGTAATAACTTGAAATTTTTGCATGTATTATCTTGCTAAACATAGTTTGTGCTGAATTTTTGTAATGACTAAATGTTTATCAGGGTTAGTAATAAACTGTTTGTCAGTAAGTTTGACCGTGTCGTGTTGCCTTTGGATATAGTTTGTACTTGAAGAACGGTCACCACTAAGATTGTATAACCTCAATCAAGGAAAAGGTAAATCTGAATCAAAGTCACTGTTGCCACTGAAAATCTAAATCATCACTGTATTCTTCAAAAAGTTTACGAACTTAGGCATTGAACTACTTTTCAAAAATAAATGACTGCAAGTACTACAAACTGAATCGAGACCAGCCAACCTCATTAACCCCTTAAATGTTTGCAATGGCATGAGGCTTAGCAGATATCCTCCGCACTCTGATAAGTTTCAAAGATGGCCCCCGGAAACTATTGCATTCTGGTATCGTTTGCTACTGCCCGCCTAGCCAAGCGCGCGTAGACATGCCACAAAGTTGCATGGTTACTGCCCCACTGATGTTCACAAACTGCCACAAGGAAAGTCTTGTGGCCTGTGTTTATAAGCATGGCTTCTCTGACTGTGAGGATGTTACCTCTTCCATGTTCTCATTGCGACATTGAAAATCTTCAGTCACTAAATAAATTCCTATCACTCTGAAATTATTACAGTAGATAGCAAAACTTACAAATGTTAAATTCAATCCTTATGAAAATTTTCGTAGCTATCATAAACCATAAAAAATAATTTTCTGAAATTTCTAAAAATGTCCATAACTCTCAAAGTTTTAAAGCTACAAAGCTGAATTGACTTTTAACTTTTTTCAATTTTTCCACTCTTTCATGTGATACCAAGCTCCACTTGTTTACTATTTTCTAACAGGGTGAACCAAAATTGTTATATGACTTTTAATTTTGAAAATTGATATCTTTTGAAATATTTAACTTACAGCTCTGAAACATGCTTTAAACGATTCTATGTCCCATTTTCAATAAGAAATCATCACTCTCTGACTGTAATAACAGTTATTTAATGGCTTTCTTATTTTTTCAGTAAATCGGGAAATTTTCTTTTGCATCCAAATTCTTATGCTATGGTTACCGGAAGAAGCCATATTAATGAATTTACCCTTAATTTTCTTTCTTGGACATCAGCCAAAGTATTGCATATATTCAAAAACCAATTGAAGTGTCATCCCTAGAAAAAATTCCTCTTTAATTTTAACCTAGTACATACTTTTAATTTATTTTTCTTCTAATTTTAACTATTTCTTCTCCCTTATGTAGACTATAATTTTTCAGTAGAACCTCCCAAAAACAATCCTTAACTTTCAGCTACCTCTCTCAAAATTTCATATGATATGTGATAAAAAAATCCCACTTCTTTCAAGCTGTAAACTGTCTTCCTATCTTCCAAATGGAGACTTCTAGAATTTTAAATGTGTTTATTGCATCATAAAATTTTCGTACAACCTTGACTTTAAAATATCAATATCTCCTTAGAAAATTTTCTAGCTGTGAAGTTACTAATCTTGTTTCATTCTTTTATAGTCCGAAATTGCTCTGAAAAAGAAGGTAACATTTTATTTTACAAAATATTCTGAATCCAATATACCAGGTATGTTAAGACTATGTTCTAATTTTCTATAATTGTTTAATCTGAAATATGACTTGAATTATCTAAGCAATTGACTTTAAACCTAATCTGCAATGTTATTTAAATGAATTCGTGGCTCTATGAATAAATTTGGTTATGAAGTGGACTGTCCATTGTTTTGAACCCTTCTGACACAACTGATGTTTTTTGATATAACTTCTATGCAGTTTGCAATTTAGTGCATGACAGACTACTTTCATTGTTTTCAGTCTCAACACTAAAAATGTGTTGATTCCATCAGTAGATAAAAAGAACAATTGCAAGCAATCAGTATAACATTTTTTTTATGATATCATTTAACAAAAAACACAATTTCTGTCTGTTGTAAAAACTGGCAAAATGATATAACATAATGAAGTTTTTCTTGGGCTTGTACATTTATATATTATTTCCAAAGAGAAATATATAAAAAGTTATATAATGTAACAGGAAGCATCAGGACAGATGATCACAAGATTTTTGTGACATTTTGTTTTGTTATTTTCTTATAACATCAACGACTGAGGACTTTTCAGACAATTTGCTTATATTATTATGTGCATTTTCCTTTGCTTGTTTTTCTTTCTGTCTTAATTTATCCAGTTTACTAATTTCATTCACATAATGGTATTTAGTGCTTTGTCTTGTAATTAGCTTGTTTGATATTCTAAATTCACTTTGCATCATGAAATATTACTGCATTGTATACAGTGAGGTTATATGAGCTGTCTGTTTTGTCTTATAGTTGTAATATTTCAAACTTGCCATATTTGCAGTGCTGTGAAAGTTCCATGTAAGTTTATCATTGAGTGTAACGCATATATAATTAATTGAAATAATGGGATATACCTCAAGGCAAATGCTTGGGTTGTTTCTTCAAAATGCCATGTCAAATTCCTTCCTGCTCCTTGCCCCCAGTCCTTTCCCATCTCTAATGACATTGTAGCGATATTGCCATGATGCTGTCCACCTTATGTTATTGATGGTGGTGTAATAATCACCACTTTGTCTAATGTTGTTGCGGTCATTATCCAGTGACTGCTTGACTTTTATAACTGGGTCAACTATTTTCAATAATTGCTGTTGCTGGTACCTGCAAGCATATTTAAAACTTCGACTGTGAAATAAGTTTGTGTGGTATCAGACATCTAAACAATTCGTCTATTACACAGGTTCAAAAAGCAAACCTTTATAGTAACTTCACTTAAATGTTTGTCTTTAAGGAGTGTACAAATAACTATCACCAACACAAAATATCGTTTCAGAAACAATTTATTCAATACTTCCAAGTTTCCAGGCCAGTACCGGACATGCAATCCAGTTTATACTCAAAAATGAACTTCACTCTTTAAGATTGCGGGTTTGTGATTAGGAACATTTACTTTACTCAGCACATGTTTGTTACTTTTAATATGCTGGTGTACATTCAATCAGTTTTGAGAACACACTGTCCCGATTAAACACATTGTGTACATGTTTATGACAGACACGACCTGGCAAACCAACTATGTGACCCCCATCCTGTTTGTACCACTGACTGTAAGGTGTTTCTGCTCTCACCTACAACTTTAAAAATACTGCCTATACTTAAAAATTGCCTCTTGTCTCTTTGGTCCCTCAGCCAATCATAGCCTCTCCTTACTAGCCAATCATGGCTTTCTTCTTCACCTAGCACAACAAAGATCCTTTTCTATCCAAGTCTATTCACTCTCTACTTCATTTCTTGATTATCACCGATTTATATTGTACCGTCTTGCCAATTGGTTCTCTCTGCTTGCTACCTGTACAAAAACAGTTTGTCACTCCTCTCATATTTGTTTGGAGTCTTAATACTTGCGTTGCAATGTTGACGAGACATGCAACTCTAAGGGGGGTAAAATAGATTTTTTTTCTTCTAATGACACTGTCATATGTAACTTCATTTTTATAGCAGTATTTATCACTTTACCTTAATTTTGATAAAGAAACCCTAGTGAACCATAAATTCCTACGATAAATTTTTATAGAATGTGCCACACTTCTGTTTGTTTTAATGTCAAATTTTGTGTGGCTTTGTCATAATTTAGTGGAGTTATTAAATGAATGGCTTGGAGCAAAGGCTAAAATAATACCATCTCTAATGAACTAACTCTCAAATGTGGATATCTAAATATGAACATTTGTGCAGTTCTGTACACATACGAATATCTATCTTACATTGATATATGTTTTCAAAAAGTTCTAAATGGCTTCTGGGGATCTCAAAAACTTGCATGTCAAATCACATTGAAGTTTGTACATGTATTAGCCAAAGAAAGTTTTCTTTTACTATGTAAAGATGTAACTAGACAGATAAAAACTTTTTTGTGTATCTGTATTTATATTTTTTAATTATTATTCCTTGGCTGAATAGAGGCATAAATCCATACATGTATGATATATCAGAAATAATTGTATTATATTTTCTTCCTATGTAGGCTGCTGATACTGTGTTTGACCATATATATTTATACTTGCAGATGCCCCAAGAATTTTTGAGTGCAACCAATGCTGTAGCTGTAACCGTGTGACTTGCAACAACCGACTAGTGCAGCATGGTTTGACTGGCCGCTTCCAGCTTTTTCGCACTCAGAGACGTGGCTGGGGTGTACGTACACTCACTCCAATTGTCAAGGGCTCATTTGTCTGCGAGTGAGTAGATTGTAGTTCTATGTTGTTAGGGAACTTGGCAACTAAGCTAAATGGAGTAAGAACTTGTATAAATTAAATCTAGCCAATTATTTGATAAATATCCTACCATACTTATAATTTGTTTGAGTTTTAGAAAGAACACTCCCTGTTGTTGAATGTTACAGGTGATTGTATTTTACCCACCTATCTACAGGGTGTTGTGCATTTATGAATGCTTGTTTTTTTTTTTTTTTTTTTTGTTGCAATAATGTGTGATATGGTCTGCTAAAAAGTCATCTTGGATACTCTGCCAGATAAGTTATGCAAAGCACGATGTATCAACTACTTTTACTGTCTCATCAGGTGAAATGGTAGGGTGAAGTGGTTACTGCAACAACATGTCACCGATTGTAATTGCTTCATTATTCTGGCTCATATAAGTACTGACAGTGGACACATAAGTAGTATTATCATGTGATAGCTATAGATGCTTGGCGTTTTGTCACAATAGAATGTTGGCATGCCTTTTTGGAAATTTACACAGTTGACAATTATCTAGGAAGAAATGAAAGTTTATCCATGTGGCCAGGGAAATGACATTACACATTTAAACAGTTCATAAACCTTATTCTGCTAGTAAAATGAATTATGCTTGATTCATAGATGTTGTAGGTAATCAAGAAATTATAATGTTAGATGACAAACAAACAATTTTGTAAACTGAGAACAGGGTCAGTGTAAAACATAAAAGAAGGCACTGCCATTGCTAGAAAAAGTATCATCAAAGTAGAGGGTGAGGGGGCAAGCCAAATGGATTATTGGTTATTGCTCAGGCCTGGCACTCAGAAGGATGTGGGTTCGATCTCTATCCCAGTCTGGCCTTCCTGTTTTTGGTTTGATACAGTCACCCAAAACCGCTCAAGATGAATGCCATGATTCTTCTGTCAAAAGGCCATGGCTAAATACCTACCCTGTCTTTGTCCCCAATCGTCTCCCACCTCTAAATGATCTTGATGTGATGAGCTATAATGTATTAAGAAAAAATTCCATAAGTCATGATTTTGCTGTGGAACCAAGATGTTTTCATGCATAGATTCAGCTAACACCACCTCATTCCATAGCTCCAGTGCTTCAAATAGCATTTACATATCTTTATTTTATGGATATTGTAGTCCTCCTCAGAATCTGTAATGGAGTGTGGAACACATTGTTTCTAAACCTTCCATGTCTGATACATCTTGAGGATGCCATTCAGAGGTTTCTGTGAAGTGAAGGATAGTATTGTAAATTAATGGATGGGAAAGTGAATGGAAGTATTTTTTGTTTATTCATTTATTTCAGTTGCTGAGTATGGGTAATTATATAGAATATGTAAGGGAATTGGAAAACTCATAGCATCATTTCTTTCAGTTGTATGGCATCAAAGGTTCTGTTATATATACTAATATATTTTCTAGTTAAGAAATCTGTAGCACTGGTGCAGGAACAGCATAAAGGGGCATATTATCAATTATTAGATCGCAGTTCAGTTTATTGTTTTGATAATTGAGAGTGAGGAATATCCAACTATATGCGAAAGACTGTTAGACATGCATAATTTAGGCTAATCTTACCTAAGTATCTTCTTTGTTCTGCTATTCCACCTTAAAGTTAAAAACCTGAGATGTATTATTTATATGAATGAAACAGGCATCAAATAGCGAAATGTTTGCAATTGATATTACATCAGTACTTGCACTCCAAAACACAAGTTTGAAAAGCAAGTGAAATTAATTGAGAAGCTATTAAATTGGTAATCTCTATTTATAACAAAGAAAACATGTAAAATAACTTCTGTTTAGTGTAGATTATTTGACCCACATAATGGATGGTGTTGAGACTTCGTATATTTTTATAACCCTCTCATCACGGCTGGATGGCATGTGTGTTTACATTCATTTCGATCTCTTATGATAAAATCTGGTAGCATTATGTATACACGTGGTCAAAGGATGAGAAATCATACACTTTTATTCTAACAGCTTAACTAGTACAAACACTCCAACCAAAAGTAATGATAATATACTGAAGTTTGCAAGTCCTTCCGAGTGAAAAATTCAAATTTGAACAAGTCTGTACAACAATCAGTATAGTCACGCACCATAACAATCACATGGCCACTAAACACATGGTACTTGCACTCCTAGAACATATTTGGACAATTTTATGTTCTCTAGCCAGTATGACAGTGCGAATACGACAGCCAACATTCATTTTACTAACGCAGTAGACGAATTGCATATCTTTATAACACACAAATGAACTCTACCACAGTTACTCCATAACTGTCATTCAGCGAGACTAGCATAACTACGTGCAAATCGATTAATCGATCATCTCTTTCAGATATCATCAATATGTATACTTAGATACATTTTTAAAAAAAACACTTATTACTATATAAAGAGTCCCTGGTCCACTGTATTGTGACACCGCCTCTGTACTTGCTACATCACCTTTAAGTCTATAGGTCCAGTCCTACACATACAGAATATACTATCATTAGAAGTAATGTTTGATATATCATTCCAGAAGCTCCGTGTTGAGGTATCTGAGTGTTAGATCAGAAGATCTCCAGTTAAAAATCATAGTTCAATATGAAAGTTTTCAAAGGGCTTTTGACTGATCTGCACCCATGACAAAGCTTGCTTGGTATATGTGAAACATACTGTGATTGCTCCTTCATCATTCAGCTTCCACTCTAAACTGTGGATGCCAGAGGAAAGAAACCAGAATGTTCCTATATATAAAAAAAAATCTCCTGTATACTAAAGACAACCACTATTTGGCAGATCATGAAATTTCATGTTATTTTGGATTCATGTTATTTGTATTGCTTGCCAAGTTAGCCATCACCCAAAATTTCATTTGTATCCTTCTTGCCTGAATCCTTATGAAAAAGATTAAGTCGCTATAATATGTTTTGTGATAGTTAAAAGTAAAGAACTACCATTTCCATTTCTCTTTTCTTTTCAAAAGAGCTGAATACTTTTAAATAGCATCATGACATGTGAGCAAGATAAAGTAAAATGGTTAAATTCTCTCATCGTTTCCAGAACAACTTAATACAATATACAATACAATACATTCATTTTCCATTGATCCCAATATAAGAGACTGGCTCTGTGGAAAGTTGTCGATTTACAGATAAACAGTTGCATAACAAAATAATAAGTACACCAGTAGATAGATGTACAGTCATAGCATACATGGTACATTAAAAAATTCCACAACAAAATAATACATACATCACAAGATTTACAGTCATAGCATACATGGTACCATAAACAATTGCATAAAAAAATAATACATACACCAGGAGATGTGCAGTCATAGCATACATGGAAAATTAATTATGTAAACTACATTTACACAAGCTACTAGCAGTTATTTTTTAGATATCTTAGAAATAAATTCTTCGACAGAATAGAAAGAGTTGTCAGTTAAAAATTCTTTCAATTTTTTCCTGAATTTATTCTTATCATCTGCTAGACATTTAATATGTGTTGGGAGCTTATTGAAGACATGTATCCCTGATTATCGGACCCCTTTTTGAACAAATGAAAATGACTTGTAATCCTTGTGAAGATCATGTTTACTTCTAGTGCCATAATTGTGTATTTTACTATTTGTTTCAAACAAAGTATAATTTGTGACAGCAAAAGACATTAATATGTATATATACTCAGATGCTAATGTTAAAATCCCTAACAGCTCTCTACATGAAGTTCTATTCCTAACCCCACACATAATTCTTATTACACACTTTTGGGCTCTGAACACTTTGTCTCTATTGGTAGAATTGCCCCAGAATATTATTCCATATGACAATAAGGAGTGAAAATAAGAAAAATAAACTAGCTGCCTCATACAGAGATCACCTTTAGCTGAAATTGTATGAATCGCAAGTGTGGCTGCACCCAATCGCTTTAATAAGTCAGAAACATCTACTTTCCAATTTAAATTGTGATAAATATACAAACCTAGAAATTTCACACTCTCTACCTCTTGAATGGACTGGCCTGCAAATTTTATGCCTATTTCTGCTGTTAATCTGTGTGATGTACTGTATTGCATATATTGAGTTTTATCAAAGTTTAAAAGACAAGCCATTAGCTGTAAACCATTTATTAATCAGTTAAAAGACATAATTTGAAATATATTCTGTAGATAAATCTGGAGTGTTTTTAATTCCTATATTTGTGTCATCTGCAAATTGGGCAAATTTGGAATTTTTAGATGAAACACAGTGTAGATCATTTATATATATTAAAAACAATAGTGGCCCCAATATAGAACCCTGAGGTACTCCATATCTGATTAATTTCCACTCAGAAAACAGTGGACCTCTTAAGGCAGCCGTAAAATTCTCCATTGATACTTTCTGTTTTCTATTTAGAAGGTAAGAACTAATAAAGTTTGCAGTTGCTGAAAGTAATTTATTATCTATTATAACACAACAGAAGTTAGATCACTCAAGTGGTAGCTGTTACCACAAATCTGAAAACAGTGGAGGGGGAGATGGGTTAAATATTATAGTGTGTGTGAGGGTCTTAATAACTCATCCACAATACCGCAGAAACAAATGTTTTTATATATTAGAGCCCATTTTGCATTTAGGATTTAACAAAATGTTGAACGTTAGCTTTCACCCTTTGCTTCTTAAAATAAGTAGCCACTGTTTTGAATACAATTTACTTCACTGGTTAAAATTACTTTGTTCCAAATTTCTTGAATTCTCATTTATAATGCGTACTAAGTTTTTACTATCTAACATTTTTTCCCCCAGTTGTTAGTACTACATGAAACATCACAGAACTATTTTAAAACTTGAATGTCCTCCTTTTTTTGGTGCTACAGATATGTCATTGCTACTACATAACCAATGATGATAATTACATTAAAATCAAGCTACAGGCTAGCCAACTTAGTCACTGTCACATACAATAACACTCATATTCTAAGCTGTCCACCTTGTGTGCTAACATATTTTGCTTCAAATGTATTAACTTCTCAGTAGTTACCTAACATATGCTGTCTATTTCAGAATAGTTAAATCATATTTTTCCAACTGGTGATTTCAACGATACAGGTATTAAAATGTATGTCAACATGGACGGAAATAACTGAACTAACATGTACAGAATTCAAGTCCACTTTTCATGATAGATCTTGAAACACTTTCCTTGTAAAAATAAGTCTAAAATTTTATTCAGTCCAACATTCATCATATTCATTTCCCAACGAAATAATCCACACAGTGTTTCTTCAAATGTCCATTATTTCAGCTATATAGCAATGCAATCCATAAATTGCTCTTAACACTATGAATATATATCATAAATCATCTTTGTATTCAGACTTGGCCTCAGATCACATCATTGTAGTTAACCAATTAAAAAAATTAATGTAAAAAGTCCATGGGAACTAAAAAAAACTATCATTATACTAATAACCCATATTACAAAAAGTATTTAACAGTAATTGGATTATACAAAGAAACATTTCATATGGTTAAAAAATGTATTACTATCATTGTTACTTCTCTATCAGTATCCCATTGCCTTATCTAATTTTAGATCTACCAGATTCTGCAATAAAAATATATTTTTTCTGCACTGTATAAGCTAACAAATAAGCATTTGGATGAGGCTTTCCCATAATTACAAAGATCTGTGGTCCACATAAATTTTTTTCTTAATTTCTACATTTATTTCACATTATCTTTCATTTATCTTAAATAGCAACAAATAACTTATGTTGAATTCAGTCAGCTTAACTCTCTGGTCATAACTTTTCTTTCGTTCCCAAGCCTGTTTCATCAAGTTTTCCTTTATCTTTCAAGTCGGTTTCTCTTTTTAACTTCTTGTCTCCATTTCTTCTATGCTTCACATCATATTATCTTCTCCTACTCTTTCATCTTTTTTATTATTTCAAATTTGATACCCAGTACTTGAATAAATACATCCGATTTCCTAGTCTCGTAAAGGTTATTACACCCAGAATCATTCATCTCTACTCCCACATTCTGCATTCATTCCTGCAAACATCATTATTTTACCTTCTTAGAACTCTCACCATCCTGATAAATAACAGTTGATTAAATATAACCAGTAAGGAGCGCGCACGCTATTTTGCTGTCAAGAATCCAATGACCTGCCCACTCAATAAAAGAAATCAATATTGTTGTAGGTACAACATCACTACTTAGATTAACTTACTATTTATAGATTATGCAGTGCTGATATGAAATAGATATGACCACTTTAATTCCTCCAAGTAACACAAAAACATACAGATGTAGCATAAAATCTCACAGCACTGAAATTCTCCACTTACTGCATCTGAAAGTTAGTACACAACATTCTGTCTACCATTTTACATCCACAGAACTTACCATTTATAAACAAAATTTCTTTACAAATATTGATGGTATTTTACTTTAAATCATATGACTAATTATCTTTTCAGCTCTGGTAAGGATCATCTAAATTATGACTACTTCTAGGTTGTTATTTCCACTGATTATTTATCTTATGGTTGCTGCTCGTCCACTCAAAAGCATGCTGTCTGCTGCAAATAAATATTTAAAGTTGTACTTTTCAGTTAATGGCCCACAAAAAAACAGAATATTTGTGCATTGCTGAAGTTCCTTGAAACCTACAACAAGGATGGTAATGCACTTCTCAATCATAGTGTAACATGAGATGAGACATGATTAAAGTTGTGAGACAAGAAGACAGTTCATGCAATGGGGGCACACGACTTTTCTGAGAAAATTAGTAAAATATTTGCAAACATTGTCAGCCAGAAAGATTAAGTTAACTGTGTTTTGGGATGCAGACGGAGTGCTTCTGGCTGATTTCCTTGAATGTGCCACAATTAATTCTAAAAGGTATTGTGAAACATTGACAAAACTAGCGCAAGCAGTACAAATCAAGTGTCATGGTAAACTGAGCTCCAAAGTGTTCTTTTTTAATGACAATGCATGTCCTTGCACAGCTAATACTATCCGACAGCTCTTGGGGGTTTTGGATGAGAGGTGTTTGATCACCCACTGTACAGTCTGGTTCTGGTACCAAGTGATTAACTCCTCTTTCCAAAGATTAAGACCTGCCTCACAACACAGCACATTGACAGTGACGCAGAATATCATGGCAGTGTAAATGAGTGGTTGAAATCTGAGGAGGCAGATTTCTACAGAGACTGAATTGAAAACTTGGTGCATCATTAAGATTTAAATGGTGACTATGTAGAATACTAGCTTAAGATTGTCCCTTTAAAATGTATATGATAAAATTTCGTTTTCTTATTTGTTTTTTTTTTATTTTTTATTATTGCATAATGTAAGTTACTTTCTTGATAACCCTCATATGTAGGAAGCAGGACAGTTGTTGGATGTTAGTTGGTAGGGAAGAGAGACCCTGTGATTGAAAGCTCTCACCAGTAGTGAAGTTGGTGGAAGTATTTGGGGCAGGGTGCCTGCCACACAGCCTAAAGTAAATCCTGCTGCACGGGAATCATTCATGAGACTGTCTTGCCATATGAAGAGATGGGTATTTGGGAACCAGAAGTTGCCTGAGGTTAGGGTTTTATTGAATCATATTCTGATAGGAAGAGGAAGGATTTTGAGGTGGAGGGATCATATTTAGGAACTGCTTGAATGATATATTAGCCTTGTTTTAAATTTTGATTGATATTTTTGTGGTTACCAGATCCGTACTAGTGGTTGATCTTAGTTTGAGTTGGTTGTTGGGTTGTGCTGGTGGGAATATTGCAGTGATAGTAATTTTTCTGGTGTCCCCATTGGCTTAGTTGTATGTGGCACTTTGATGGTGTCTGACACTGATTTGGGATTAGCTGGTTTGAGTCATGGTGGTGGAAGAAATTTTTATCATCTGGACTTGGCCGGCAGTATGGGAGAGATGGTGGTAAACAATCCCAATCACTGGATTGTATGCCAAAGTCCTGGGTTAAATTCCAAAACTCTCTGGAGTATGTATGGAGCAAGGGCATATGACACTGTTGATGGTGATTCATCCATAGGAAGATGATGTTAAGTCTGGAGGCTTCGTTTTTGTCTTTTAGAAGAGTGGGCCTCTCCCTTCTTTCATCTTCACTTAACACACACCCTATCATCGTCATTCACTTACAATACTTACAAAAACTGTCACACTGGGGAAGGCAATGAGAAACCTCCCCAGTTCATGTTCCAGATGTTGTCATGGAGGGTTAAACATCCCCCACAGTAACTACTTATGCTTGGACTTTGGCAAGGAATTCACATGGTAAGAAGTTGTGCTTGTAATAGATATAAGGGGTAGTTGTGGGATATTAAAGAAATCTTGGAATTTGGTTGAGGAACTACTATTTAGAGCATATACAACTATCTTGAATACCTAGCCTCTAAAGAAGGGAATATGTAATGTGAAACTTCCGTTTTAAAGGTAGGTTGATTTGAGGTGGATCAAGGCACTGAGGTGAGTCCAGGTTGTCAAGGAAGCTTAGAAGCCTCTTTTTCTGTGTGTCCAAATCATATAAATATCAGATACCAACCTAAGCAACATGAGTGATTTCTGATGCACTTGATCAATGAAGAGATTTGTATAGAACAGGTCCCTACCAATACATGTGGCAGTGCCACATATGTAGTGATAAGAAGGTTTAAGAAAAAAGTATTTGATTAGTATCAAGTGTGCTAGGGTGTTGAGTAAAACTGCAGGGAATTCTGTTAAGGGGTGCTGAATTAAGAAATGTATTTGGCATGTGGTATTGGAGATTTTGAGTATATAGTGGTATGCCATCAGGATGTAGTTAGTAAGAAGTGGGGGGAAGGTGTGGTATACTCAAATTGAAGCCGAACTAACTATCATTTGATTCAAAACCACATCAGTGTTGCATTGAATGGTATGATGTAGCAATGGCTGGAACATTTTTTTTTTTTTTTTTTTTTTTTTTACTTATGACTTTATGCGTTGTTGAGGTAATTAGAGGTGGCAAAGGACTGGGGACAAGGAACAGGAAGCAATTCAGCCATGACCTTTTTGAAGGAAGCATCCTGGCATTTGCCTGGAGTGATTTGGGGGAAACCATGGAAAACAAATCTGGATACCCGGATAGGGATTCAAACCGGCGTCCCCCCAAATGCAAGGCCAGAGCGTTAACTGCTCACCCACCATGCTCGGTATGTGTTTTCTTGTTGCATGGCTTTAAGATTGAATGTCATAGCTTTTTGAATGTGTACAACATCTACAAAGGAGACCTCCCTCAATGGAATATCAGTTAGCAAAGCAGAAAATAATTGAAGGGTGACAAATCTAAGAAATAGGGCAGATAACTGAGCACACATATGCTTTTAGACCAAAAATTTAATTCTCATTGTTCTATCACAACACCCAATGCTAGCATAGAGTACCAAGGTTGTAGTAGTAGATGGGGTTTGCTGGGTAATTATATTTATAGCATTCCATTTACCATTTCATATTTTTAAAATTAATAATTTTGTTGATCTCATCAATTTAATAATTTTAATCATTTGATTTTATCAAATAGGAAGAGGGTGCAAAGTGATATGCTATCTTGCATTACTAATATAAAGTCATAACCAGCCAGAGTTATTCAAATTCAACATTGAATGCCTACAGACGTCGGTGAAACTTACAATTAATTTAATACATGAAAATCAAAAGGTCAAACAAAAATTAACACCGAGGCTTACAATATGAGTCATAAGAAGTTAATTCTAAGCAAACAAAGTGACATATTTATGTGAAATTTAAGCACTATGTCAAGATGCTTATTTATAAAGCTGTTCACAAAAACATGCTGATAGAAATGAATTCAAAGAGGGCGCCATTATGTCTTGGACTTAAGTAAAATAATATTTTCTGATTGACAGGAATTTTATAACAGTCTTCCCGTATCAAATCAGGGTGCTCACGGCTAATATTACACTCAGAAAGATTGTCAGAGAGTGATACTCTGCTCAGAGTGTTCACCGGTCAAGGAATGCGTAACACTGAGTACTTTTTAATGGCTGAAGATCTTTACCGTTCATGCAGCAGTGGCACCTATGGTGGTAACACGCACACTTCCTTCAGACAACAGCAACAAGTACCGCAAGCCAGAGGCGGCTCAAACCGTACTGTTATAAGTTGCAGCGGTGATTGAAAACTTGGTGATGGCGTGACCTCACTGTCTGCCAGACTCCACCGTACCCCCTCCTTCTCTCGCGATGTTGGATCGGAATCCCCTTCCAGCTCTGTCGAAAATCCAATCCGTGGGCTTGTAAGACATGTGGACCCAGAACACACCAAAGGGCTTGTTATTACTTTGTAACGTTCACGTTGATTAGGAGTTAACAGTCACATGATTCACACCTCGATCTGCCATACTTTTTCGTTAGGTGCGGGGATCTCTCATCTCGTGACACAATAGATTGTCCAGCCAAATTATTCACTTGACCGGAGAAGGGTCAGTTAATCTGGCACCTGCCGGAGATTAGCGGGCCTTTCCTTGCTATTGTGGAAAATGCCACCCCTCAGCTGAGGTATGAAAGGGGTCGTTTCCTCCATTACAGATGTCTCCCTCCAGACTTAAAGTGAAAATACTCTTGAGCAAAATATTGCAGCCCTCCTTTCAATATGAATTATTTTTACTATTTAAAACATTGTACGAGTCTGACACAGCAGTCTCATTACAAGGTGTTGCCAGGTTGTAGGAGAGGATTAACTTAAAGATGTCATACATTACAGCACAGATGTCTTTTATCTCTTCTATCTTAGTTTAAAAGAGTCTAATGATATAATTTTCAGATTGTGCATATCTGCTTGTATCTGAAGCAGTTATATGGTAATTTGCATCCACAGTTTTCTTCACAATGTCTTCTAATTGTGTAAGCACCTTAGAATTTGAAATGTAGTCTTCACGGGTTTTCCGCCGTATGTTGTTGAAATGCGACAACGAACTTTGGCGGCTGACTCGGCCGCCATCTTCAGGTTGGATGTTGTGCAGGGAGAACCAGAGCTGCACTGGCGATGTCTGGCCTCCGCACGCCCTTACAAGGCCTGGCTTCTCCCCTCCATTCGCTCCCTCCCGCGGCTGCCGTCTTGCGCTCGTCATCGATTGGCTGGTGGAGCGACTGTCCTAGCCAACCCCAGCAAGCCGGAAACATTTCCCGGCGGTGCCTCACTACCTGTCTGATTGCAGGGTGAATGTTTCAGAAGGGACAGAGCCGGCTTCCATGCGTCACTGTGCTCAGTGACGCGTGGAAGCCAGAAGGAGCGAATGGAGGGGAGAGGCCAGGCCTTATAAGGGCGCGCGGAGGCCACACATCACCAGTGCAGCTCTGGTTCTCCCTGCACAACACCCAACCTGAAGATGGCGGCAGAGGCAGCCGCCGAAAGCTCGTTGTCACATTTCAACAACATAGGTCGGAAAACCCGTGAGGACTACATTTCATCGATATGCCATGAAAGCCATCGATCTCACATCTTAGAATTTGGTTAAATTCTACCTTTTTTTGTTATAAGGCATAGGGGAGGGTGTAAACCTTCCAGAAATTGTAAAATCATTAACCTTTTAATCACAGTATATGTGAGGAACGATTCATATACACAGACGGAAAAAAAAATCCCAACACCAAGAAAAAATTATTGTAGAGTAATGAAATTTGGACAATGCATTTGTCAAGTTAACATGTTTAATTGATTAAATTTTCAAGATCACAGGTTAATTTAAGCTCAAGAAAATGCATTTCAAATGTGAAATACTGTTAAATTAATAGCCGGTGTAACCTCCAGAATTTTGAATGCAAGCCTGCAAACGTGAATGCATTGTGTCATACAGGTTTCGAATGTCACTTTGTGGTATGGAGTTCCATGCTTGTTGTACTTGTGCTGTCAATACTGGGACGGTCAGTGCTGGCTGTGGATGATGCTGGAGTTGTCGTCCAATGATATCCCATACGTGTTCAATTGGAGACAGATCTGGTGATCTCGCAGGCCAAGGTAACATGTCGACACTCTGTAGAGCACGTTGCGAGACAACAGCGGTATGAGGGCGAGCGTTATCCTGTTGAAAAACTCCCCCTTGAATGCTGTTCATGAATGGCAGCACTACAGGTTGAATTACCAGACTGACGTACAAATTTGCAGTCAGTGTGTTTGGTATAACCACAAGAGTGCTCCTGCTGTCATAGGAAATTGCTCCCCAGACCATGACTCCAGGTGTAGGTCCAGTGTGTCTAGGCCGCAGACAGTTTGGTTGCAGGCGTTCCCCTGGCCTCCTTCTGACCAACACTCGGCCATCACTGGCACCAAGGCAGAACCTGCTTTCATCAGAAAACACAACAGATCTCCACTCCGTCCTCCAATGAGCTCTGGCTTGACACCACTGGAGTCGCAAACGGCGATGGCTTGTAGTCAGTGGAATGCACGCTACAGGGCGCCTGGCTCGGAGCTGTCCTTGAAGTAACCGATTTCTAACAGTTCGTTGTGTCACTGTGGTACCAACTGCAGCTCGCGCAGTACGATGCGACACAGCTGTACGCCGAATACGGCGGTCTTCCCTCTCAGTAGTGCCACGTGGCCTCCCGGAACCCGGTCTTCTTGAGGCAGTACCATCCCTTGACCACTGCACCCAACAATCATGCACAGTGGATACATTCCGGCCAAGTCTTTCTGCAATATCGCGAAAAGAAAATCCACCTTCTCGTAGCCCTATTACACGACCTCGTTCAAACTCGGTGAGCTGTTGATAATGGCTTCTTCGTCTTCTTAAAGGCATTCTTGGCTAACATCAACTCACTATGTCAAATCTCAGCGGTAAATAACGTTCACAAACTTTACAGCGCGTATTTAAAGCAAACCTGATTTGCAAGCTCTGAGTAGCGCTACTAGCGCCACACTTATGCGCGAAGCGCGAAATTTGAATCGATGTCATCTTTCAGATGTATAAACACGCCTACCAAATTTCGTTTATCTAACACAAGTCTTTCTTGGTGTTGGGATTTTTTTTTCCGTCTGTGTAGAAGCTGATACTGCAGCTCATCTCAGAACAGAAATCTTTTTAAAGGCAGAAAAGTCATCAAACACATAATAATAGCCACAAGTAAACATTTAAGAACAGTTAATAATAGTAAACAGCTTGTAAACTTACCTAGATCAGCGAAATCCTTATTTATCCAAATTGTAAATAATCAGTTTTGGTTACGTGACCATATCGTTATTTTGCAACACTTTTTGATGTAGTAAAGTATTTTTATAATAATAATAAACCGAAAGAAAGTAAAATTCGCTAAAAACCAATAGTTTCAGGACATATAAATAAAGAAAATAATTTTAAAACTTCGTTGAACATACTTACATTGTTAACACACCATAATAACATGATTTCAGTAATTTTCGAAGCTAACAAATAAATTTTGAGTAATAATAGGGAACACTGTATGACATATAAAAGTTTTAAAAACATTCCACACAGTTTAATAAACACTAAACCAGTGTTAAACAAAATTTCGTTATGAAGGAAAACGTGCCAACTTTCAAATTGAATTGTGAGCTTCTAAGACCACCTAAGTAAAGAAAATCACTTTTAAAATGAATAATAAAATTGGGCAATAATTCTGAAACCAGCACTCTTTTGAAATAAACTGTAAATAAGAAAATAGTATTTTTGCATTACTACAAGTTGTAACATCCACCACCTCCGAATTTCAAAAGTCAATAACTTTTGAAGTCCTTAACATATCAAATTTCTAAATAGCACCCCGGAAAGTGCAGAAATGTGGGAACAATCTGATAATGATTTAAATAAGATATTCGAATTTTTTTTATATGGATTGCACAATACCTCGGAAATACTAAAGCTAGTCAGAACAACAGTAACATTTCTCCAATACAATTAAATGCTTTACGGTGATTTGAGAAACTTTAGAGCCATAGTCCTCATAACAAGAAACATTCCTGTGGAGCCACTCTATGCACTGTGAATTTTTGAAGACTCTGAGTAACATTATTGTCATGTAACCCATTTTGACATGTGTAGTTAAGGTGCTAATCCACAAAAGAGCTTGCAGGCTGACATCTTGGTCTTTTTGTCCGGGAATCTTGAGGTATTAACACGTATCGCTTATACTCTCACGGTGAAGCCGCTAGGCCTTATGGGTAGCTAAGCCACCAGCAATGGTAGACTGGCCATAATGGATTTTGAACAGTGGCACGCGTGTGAAACATCCATGATGTGACATTAAAATTTTCTGCTTGGGGTTTGTTCGGTCTGTTCTAGCTTCATAACCTGTAATTTTTGTGTGAAGAAAAGTCTGATTGCCTATACCAACTGTATTTTTGTGAATTTCAGTGAACTTTGAGGAATATAGAAACTTTATTATTTGAACAGTACCGTCTTTTATTTAACAACTTTACCTTTCTCTCCTAAGGTCAAAATTTAGGATTGTGGCGACCGATCTAACTTACAGTTGAACTATCCATGGTATACGATGGTAAGTAGTTTGAACATTTTTAATCTTCTTTATCAGACATAGTGAAAGTGAAGGATGGATTTTAGTTTAGTTAAGGGTTGTTAGACTGATCCTAACCCCAGTATCAATCTTATCCCTTACAATAGCCTTTGCTTTCTGGTAGACTTCACACGTTATGATTATGTAAAGGGCATGTGCAGCTAGTTACCACTTTCCCTAGGATTTGTGGAGGTGGAGCTCTCTGCATCCCCATTCCCAACCATTGTCACTAGGAGGATGTGACAGGGTCAGCGCCGCTTTACCTTCACATACCGTTTCGTCCACAGTAATCATTACGTAGCAGGTTCAGTGGGCCCAGGGAGCCATTCTGGTTGTTCAGCTTCTAAGAAAGATCCTCAGCTTCCTCAGGGATTGAACACAGGTCATCTGGACCATACTCAAATGCTCTACTGCCTGAGTTATGCAGTTGCCTGTTATGATTACGTAACAACAAGAAAAATACTTCTTACAAATGCATTCGTTTATATACATCTGTGTAATGACTTTTGAATTTCATCACAGTAGTTGTAGAGTTGTCAAGAGCAATGTTATGTTTCCTCACATTGCAGTATAATTATGCTCTAGCCAAGCAGAAACTGTTTTTATCACGTTTCACCTAATTTATGATTTTTTAAGTTTCTATAAGTGCTTTGTGTTTACAAATGCATTTCTCTGTTGCATCGACTTGAACATTATTGAGGTTAGCAAAAAGGCTTTGAGGTATATGTGTGAATATTTTCCCTTAGTTTGCTCAATTTTTAAAAAGCTTCAAGAAACTTTTGTCATCATTTTATGATTTAAACCACTTTTGAACAAGAAATCTTACAGTTATTTGACTGTAGGTTCAAATTACCACCAGCTATTATTTTATCATCTGAAATCTTCTGCTACTAGCTCCAGAATTCCAACTATGTATTTCAAACTTCTTTAGAGTTAAACCCACTCAGAACAATTTCTAAAACCCCAACTGTATCAATTATGGCAGAACAATTCAATTTTTTAATATGAATACTTATAAATACTCTCTCTCTCTCTTCAGTAAATCTTCATGAAAATCAGTGAAATTCTTAGCTAAAATCCACACTAGATTCATTTTTCTTTGATGTCTATCAGTTTCCTATACTTTGAACATCCCTGCATCATTAACTGCAGTTGTGACATTGAAATTGAGTACTTTCCTCTTAATACTATTACAGTATAAAGTTATTGTACTTTGTGGTCTATTAGATCTTTAGGGTAATGTATATATTGTTTTCCTAGCCTGGTGGTCTGCATTTGTTGTTGGCAATGCAGTGAGGTGATCTAATATTGAAATGACAGTAGATATATCACTTGCCAAATTTGAAGGTTTACTGTAACAAAAAAAAAAAGTACATAATATTTTAGTCGTTGTCTTTAGTCATGAATATAACACATGGTTAAGTCAGTATATACCCATGCAGTCAATCCAGTCATATGAATGGTTGATTTTGACCAACTGGAGAGAGAAGCATGTTGGCACAAGAGAATGGCTTGGCATGTTTATAAGCAATGTGGATCACACAGTGTGGGTGTACAATGGAGTTGGGGTCATTTGGTTTGTTATTATGTAATGACACCAAAATAGCCATTGATGAATGTTCAGCTTAGCTAAGAGGAGTGGAAGAATGGTGCTAAAGGTTTTATAAAGTATTCTTATACCTAATTCTAAAATTGCTCCTAGTTTTTCATGCCTGCAGCCTCTTGAAGTCTTGATGCACAATGAGTCAAACTTAGAAGAGTGCTGTCACAACAATGTTCCAACAGATAAATGCATTCATACTAGTGAAATTTTGTGCAAAACGTTGAAAAGCCTTTAAGTTCAGCTTCTTGTGCAATAGTTTAAAAACAAAAATATGTATAACTGTGATAGATGTATTTTGAAGTGGACCTCTCGTTAATTCATCTAATTTTGAATCAAATAATTTTAAGTGCAAGATTGAACAATTGATATTTGAGATAAAAATTAATCCACACATATTTAATGGTGTATTTGATGTGTGTTCATGGTCTGATATAAATATTTAATGATATGTGAGAGTGCGTAGTAAAACAATATCTGTTTTATGGACTCTTTAGAATAAAAACTAAAACTGCTGTCTCCTAGTCCATATTGGGCATTACAGTTTACATATTTTTATTTATTTATCAAGCTTGTTCCATTGCTCCCTGCTGAGGTAGGACTTCTTGGATGTGAAATGTCATGGTTAATACACTTACATGCAATATGAGTAATAATCGTAAAAAAAATGTATGTGTTACAAAGACAAAAAATAAGATAAAAAATAAACATTAATTTTTAGAACTGAGTTTTGCAAAAGGTGATATTGAATACAATTAATTATTTTGTTCAAATTCTTGAATGGAGTAGGAGTTGCCGATAAGATATCTCTCAGATTTTCTTTAAATATGTCTTTATTATCTGCAAACTGTTTTATACTCTTGGGGAGTTTATTAAACAGATGTGTCCCAGAATAATTAACTGCTCTTTGTAATAATGACAGAGTTGTTTGTGTCTTGTACAAGTTATTTCTGTTTCTTGTATTGAAACTGTGTGCCTGCGAATTAAATGTAAATAGGTTAATATGATCTATAACAAAGCACATGAGAGAATATATACTGAAAAGTCATTGTAAGAATATAGAGTTTTTTTTAAAGAGTTGTCTGCAAGAAGTTCTTGGTTTTACTCTACACAGCATCCTAATAGCTCTTTTCTGTGCTATGAAAACTGTTTTACTTTGCCATATGGCATGACTGAATGAAAATATGCGGAGTACACCTATTTTGTTAACTCTAAATCTTCTGTTAGAGAAAGTGTTCATATTGCAAAGGTGGCAGTAGTGAAGTGATATGTTCGTGCCAGCAAAGTTTTTCATCTATTTGAATGCCAAGGAATTAACTACTCTTTGTTTCCAAGATAGTATAACTTTTATAGTTTATATGTAAATCTGGCTGCACATGATGTTGTGATCAAAATTTAATTTTAATGAATTTGCATTTAACCAGTTTACTACTTCATTTACAATAATTTCTTAATTTTTGGTGTTTTTCTCAATCAGGCTAGTGTCATCTACAAATAAAACACTCTTAACTTTCAGTTAAGTTTCCAGGAAGGTTGTTGATGTATAACAAAAAGAGGTGGTGTCCCAGGAATTTCTTGTGGAATTCCACGTTTTATTTTCTCCCAGTCTGATGATGCATCTTTACAGATTTTAGAATAAAAAATTGAAACTTTTGCATTAGATTTTCCATGATTGATTTAAACCATTTACCTGTGGTTCCATTAATACAATAGTATTCCATTTTGCAAAAGTAATTCATGATTTACCCAGTCAAATGCTTTTGCAAGATAACAAAAAAATCCTAAAGGGCTCATTTTGTTATTCAGTTCCTCAGATGTGTTATTTAAATATGAATATATTGCCATTTCTGTGGATTTTTCTTTTTGGAACCCAAATTGTGAATTAGTGAGGATATTATAGTCTGTAACATGTTTTATTACTCTACGATACATGTCTTTTTCAAAAATCTTTGAGCATCCTGAAAGTAATGAAATGGGATGATAGTTATCTACACATGTTGCTTCTCCTTTTCTAAATAACTGTTTTATAACTGCATATTTTAGTCTATTTGGAAACACACCTTGCATTAAGGATTCATTGCAGGTGTGAGGAAGTACATGATTGATACAATCTGAACATCTCTTCAGTAGTTTACTTGAAATATTGTCATAGCTGGAAGATTTTATAGGTTTCCATTGTTTCACTAGCTTATTTATTTATGAGGCAGTTACTGGTGGCAATTGCATCTCCACAAATCTGTCTGGGAAAGCAGTCTGAAGAAGCCGTAGGTAGCACACTGTGGGAATTGCTTTTCTATGCCTCATTTCTCTACAACTGAAGTAAAATGTTTGTTAAATATTTTACAGACTTCCCCTACTTCACAATGTACAGATCCATTTTATTCTATTTTTATGTCTTTCAAGTGAATTACGGATTCTTCTGTTTCAGTTTTTACTATATTCCATATAGTTTTCATTTTATTGCCTGCATTAACTATTTTCGCTGAAATATACCTGTTCTTGGCCTTTCTTATTACATTTCTTAGTATTTTAGAATACAATTTATAATGAGCTTTTGGTGTAGAGTTATTTGATTCTGTTACTTTTAAGTAACGGTCCATTTTTGTTTTACTAGATACTCTAATATTTATTTATTTATCAATCTTGTTTCATGGATCCCTGCTGAGGAAAGACCTCTGGGATGTGAAACATGTCACCCTTTGTTATCCATCCTTTACCCAGTTCATTGTTTGGAATTTTGAAATATTTCATTTTTTTTGAAACTTTCTTTGAAAAGTGTTAGAAATATATTAAGGAAGGAATCAAATTTTGCTTTATCACCCTGTGCAATGTACACTTCTGACCAGTTTTCCTTATTTAAGGAGTCTATGAAATGTTTTATATTGTTTTCATTAACATTTCTTCTATATACCCAGTTATTCTTTATCTTTTTAACACTGTTTCTGGACTTGAAACATAACAGCTGGGCATCATGATCAGAGATACCATTTATTACTGGAAGGATGCTGTAATTACTGTACTGAGATATATCCATAAAAAATTATCAATTGCAGTCCTGCTATTATTTTGTCCTGCTATTATTTTGTATTCTTGTAGGGAAATTTACAAGGGCTGTTAAGTTAAAAGACAACATCGATGCTTCCATATCTAGTCTCTCATTGCTGTGATTGAAAAAGTCAGTATTAAAATCTCCACATAAAATTATTTGTTTGTTATTTCTGAAACATAGTAGCAATGACTCTAACTGCGATAAAAAGTCTGAAATTTCCTGAGGGGGCGCTGTAAATTGTTATAACTATGAGCTGTTCATCATCATATTCCAGTTTTGTAACACCACATTCAAAGTGTGGTTCCATACAATACTTATTGAAAACTACACTGTTGCATTGAATATTATTTTTAACAAAAATGACAACTCCCCCTTTCTCCATTTTACAACTACAGAAATGAGAGCTTAGTTTATAATTTGGGATGGACAGCTGAGATATTCCTGTGTCAGACGAATGATTATCAGATATGCTCAAAACATCTACATCAAAATTTCTGTAATTTTGAATTTCCTCTAGGTATATGGTAATATCATCAATTTACTAAATATTCCTCTTATATTTTGATGGAGAATAGTGGTCTGAACACTTTGAGATACTTTGAATTGTTTAATTTATCATTACATATTGGTATGTCATTTGCAATTTGTAATTTCAGTAAGTTTTGATCAGCAGAGTAGTTAATTTCCTTTAGACATCTTGATGCATCTATTTTATTTACCCTAAAAATAGGCTGCAGTTTAACACAACTTATAACAGGAATACCTCTTACACTCACCTGGCATCCCCTGATCTCATCAGCAATAAGAAGCGAAAGCTTCCTTTTATCTATGAAATTCAGATGGAGTCCATTGCGAGTATAAATCCCACATTTTTTTAAACGTTTGTTCCTGGAAATGTTTGTTCCTGGAAATGTTTGTTCCTTATCAAGACTATTTCCTGGTCCCCCCACAATTACAATACAATCTTCCTCTGAGAAATTTTTCCCTAGGTCTTCCACATTTGCTACTACACTTCCAAGATCTGCATTTGGTTTGAAAATACTGCAGACTTCATAATCTGACCCAAGTCAGACTGAACGATCTCACTGATTCCCCTCCCATGACTGCTTCCAAGTAACAGTACCTTCCTGTGTTTACTTTTAGATGCCCCGTGAAAAGTTTTCCCTTTTAGCTTTCAAGATCCCAGATCATTCAGTCTAACTTGATGGTCCTCAAAGTCTCCATCTAGATCCTCCAATGGCTGAAACACAGTGGATGTCTCCAGCTGGAAACCATCAGACAAACATCATCTCCTGCTAGAGTCGACTTCTTTCTACTTACTGTTCTGCCTAAGCCTAAGAACAGAGTTTTCTGCCTCTCTGCAGATGCCAGATCTGACTGGAGCTACAGAAACCACTACTCCTGATCATTAATTCTGCAGGGGTGACAGTTCCAAACAATACTGACACAAGAGTCACTGTTAGCAATATCGCTGCACCCCTAGTGAAACCACTGCCCGCAGTCCCAGCATGTCACTGTTTCTGTTACTGATCTTCAGCAATTTCCACACATAGTATCCATTATGATTCCTTCAGAAAAACTTCAGATCTTATGAGAAAAACGTAAAAATGTTTACTTTTTAATTAACTACTTGTGTATCAGTTGCCAAAGAAAAGCAAAAGTTGCTCTTTGTTAATCCTTCATTTTTTTGTAGCTGCTGTTTTGTAATTTACGGATTTTTGCATAGATGTTACTGTTTTTAAATATTATTTTATTTTAAATTATCTGACTGTGAAAGTCTGAGTTTACCAGAATATTTTATTTGTGACTGTTTTTTATATTTGAAAAGTTGCTCTTGGAAAAAGAACTGCAAGCATTATTTGCAAAAAACTGCAAAAAGCTCTGTTATTCTATGTTATATGAGGACTTTCTGTAAAACTCTTAACCTTTTGTTGGTTGATTCAGTTTACTGTGCTATAATGATGAATGAGTTTATGAATTGTTATAAGATGCTTATATTTGATGGTAATAATGAATCAAAATTGGTTGTTGGTTATCAGTGGAGGTGGTAGAGAGACATTGTGGTGCTTGATGAGAGCCAAGTAGAAAAGGAAAACTGAATAAATAGCACAAGTAAAAATAAAAAATTGGATGGCCTAGTTGCAGCTGTGAAGATGAGTGGTTTTCTTGGAGATTAAGGCCAGGGGTGTGTCTGGTATTTCAGTTATGTTGATGAACTATTTTGCACCTACAGAATTCATAGGGGTTGGTGGTTTCAGGAAATACTGTAGAGGCTGTGACAGCAAAGGTTACTGGAACTGTGCAAACTGCTCTTGGATTTGTGTATAAATTGTTAGTCTAGAACCTTCCATGAAATTTGATAGCTGGTTGGTGTTGAGGCAAACACTGTAGCTTGTACATTGGAAATAATAGATAATCAAGGTGCATGTGGCATATACTACAATGATTATCAAGCTTTCCTCACTGGTGGATTTGGATGTTGGTTGTGGTATAATGTATTCTGCAACATGATCTATTGAATGTATGTTGAAAGGGGGCAGAAGCTTTGGGATGTTTTAATAAAATTAACAGGTTAGTATTTGTATACCATGACATTATAGACTATGACAATCTGATGAAACAAATATGGAGAGGAGTATGTGAATGAATCTGTGAAGAAGATGAAAAAAAATCAAAAAAATCACAGTATTAGTACCCACAACAAGTAATATGGTTTCTGGATTCTAGACCAAAAGGAAAGTGAGTGAGGAATTTTGGGCTTTGGCTGTCTGTAGGTATAACAAGGTGCAAGTATAGTTATGAAGGATGGGTTGTACTTTAGGAGATTTGTTTTTGGCCCAGTTCTGGCAGGCAGTTGAGAGGCATAAGGGTTGGTGTGGGTTTGTGGACATAGTGGGTGAAGAATTGTTGGTTATAAAGTGTGTCTCTGCCTTATACAGGGCGTTCGCCGGAAAACGCTACCCTCCCAGTCTGTTGCCATCGGCAACTTGCTCGGCCAGTGAGCCAGCAGCTCCCGCTACGCGGCACCGTGAATCACCGCACTGTTTAACACCTCCGCTGCCCCAAAAGTGCAGTGACGCAGTATAATGGGACCCTTACATTGTTAAGAACGGTTTCTATGTATTGTAGCTAGTTTGTGACTTCAGTCTCTTATTAATCAGTGTTGTGAATAAACGTTTCTTTGCAGTTTGGCTGGTTTGGGGCTTCATACTCTTACTAATCTGTACCGTGTTTGAGTGTGAGTAAAATTATGGTACGTTACAGTTTGCAACAAAGAATATTTCTCTATGATACATATGTGAAGAAAAAGTCGTTTAAAAAGTGTCGCAGTAAATTTCGTCGCGAATTTCCTGGCGCTATACTGCCAGCTAAATCAACAATTCTGCGTCTGGTTAAAAAAGTAAGAGAAACGGGTTCATTTTTTAACAAAAAGAGACTGTCGGTCAACCGTATTCTCACAGAGGAGAAAATTGACGATATCGCTTTTCGACTAGAACAGTCACCCAAAAAATCATTAAGTCAGTTGGGGCAGCATGTGTCTCTAAATATGTTCAGAAGATGTGAAATGTGCATTACACAAGAGTGTCAACACTTCCAGCATCTTTTATAAGGTAAGCTAATGAATTACGTCACATTTAAATGCTTAGCACATACAAGTTTATGAAGCGTAATTATTATGAAATAGTCCACGGCCGACGGTCGAACAATGCCGGAAACTGACCGCTCGCTTGCCGGGAGCAGTTTCTTCCTTGTAGCGCTAACAGTGGGTTGCGTTTCCCGGCGAACGCCCTGTATAACCAGGTTAATGGGTGCTGCGAGGTTTTTGGAATGTAGTATGGAACTGAAGAAACAAGGAGTAGGAAGGGCCCTATCCCTGCACTTTCTAACATTGCAAAATATGTAACATACACTCTGCTGCAACAACTTATTCTAGTCCCATCGGTGGGGAAACCTTTCCTACAGTTAGACATGCCACTTGCAGCACTACACATCATGCACACTAATCCATAAGCTTATAAAGTCCAAGCTCATGTTTTTTCCTCAGTACATACCAGCTCTCTGTAAGCAAAAATAGTTAGAGGGAAAGTTTTAAACCCGTAAAGTGGCTGTATGGCTATAAAGTTTGTGCTTATCAGTTAGAACCATCAGTCTTTTCTGAAGCACTTCTGCTTCGGAAATTCATAGGTTTATCGATATACCCTTAGACTTCAGATATTCCGCCAACTTCAGAATTCAGTAATACCCTTCCTTCTCTCTACCTCATCTCAAACAAGTGTATTTTTTAATATTTATTTTTATTACATTTATCCAAGTATTTATTTATTTTTGACCAGTTATTGTTTTTACTTTTGCAATTTACTAAATTCTTCTCCATCCTTCCCTACAATAGACATATTTTTTAATCCCCTCTGCCAACAAGAATTTATGTGAGATAATTCACATGAATGACTCTCCCAAAGGCATCTGCTTGAGGCTTTCTGCGTACCTCATTTTATCTCTCACTTGAGTAAGTAGTCACCTGCAATATTACATATTTGTCAGTTTGCGTTGTGTTATAGGTTGGTGCAGCACTTTGACTTCAACTTTAGTAGGTAATGGGTGTACTTCCCAGTCATTGTTTAAAAATAATATTTGTACACAATGATGACCATCAGGGTTTTGTGACATTTCATGTCTTTGAGAAGTAGTGTACCAAACTAGAGACACTTTTCAAACTGACATTTTATAACTAAGCATATACTTATAACCAAAAACTGATAAATACAAAGCCAGTGGTGGATATTTATAAGTAGGGAGGGTGCTAATTCAGTTATTAGTTGCATTGGATACAAAATTTCTGCTGTATGTATGGTAAAGGACTAAACTGCTCAAGGGGTTAGATAAAGTTAATCACCTTAGCTCCAACCGTGTTACTTATGTGCCATTGGATTATCGATTATTTTAAAATTCTTTCAGCCGCCACCTAGCTTGATTTAACCCCATGTTAGGAAATTCACTGTGGCTAAGTTCAAATTCAAAGTTTCACTATATTTTCAAAAATTGTACAAGTCCAGACAATCGACTGAAAATCTTTATCAAGTTCTTAGTCTGCAAGTTATGAAAAACGATCAGACCACACCAAACCCCGTTGTAAAATTTGAAAGTCACATTGAATTAAACTGAAACTGTTCCACTTTACTACAACACTATAAAATGGCTACCCCCGGCCTTGCATCACCATGTGGCACCACCACCGTTTCGTGCCAAGCACAGCACGACCCGACAACGTTACTGCTCCAGTGGTTATCAACAAAAAGACCACATAAAGCACCCATTGACTGTATATATAGAATCACTGTTTTCTGGACAATTCACTCCGTGCTCAAAGGTCAACTGCACTGTGTATTCAGGTACGGAGCTTGCAAAATAGTTCTTCATTTTTGGCTCTAACTACTCCTATCATTCTGAAATTTTGCCAGTAGCTAGAACTTGAGGTAAATGTAAAATTTGATCCTTATCAAAATTTCTGTATCTTCAACTGTTAAGCTGTAAAAAATTATTTTCTTTGATTCCAAAATCTACTCATACTTCTACAATTTTACAGTGACAAGGCTCAAACAATGTTTATTTCACCTCTAATTGAATTCCTATTTATTTGATACTAAACAAGCTATGTTTATTCCTTTACAGAAATGTATGAATTATGATACAATAGCTTATTTTTGACCCAATTAATAACTTTATGATGACTTTGAAGCCAGCTTTAAATGATTTTACGTGTTCTCAAATGCCTAAGGTGTGTTTCTAAAGTCACTACCTGTTTTCTCTGATTTAGTATTAATTTTTGAAGTAAACGCCCTTCTAGCTGATGTAACCCGGAAGTATAACTCGTTCAGACATATTAAAGAAAATCACTACTTTGTTTGATCCTCATCAAAATACTGCATGCTTCTTAACAAGACTTACTAAACCTTGTTTCCAATAAATTATAGTGCATTCTGAAACTGTTTCCCCCCCTTTAAATTTACGTGTATTACTCAAATGATTAATTTTTCTTTGTGCCATATGTATGACTTTACTATATAGTGTCTAAAAAACTACCTTTAAACTGTACTGAGCTTTCCTGAACTTTAGTATGTTGTATAAGCAAAAATTAGGTTTCTCTCTTGCTATAAGCTGACTTCCTATATCTTCCCAAACTACGACTTCTTGAATTTTAAAGTGTGTAATTACGTGATAAATTTTTCATACCGGCTTTTTAACTTTTAACGTCTTTAAACTTTTTATTATGATTTCCTTGTTACAAAATTTATTACCTTTTGACTATTTATTACCCTGAATATCTTTCAAAGTGAAGAAAATAGCAGGATATTTATAGAAGTTCCTGACGTCCGCGAGGCAGTTACTGTCTTAGCTTCAGTATGACACAGTACCTGATGAAGGCAGCGGAGCTTGCTGCCGAAACATTGTATGCATGAGTTATATGACAAGTTAAATAAAAATATTATCCGGCAGAAAACCCGAGAAATTTTCATTTCATCAATATGCCGGGAAAAACTTAATTCCCATATAGCGAAATTATATCGATACCAAATATTGCATATGCGGATGTTATGTTGTGTCCTTCTTCAGCTGTTTAGTAAGATTTAGATTTTCAATTTACTATTTAAACTTGATTTATTATCTGAATTAACTGTTTAGTTTGATTTATTCTTTAAATTACCTCCAAAAAATGATTCTAAGACTGCGGTATCGCGTGGTTCACCTGAGCCCATTATACTGTAAACAAATTTCGTTATGCAAATTTACGAAATTCTAAGTTAGCTTACAGTATGTGTATCATTCTTAGTTACATTATATCATATTATTTTTAACTATTTGTCCCAATAAAGTGATACATGAAACTGACAGCATTATTAAAGAGAAGTGTAAACATTTATTTTTAATACTAAATGCATAAAATGTGAACTTCTTATCATGAAAGACAGGTGATAATTTTTTGTTTCTTTTTCTTGTTGGTTTCTTGTTTCATCATGTGCCTATGATACTAAAACTGATGCTGCCATTGTAAAATTAGCACCATATGACAGGATATGTCCCCCTTCAAATGCTTGAACTAACCATTACTCAATTTATGACAGTTTTAACCTACTATTCTGCATTTAATGCAATGGAAGAAACTTGTTGCATGCGCATGTGGCAACTATTCAGAACAACTGATTGAAAAACATACACACTTTTGTTAGCTGGAGTTACTAATTGATTTCCTAATATTCTGTGTAAATTTTATATGGCAGTGGATTTTTTTTTTTTTATTTTTTTTTATTTTTTATAAGTGATGTATGTTAAAATATCACAGTTTCTTAAAGCATGATTGTTTTTGTTATGTATGTAATGGATAGTATGAATAGAAAATATAATTAATGTTCACTTTTTTCAATTATAGATACATTGGAGAAATTATAACAGACTGTGAAGCAGATAATAGGGATGATGACACATACCTTTTTGATCTAGACAACAGAGTAAGTTGAAAATCTTAAATTTATATTCCGAATTTGAACATTTAAATAAATATAGGAAGATTTCAATATATATATATAACTAAGTAAGGATAGGGAAATATGACCCAACACTTACCACAGATGAAGGCGGCTGGGACGAGCTCCAGACAGGTTTTCTTTCCCAATACACAGAAAACCTGTCTGGAGCTCTCATCTCCCATAGCTACCCTCTTGACTTAGTACACAAACAAATCTGCCGTGCCATAGCCCTTCCTTTACACAGCCACTCCAAGTCAGTACCCCTTGATACCAACCACAGCCCCGCCTTCATCACTCAGTTCTTCCCTGGTCTCTAGTCCATTAACCTAATCCTTCGCCGCGGACATGATTTCCTACGTTCCTTCCCCGGGATGCGAACCATTCTCCATAAAATTCTACCCACTGCCCCTCGCACATGTTTTAGCAGACCACCAAATTTAAGAAATATCTTGGTTCACAAGTACTCGTCAAGTAATTCCCCCAGACTGCCACAGGGTTCATTCCCGTGCAATAGACCCCGTTGTAAAACATACAGCATGCACCTGGCCACTACCACTTACTCCAATCCTACCACAGGTGAAACATTCCCTATCATTGGTCATGCTACTTGCATGACACACACCTCATATACCAACTGACATTCCTCCATTGCTCCAGTTCATATATAGGCCTCACAACCAATCCCCTAGTTATCAGAATGAATGGCCACAGGCAGACAGTTTATACTAACAATGAGGCCCATTCAGTTGCAAAACATGCCAGTTCCCACAAAATCAATAATTTTCAGTTAGGGCAATCAGAGTTTTCCCTAACCACACGACCCCCTCTGAACTTCGTAGATGGGAACTAGCCTACCAGAATATCCTTGACACCAGACATCCTCCTGGCCTGAATCTCAAATAAACTCTGCCCACCAGACCCAGCACTTATTATCTATACCATTTACATTTTTTGTATTTCTGTATTTACTATTATCCATGCTATTTACATTTATTTTACTTTTCACTTATAGTTATATATATATCCCCACCCAGTTATTATTCACCTCTTTCAATAATAACATATCGTCATCAGTATTGATTATCGATCCAATATTTGAGCTTACTCTCCCCCCCCCCCCCCCCCACCCTTCCACCTAAACAACCATCCACGCCTGAGACGCCATTTACCAATCGGCTGTCTATGTGTACACATGTGATGCTGCCTGGTGCTTCACCTTCTGCACGTTTAAGGCTGCTGTAGGCCGAAATATTGCGCTTCTCTTGTGTTTGTTTTTTGTTCGTCGTCCCAGCCACCTTCATCTGTGGTAAGTGTTGGGTCATATTTCCCTATCCTTCCTTAGTTTTATTGCCTTAAAGCTTTTTCCTGTTCATTGTTATTATATATATATATATATATATTTGCATTGAGCAGACTAATTTCACCTAGTGTTCAAAACATTTCCTCCACAGTTCAAAATGACTGTTTCTTGTGCCTGTTAGACTATAGTTGAACCAATAATAATGCTGAAAGATTATTATGGCAGCTGTGTGCCTCCTGGTATGTTAACACAAATTTACTATCAAATGGGCAATTTTTTTAGTTGAAAGTAATAAAATGTTGTCCATACAAAGCTATTTTTTGCTTCATGAGAAGATTGTATATATACTATACGTAACCTTTATCAATGTATTGCAGTTTATCAAAAATGAGCAACTAATTTTTAATGGGAAGTTTCATCTTATAGTACAGACTTTGCTTATGTGCCACATCTATCAGGAAAACTGAAAAAAAAATTAAAAATCAAATTGGTTAATAAACACACATTTTTAACCTTAATGCAGATAATAATTTCCAAAGCATCATCTGTCTATTTTGTTTTTTATTTGTGTGGCCAAAAAATTAAGAAGCTGTCATTCATTGTAATGAAATTTGCTATAGAAAATGTGTTTTTTAAAATTTGAATCACTATGATAACTGGGATTAAGTCTAATTTATCTGTCATATGGGAAAGCAAACTTAAAATCAAACCCATAATTTTCATTTCTACTATTATTTAAGTTTTAAAAATAGGAGATGAAGGCAGAAGTGCTAGTGGAAACATACTTAACCATATTCCAGTGAATAACCTTACTCATGTTAGAGGTGAGACATATCACACAGGGAAAGATTTGTACACAGCCACATTAATGAGCCAATGAGGGAAAGGGGAGGAGGAGACAGTTGACCAATATTAATTGTGGGAAAGAATAACTTATGTGATGCGCAGTTGAGGTAAAATAAATAAATCTTCTAAAAATATATTTTTTTATCTCTAAAAGAAAAAAATGTGAATTGATTGTATATTTGTAATAATATAAGTTACAGGTTGTTAGATTTTTGGTTATACTCCTCATCGCTTTAATCGTACATCATTGGTAACAGTTAATCTGTAACATTGTATGTACCAATTCAGAATACATTACAACTTGCTGAAATTAATATAAATCTTCTTTTATTTATCACTCAGTTACACACCGAGTGTGGCGGCTGAACGGTTAACGTTCTGGCGTCGCATACGGGAGGACGCCGGTTCGAATCCCCATCCGAGCATCCAGATTTAGGTTTTCCATGGTTTCCCCAAATCACTCCAGGCGAATGCCAGGATGCTTCCTTCAAAAAGGCCATGGCTGAATTCCCTCCCGTTCCTTGTCCCCAGTCACATACCACCTCTAATGACCTTAGCCGTCGACGAGGCGTAAAGCAATAAATAAAAAAAAAAAAAAATAAAAAACAGTCAGTTACAGGTTGTCTCAATAATCACACAATTTCATTTGATTAACATGAACACTTTAGTTACAAAACTAAGGTCATCAATTACTTTTTCTCTACCCCATCTAACATAATAATAACGCCCTGTTCACTCCTCCAAAGATACTCCTCTCTAGTTCTTGCTTGTCAACTTTTTCCTTTTTGGTGTTCTCAGTGATCTTAGCTCCACACTTCAAAGGAACCATCCATCAAAACAAAAGTTTACACATGATTCAAAACACGAGTACAGTAATGTGTTACTTTACTTACATGCCCAGCCAATTTCTTTTTTTACAAATTTTGCGAGATCTATTTTATAACTTGCATACCTTAGTCTGTTTCACACTGATAACACTCAGTCCTTCAGTCCCTTTCTGTGCTGTTTTAAATAGCTCACATTCCTTAAGCCTAAAATTTTGTCTGAGTTGAGGTAATATGTGTTTTGATGTCACTTGCTCACTGTCCAAATTTCCCTCTTTGTGTTCATCAAAAGACTGCTGGACTTTTCACACATCTTTATGAACATTAGCTCACCAATTTAAAACTCTTTTGTTCATGCATTGATGATCACACACCTTCTTCCTCTTCTCCAATTTCTTCTTCAGGTTCTCCCATACCATCCTACCGAGCGTGGTGGTGTAACGGTTAGCATTCTGGCCTCGCATTCGGGAGGACAGCAGTTCGAATCCCCCTCCGGGCATCCAGATTTGGGTTTCCCATGGTTTCCCAAATCACTCCAGGCAAATGCCAGGATGCTTCCTTCAAAAGGCCATGGCCGAATTCCTTCCCTTCCCATTCCTTGCCCCCCCATCCTTTCCCGTCTCTAAAAGACCTTGCTGTTAAGATACGTTAGGCAGTTACAAAAAAAAAAAAAAAAAAAAAAAAAAAAAAAAAACATTCTGTGCTATTCCTGCCAATTATTTGTTCTTTATACTTCACCACATTCTTGCCTTCTGCATACAGAATTAATCTTCACTTTTCTTTCTTTCTCTTTCTTTCATATTTGACTATGTTGCAGCCCTCATCATGAATAGCAAGCTCTCTCTTCTTTTTCACCTTGCGTCTTGTTGATTCTTCTTCCCTATTTTCTGTACCTTCTTCTTTTCTTATTAGAAAGTGCAATAATCCCTTAAATTATCTTATTGTCTTTCACAATTTGCACTATGATGGAACTCCTGTTTGAGCCACTGCTTTCTTTCATCAAACCAATATTTCTCTGAAAAGCTTGTAAATTTTTTTTTTTTGTAATTTTTACCATATTCCATTCATTTCACAAGCCCACTCCAAAGCTTAGTTCTTCATCCTCATACACACATATTTAATGTTTTCTTCATGTGTCCAGTATCTTGGCAATGCATTTCCATATACTTCTCAAATATGTAAGGATGTATTTATCAGCCAGGTACAAATTATTTAACACTGAGTGTGGTGCTTGAGTGGTAACACTCTGGCCTCACATTCGGAGGAAGTGGGTTTGAATCCCGGTCTGGCCATCCAGATTTTCGGTTTCCATGGTTTATCCAGATCACTCCAGGCAAATGATGGGATGGTTCCTTCAAAGATGATGGCCAAATTCCTACCTGTTTCTTTCCACCAGTCCTGTACTGTATCAAATGAACTTGATGTTAACAAGGCGTAAAGCAATGAGCAAATAAGCAAATTTTACTTCAGGCAGCTTTAATTCCCCAGACTATACCACTTTGTTGACAGTGCCATCAGCTCTCTGGCTTGGAACATTATTGATGCACTGATTCAGTTCCGCTAATTGTTACTTGGAAGAGTTTTTGTAGCTTGCCACCTCTCTGCACAGATTTACAACTTGAAGCTCCATTCTGCTAATGGTTCTGGTGTTGTCAATTTTGGTTTATATTCTAGATTTACTTTTCCGTATTCTGTTTAATATTTTGTATCATCTGTGTCATACTCTGGCTCACATCTTATAACATCTGTTTCATTTCAAGCTATACCTATTCCATCTTATTTTTCCATTCTTGTTTCATTTCTTTCCATCCTTGTCCATTTGTTTCTTCATTTTTTTGTTTCTTCATTTTTAGTTTCATTTCTTTCTGATCATTGCTTACCCCTCCAAATTTTTTGTATCAGTTTTTCCTTCATTTCTTTCTGTCCCTGTATTATTTCTTTCGTGATCATTGCCAGTATATATATATATAATAACAATGAAAAAAAGACGCTAAGTAGCGGAAAGGAATCAAATTAGGATAGGGAAATGAGCCACCACTTACCTTTAGATGATGGATGTGGGGCGCGAACACACATAAAAGACACAAACACAAACAATAAAGAAATTTTCAGGAAAAAAACCCTTCGTCAACGAGAGAACATTATGAGAGGTGGGTGCAGCTGGAGATTGCCTCATAGAAAATATATATATATATATGTATTATGGAACTACTTCCCTTTCCGTAAAGATTTATCTGAGTGAAATTAACCAGTTCCAAATCATGAAGAGGATGAGTTTACTGTCGTACTGTCATCACAATTTCTAGATCAGTCTAGACCGTCATATACGAATCACTGCTACTGGTTTTTTTCATGAAATCATCACATTCTCACTAATTTTATGATCCATTCTCATAGCTGTCGGCTCTGTGGCTATTACTAAATCTTTTTCCTCAATATTTACTTTTAACACCAAAAATTTCTCCACATCCTGAAAATTCTACTTCCCTGACATTAATTCCTTCACACAAAAGATTTTCAAATCAAATTTCACAGAATCAGATACATTAAACACCGCACCAGTATTATTTCAAAGCCATTAACATTGAACTGAAAACCAAATCCAACCACATATCACCTGCACATAAAATTTGGGGGGTGGGAGGAAACAATTTATGCCTACATATATGCATGGAAGAGAGAGAGTTTAAAATTTATTGAGACAAAGGTAGCTAAATCTTTTACTAACAATTTGACTGTAACATTACAATGAATAATAAAAAAATACTTACTTCTGTCATTAATGAATTCTTTTCTTAAATACTTTCATGTAACTTTCAATGGAAAAGGTTAAACACTTTACACAGACAAAAGCACTTTACTATTCAGTAATTCATTAATATTTTATTACCAATAGGTCTTTCTCTCACTTTAGATGCTATTTACGTAATTAGTTCAACACAATTCACCATTATTGTTCACATTTCTGCTTGAATTTACTGGTATATCTGTTTTTTAATCCATGCACCTTAAATTAGTTTTATTCTAGATTCTGCTTTTTGAGATTTTCTCTTTTCCTTGGAGCTGCAAATTCTTTAATTACCGAGCTAAATAGTTAGCTCTGCACCTCAGTCAAATTCACCATTTTTAGGATTTTTGGTTGTTCTCCTTGTTATGTGCGCTGTATGTAAGACTTTAGTCGTATATAATTGCTAACACCTAATCTGTAATATTACATGTACCAATTCAGCATTCTCTCTGTATTACTGAAATTAACGCAAATCATCTTTTATTTATCACTCAGTGACAGGTTTTCTTAATAATCACACACATTTTTTTCTTTTCTTTTTTAAACATGAAAACTTTAGGTACAAAACTAGTCATCAATTACTTTTTCTCTCTATTACTTCTCACATAGTAGTAATGCTCTCTTCACTCCTCCAAAAATACTCCTATCTAGTGCCAGCATGCCAACGTGTTCCCAACGATTTTATCATCACACTTCAAAGAAAACGTTCATCAAAAAAATATTTACATATAATTCATAACACAACAAGTTCAGTAAGGTGTAACCTTACAAGCTTTACTGGGTGGTTTTAATCTAGGTTGATGCCAGTGGTACGTCTGGTGTGTTGGTAGACTAGGTCCGATCTAAAGGTATTGGTATCTGGAAAAATTCTTACAGCTCCAGCTGTAAGATTGCTGGAGTCTTGTGAGCTGGCATGATTTGCCACTGGATAGTATGGGCTGGCAGTACAAACTATTTGTTTTCTAAGCTAATAGTAACAAATTCATTGTAATATCACATGTAATAAATATGAGATTTAATTTAAAAAAATGCTTATGCATAGCAGGTTCTTAAATTCTAATAATTTTGAGAGTTCAGTTGCAGTGTGTTGTGTTAAGATGACAAGATGGCATTTCATACAGGAGAGTGCCATGTTTCTTGCCAATTTATATACACTCTGTGAGCCATCTGGCACACTTCTTAGTTCAGTGTCCCACCTGACATCGCACAGGAAAATTCTGATAATTCATTAAGTACATTTTTTATTTATTTTAAATTATGGAGATGTGGAACTAATTTATTTGATTAAATATTCAGTAATCAATATGTATTAATATTGTATGTTACAGGTGTATTCTGTGCTTCAAATTAAAATCATAAAAATGCTTATTGCAAGTATCCAGCTAATAGATACATATGCATTGCCATGCAATTTCTTTTGTAGAGCATTTGATGCACTATAATTCTTCCATGCAATTGTACTGTTATAATTTAATGTTTGATGCAGCATACTCCAAGAAAGTGCACTGTTGCCACACTTTTCACTGATTTGACTCACTAATGTCACCACTGTTGAGTAACCATAGGTTTTAGGCAAATGTTTAATATGCACAAACCTTCCTCAAGAACTACTCTATTTAACAGTAAAGGTTGGACTCGCTCCATCGGATTGTCGTCAACCAGGGAACATGGCCCGCACAGTGTAGATAACCCTGGTTTCCAAAGGTTGCTCAGCAAATAACCCATGTCATGGTTAACTAGGTTGTCATGTAACCGTGTTTCTAATGCTTCTTTAACCATCGACTCCCAAAAGAATGAACACTTTGTCAGCACCTTCACGTTATCAAAGTTCATTCTGTGGCCATTTTCAATTACATGTTGGGCAACAGCATACTTCTCCATCTGAAAAAGCCGGATGTAGCATTGATGTTCCGCTACACGGGCCTTGATTGTGCGTACGGTCTGTCCAATGTAAGATTTCCCACATTCACACTGTATACCATATATGGGCAACCCCCGGCCCCCGGGCCGGATCCGGCCCTCCACCAGCTTCAATCCGGCCTGCGAGATATTCAGAAATTTCAAATAAACTTCAAACCTCTCGTTAATTTTCATTTGATTTTTCTATCTGTTTTTGTTAATTTGCTTGTTGTATGTTTGATAATGCTATTGTAATTCTAATAAATAAAAAATGTGTGAATTTTTATCGCCTTTTTATTCACTACTACCTACTTATTTCTTATCTGCGGCCCGCAACCTGATCAAGTCCCGAAATTACGCCCTCAGCTAAGCAAAGGTTGCCCATACCTGCTGTATACTATACACCCCTGGTGCCTTCATCCCCAAGCCATCCTTCACAGAACGTAACAGGTCACGTATTTTGGCAGGAGGATGGAAGTATCCTGCCTATTCTTCCAGATATGTTACCCGCAAATGGGATAAATACCAGATCTTTATGCTGTTCTTTAGGTTCCATTGCCTGTTTGTTTGACATTTTTTGTAGTGCCCATTCTATTTGTTGGTTACAATATTCATTTATCCTGAACGTAGTGTGGAGATGTTTCAGTTCCATCGGCAGACTGTCAGCATCAGAGATTTCTTTCGTTCTATGCACCAGTGTGTACAATACCGCATTTTTCTGAGCCAGGTGGTGGAAGCTTTCGGCACGTAAGTAATGGTCCGTATGAGAAGGTTTTCTATACACATTATGAGAAAGAGTCCCATCTGGGTTCTGCCGAACGAGAATGTCCAAAAAAGGCAAGCTACCATTCTCTTCCAGTTCCATCGTGAAACGTATTTTTGGGTGAATCCCATTGAGATGGTCAAGAAATTCATGTAGACTGCTGATCCTATGCAGCCAAACAACAAATGTATCATCCACATAATGGAAGAAACATGCTGGCTTAAGAACAGACCATTCTATTGCTATATTCTCTAAATGTTCCATGTTCCAAGCAATAGAAATATGGTTACATGACAACCTGGTTAACCATGACATGGGTTATTTGCTGAGCAATGCTTGGAAAACAGGCTTATCTATACTGTGCGGGCCACATTCCCTGGTTGACGATGATCCGGTGGAGTGTGGACAGACAAGTGAGGGGGAGCCAATCGACCAATTAGGGTGTGGTCTCGACGACTTAGGTTCCGGCAGTTAAGCAATGTGGCGCGTGGTTAGCAATTGGATGGGTGACTGCCGCCTACCCCATCTATGGGGACTTGCAGGTGCAACCGACCACAGCTAGGCTGTGGCAGTTAAGCAAGGTGGAGCTTGGTTAGCACGGATGGGTGACCGCCGCCTATGACCAATCACAGTGAAGTGGAACTGTGAGCGTCGTGAGGTTGCTAAGCGACACCAGTAAACGCCTGGTAGTCATAATGGCTAGATCGCCGCTACATAATTGACCTGACGATGGCTGCTGAGCTAGTTGCCAAAAGCTTGTCGCTGTTTAATAAAATCCGGCTGCAAACCCGAGAAGATTTGTTGTCATTTATTCGTCGGGAAAGCCTACACTCACAGTTTGAAACTGTTGAAGATGAATTACATTGTGTAGCTGGCATTCAGATTAATTTGATTTACACAAAAATATGAGCAGAATAAGATATACAGTGATGGCATCTTCCAGCAAAATAACTGTCCTTACCACCAGGTTATAATCATGCTACAGTGGTTTGAGAAACATAATAGAGAATTCGTGTTGATGACTTGGACACCAAATTCACTTAATGTCAACCCAATAGAAAGCATCTTGGATGCTTTCAATTGCCAGCTCCATCCCACAAACCACCAGCCCATAATTTAAGGGAATTGCATAGTGTTGCAAAACAAAAACAAAAAAAATAATAAAAAATAAATAATTTTTTTTTAGCTTTGTGAAAAAAACCATTAAAAAAACTTAGCACCCTTGTTTTTTTTTTTCATAAAACAATATATTTGATAAATTATAGTTTCATTTACGGAACTTACATTTTAAAAGTGTGTTTTAAATCTTACTGAATAATATAATGTTTTATATAATGATTCATTAACGTATCTATATATGTAACATAATTTTATTCCTCTGTCAGTACCACATTCACTAGCATCAGCACTACCAACACTAGTTCAGTCGGTGTCAGAATTTTCTGTTTCTTCTTCTATATCCATAACTTCAGAAGTAGTTACATTTTCTTTTACTGGTTGTTCTTGTATTGTACACAAAAGATTTTGAGATTGCAATTTTAAATTGTGAGCAAAGTACACACTGTGCTTAAAGACTGCACCGATAGTTCTGTATTACGGTCTTTTAAGTTTGAATTTAAATCTATTATCATACAAAATAGAAGCTTTATTTCTTTTCAATCGTTGGTTTACGCCAACAGTTGAAAGGTAAAACAATTCGTAATTACTGACAATTTAATGACTCAGTATCGCTATACGCTGAGAGTTTAACAAGTATACGAATATAAGGAAAGCACAATAAGTAATAAAAAGAGGCAAAAAACCATAGATAAATTTTAAATTCCTAATTTTTTGAAAAGATCTGTAGGTCTACAGATAAATTCGTAGGGTTAGTTCAAATAACGAGTATCAATCCAAACGACGGGGAACGCGGATTCCTTCTCGCACAACCTAGCCTCTTCGGGAGGTCCCCGTTCATAAAAGAAAATTTTAGTCAATGTTGCAAAAATTTTCGTAATTTTTTTTTTTCCTACTAAACCAGAAAAATATATTAGATTTAAAAATTAAGAAAAGTACTTAGAATTATTATCTCTAAAACAGTCATATCAAACAATAAATGCCTTACAAATTTGTGATTTATTAGTTATATAAAAAAAAAAGTTGTTGTTTTTTTTTTTTTTTTTTTCTCCAAGCCAGAAAAAAAATGTTTTTTTAACACAACACTAGAATTGCATGATTCCTGCATAGACATCTAATGCCAGATACCTCTAGAAACTGACCAGGGACTTGTTGATGCCAAGCCCATCTGAATTGCTCCTGTATTGCAGTCCTAAAGTAGAGCAACAGGCTATGAAGCAGGTGGTCATAATATTTTGGCTCATCAGTGTATGATCATGTTAACAACATCGTCTGACACTAATGAGCTCTGCACTTAGTGGAAATATATTTTTATCTCATTTCCTTAATGAATAAGATTTTGTTTGTGATACAGAGAAAAGAATACAGGCACCAGTAACTATATAACTTTGGCTCATAAGCATTTATGTAATGTATATAACAGTATGTGCACTCTAAAGTGATCTAAAGCATTTTCAACAGTTCATGAGTCTAAAAAAAGATTGTAAACTATTTTTCAGGATGGTGAGACATACTGCATTGATGCTCGTTATTACGGAAACATCTCCCGATTCATAAACCACATGTGTTCACCGAACTTGCTGGCAGTGAGAGTTTTTGTTGAACATCAAGATCTGCATTTTCCTCGTATGGCCTTCTTTGCTAACAGAGATATTAAGGCAAATGAGGAACTTGGGTATGGTTACATTTTAAAAGCTACATGCTAATTTCATATTATCTCTACTGTGATCTGGAGAGTATGATTTGTATGGATCTTGCATGACATGATGAACTGTGGAATGATATAGTAATTTGCAAATCTTGATCAATTGAGCTTTTTGAATGAATGAGATTAATAAACTGGTTTTTTTTAGCTACGTTGAGACATTTTCCAGATAGCTGGAAAAAATCTAAGCTATATTGGATATTTGAAAGGAAAGATAAAATCTTCCCTCCTCTCCCATCGACAATAACTATTTTTACGATTTAATTTTGTGAATTATTAAATAAATAACCCCCAATGACTCTGTTTTTAATGTTTCATCATCATGCTCATTATGCTTGAGTTCAAGGTATCATCAGTGATGAATATGTGTTGAAATGTGCACTTAATTTTACAGTTTTGGTTAAATTATTTTGCCGCAATTTTGAACTTGTACAGTTAGGCAATTGTTTTCTACTTACTATTTACATTAGTATAAGCAGGTTTTGTAGCTGCACAGCTCTGCTTTTCTCAGATGTCATGTTTCATTTGGAGTCATCTATGAAATTATTATTAGTTTTATGTAATACATTGTGCTTTCTCGTTACTCTTCTGCCTACCATAGCCATTTTTTTTTTTTTTTGGATGTTGTGTGCTAGTTTTAAAAGTTTTGCAGTACAGTAGATAATATTTTCATAATTTGTTTTCAGTGTATTTGAAGAGACAGAGATAGAAAGAGAGACAGAGAGTGTGAGGAGGGAGGGGGGGAAATTAGTTGGTTTAGTACATTTTGTATTTTCATATCTGACAAGTTAAAGTTTGTTTTTTAGTTTGAACAAAGTTTGGATAATTAGACATGTGTGGTCATTTAGTGCCTGTATATGTTTCTTTATTGCTTTCTGTATGAGGTACTTTTCCTGCAGATTGAGGATGTTGTGCGTATAGTTGTGAGAATTTTCTTATCTGTGTTTATATCTGCGAGTGTGACGTCATTTTCTGTGAGATATTTGGAAAATGTTGAATGGTTGCTGTGTATTGCCTCACGTTTCTGATTAGTAAGTTGGTAAATGCATGAGTTGTGGTAGATGTTTGTCTGATAGGGCTTTTAATTGTTTGTATATAAAGTTGTGTGTTTAATGTGCAATATTAAATCCTTGTTTTTTTTTTTTTTTTTTTTTTTTTTTAATGTTGGTGATCTGTTTTCTGTATTTGTTGGAGTATGTCATCGAGGACAATTTTTAAATTTTCAGTTTCATTGGTGGTTTGAGTGTGTTGAACTGACCGTGTTGCGATAGTGTTTGTGTGGTGAGTTCCTGGTGGCTAGACTTTTGCTATGTTATTTTCACCAGCTCAGTTTTAATTTTGTTTAGGATTTTTCTATTTATAATGTCAACTATCTGTTTTTGTATGTGTTTTATGTTACTTATTTCCTTTATTCTTCTTCAATTTCTTCAAGCCTATTATTACCTAGTAGTGAATGGCAGTTGTAGGTACAGACTTGCAGTGTTTGAGTTCTACTCTTGGTAAAACTAGATAATGAATTTTTAGAAAATGTCAGTGAGTACATTTATCTTGGCCAGCTTGTAAATATGAGAGGTGATACTATGACCAGTGCATTCTTCCTGTGTTGACATACAGCTGTGAGACATGGACTCTAAGTGAATTTACAAAAAGTAAACTAAGGACTGCCCAAAGAGCTATGAAGAGGTCAATGCTAGGCTTAATGAGAAAAGACAAGAAAAGAGCAACTGCCATTAGGTCAGTTACAAAGGTCACAGACATCTTAGAAAAGACAGCACCCTTGAAGTGGCAGTGGGCCGGCTATATTGCGTGGAGAAAAGACCAGAGGTGGGCAAAAACAGTGATAGAATGGAGCCCAAGAGATCACCCAAGACTGAGAGAAAAACTACCAGACCTTTGGGACAAGGACATACGCAGGGTTGTCGGAGTCAACTGGCACAAGATCGGGGGGCATAGCTATCGGAGGGCTAGGTGGTGCCATGCACCGGAGCCCCCCCAAGTGTGACTGCTCATTATATCTTAAATCATGACTTAAAGAGGCCACATCGGAAAATGATTGAACTGGCTGATAATGCTTTCCTTTATTGAGTTCTTTTTTTAAGTTTTTCTTTGTTAATGGGATTCTGTTTAATCTGAACTGTACTATTTGTGATTATATGGTCTGTTTACAGTGGAGTGTATTATAATGGTCTGTTGTTGTAGTTTTCTGTATATCTGAAATACATGTCTGTTGGAGTATTTCGTAATGATTAGATCCAAGAAATGTAGTATGCATTTGTCTTCTGTTTCTATTGGGATTTTGGTAGTTATTTATGTATATCTAATACGTTTTACTGATACTAATTTGTGCAAGCCCAGGAGCCCACTCTGGTCTGGCATAATGGAAGATGCAAGTTTGAAACCCTGTATGGCCATCCAGATTTCTTTTTTGGTGGCTTCCCAAAATCAGTCCAGGTGAATGCCGGGATGGTTCCGTCAAGAAGCCTATAGCCTAATTCCTTCCAATTCCCTGCCCACATTCCTTTCCCACCTCTAATGATCTTGATGTCCAAAAGGTGTAGAGTTATAAGATACTAGTTTGACTGGTGTCTCCAAACTGAATATATATTGTGAGAATGGCAGAAATTTGCAAATACAGAAGCCTGCTAAGACCATTGTAAATGTTAAGTAGAAAGACAATCAGCTTACAATTGCACAATTATGTCAGAATAATTTCACCAAAGTTGTAAAACTAAGTGTACATTTCAACACAGATTCGTCACTGATGATACCACTTAATGAGGTGAAACAAATATGACAGTAAAACATAAAGAGTTGCATTGGCAATTATTTATTCACAATTAAATTACTGAAGCAACTGCAGGAAAATGGCAACAACATTGCTTTTAAATTTGTGTTGTAACAGGGTGCCAACTTCATTTGCAGTAATACATAAAATTTAGTTCTAAGAACATAAATATCAGAACTTAAACCAATTTATAAAATACATCTTTTCAACTTTGTGTCTTTTGCTATTTTATTTTTTATTTTGATTTCATCATTTAAAAAAAAATACTGTAAATAATGTTTTGCACCATTATAACAAGTTTCCTTTTAAATGAAACAAATGGTGTGTTTTGCTGTCTTGACTAGTTACTGTAAAAAAGGAATAAGTATATGCTGCTTGAAGAATACTGATCAATGTAATTAATAAATGTTAGTAAGAGAATTATTTTTTTAGTGTGAAGTTCTAGAGTATGTATTCTGTGTTCTGTATTTTGACACAGCATGAAACTGGCCAATTTTCATGATGTTTTTATGTGTAATATACTTTAGGATAGTTACTTTTCTTTAGAAAAAGGAAGTATATAAATTGTCAGACTTTTTAATCAATCGGCAGATATTTTTCTTGTCAAAAAAGGTTAATAAAATGATACTATTTAAAACTGATGTTTTGAAGAAATTGACTAATTTAGTTTGAATAAATTGTGAGTTCATCATTCAACATTATTTCAATTCTGATCCGACAATATACAAACAAATACTAGTACATAAACTCTCCATTTCCTCCCTTACTTCCTTGTTTGCCTTTATGTATTAAACAGCTTGACATGAAGATGATTTCTAATGATTATTCTCTCATTCAACTGAAATTAGCTGGAGTGTTATTATGAAATAGCTCCATGAAGAATGTTAATTGCTTTAAATTCATTAGCTTTAGGATTACACTCTTAGAATAATTTGAAGGTCAAACATGTAATACATAATTTCCCAGCACAAACTCACAACTGGCACATGACATGAAGCTTTTATTTTTATTTATTTTCTTTTTCCATTCACTGCAGCTCGTTTTCTGACACTGTTAGATGCCAGTACATATGGCACACCATTTATGATTTGTTATGAATTCTGATTGCGTTGTGATCAGAAAAAAATCTTGACATTTAACTATTTATTTACTCTGACTTTCATATATAAATATGTATCTCTGTTTGCTGGTAAATAGCATCATAAACTGAATAATTTCTAAATAAATAAATCATCAATGTTAAAGCCCTATCAAAGCATTGACAATTCATATATTTGTTTATTTTGTTAAATAAACATTCACTAGAGTTAGTAGTTTCTTGAATATGTTCTTCATGAGCATTTGTTCAGTAGATCTGTTTATAAAAGGTAAGTAACTTTCAATTTTTTCATAGTGTCACTAAAGTTACATTTAGTTGGCTTTCCTCCCCCATCAGTCTTCCACTCCTACCTGTCCCCCTCCCACACACATGCCTGTTGTCCTGTAATGTTTGACAGTTCAGTCTTTAATGTTATAGTTCATTATATCTGAAAATTTGGAAAAAAATGTTACATTTGGTCCTCCCCCCATTCATCACAATAATGTCTGTGAAATGTTTGTGATTTTTTTTTCTCACCCATATTTTTGCAGGGCATAAATAATTATTCAGTACAAAATATAACTTGGGAATTGTTACATAGTTTGTGTAGTTATTTCTTCTTCAATTTGATTATAATAAAATTTTTGCATCAATGGACTGATTAAATTGTAAATTATGCTCCCAAACTAAATTATAAAGAACTATATTCTGCCCTGATTATGGATTTTAGGCAGATTTCTGTAATGATCTTGGCTAATGCCGAAATAGTACCAATCCTCATAAAATACTCACTTCATAAACAAAAATAAACTTGTCCCACAGAACACAAGTTACACATTTCAGTCAGGTGACAATGCATCGACTTTCCCATCAAAACTAGGACAGGCTTAGCAAGCCAGTAGTAGATAGAACCTTGCTTTCAAAATGCAAACAGCCTCAGGAAGAGGATGGGCCAGGTGACCTGTGAAAGAGGAAACATTCAAATAATGATGAGGACTTAATTGTAAATACAATTGAGCATTTATGGAATTAAAATATAACTTCACACAGAACTAAATTTAAAAAAAAATATAGTGAAATAAAATTATAGCAATTAAGATATGAGGATTTAGCGTTCATAATGTGCATGATGGAATTTTGGCTGGGCGACAAATTTATAATCTAGGTTTTTGACTAATAGTGTCCATCTTTTTCAATCTCTCTTGTTTTGTGTCCATTACTCCATTATAATGTTCTGCCACCTTTTAATTATGGTACTTTTGCATATGATCAATTAAATACAATTTAAGTTTTCCTTTTTCCTAGTATGGGGGAAAATTGCTTTTCATAAGAACTTAAAGGGTTCAGTTGATTGTTTGAAAAGTGCAATTATGAAATAATTGTGTTCATTAATTTAAGGTTTCATTTTAGGTAGTACCTTCAGTTGGTAGTTGGAAATATTATCACAGTGTAGATACTGTTGATTATCTTCACATTCTCTGTACTTCTATCTAAATTATTTTATCACAAAAAGAAACATTAGTTTCAGTATATAAGATAAACAATGAGGAATATCACTATTATGAGAGGTAAAGAAAGATGGTCATTTTAAAACGAAATTGAGATTACAAGTAAACATTGTATCATTAATTCTGTTCGAAGATTTAGCTGTGTCAGTGTATTTTGGCTTTTAAAATACAGTGATACAGTAGTTTTACTTAGTGCTCCAATCTGTCATGTTACTGGAGACTTTCCAGTTTAGTTGATCATGTTAGTGGTCATGGTGAGGCATGAAGGTCCTGGCAATGGATCTCATAAATGTTGTATTGGCCATTCTGACTAGGAATTTTATGTGCTTCTCTGTTGTTAGCTTGGTAAATGCCGGGAAAGTCCACACAATTTCCCCTAAAAAAATAGAAATAATGTGTTACACAAGGAGAATAACACACATCATAGTTGTTCAAAGATTTGCAGACAGATAGCATGATTCACTACTCAATCTTAAGTTAGATCATCTATAAGATGTAAAGCACAAGGAGAAAAAATAGTGACTTGAGAGAGGAAACTTCACAAATTCTATCCTACATTACACTAGAGGGATTGGTCTGTCATAAGATAAGTGAATGGTTTTGTCCTTGAATAATTTACTTTAATTTCAGTTCAGTGGCAATACATCCCCACTTACCCATGCCATGATTTTTCATCACATATCTACCCTGTCCTTTACAAATTTCAACTTTAAACTCCTTCAGTATTTTTGGTATACTGTCCATTACTTCACTTGATAATTTATCACAGTCCCTCAGTCCGTTACCCTCAAAAGAAAATTTCCCCACACCCTTTTGCTTGGATTTAAGTGCCAGTTTATAGTTATGGTCATCTCTTTCCTTACATATGTAACTCCTATTCCTACTGATATCCATACATGTATTATGAAAATTATAAGCCTTGAACAATCCAAACTCTCTGTTCACCCACCTTCTGTGTTTCAATGACTTCCAGCCCAGCTCCTTCATCTAATCGATTACTGTCTGCATTCTGCAGCAATTTCCAAAAAAAAAAAAAAAAATCTAGCTGCTTTCCTTTGTACCCCCTCCAAATCGTGAATTCGATACCTATAGTGTGGGTTCCACACCACTCCACTATAATCAAGCTGTGATCTGACCAAGGTTTTGATAACAAATTCCCTCATTTTCCTGGTATATCCCCGCAACCCCTTCTCAAGTAATAGAAGGATTTCTTACTATTTGCCTAATTGAGTTCACTATCAAAAGTTATGCCAAGATATTTACAGTTAAGATCTTCAACAAGCATTTGAATTACCTTATAGAATTTTTTTTACATTTTTATTCATATACACAATGAGCTGATTCTTCTTGGCATTTATTTTCAGTCCAAGTTTTACTACTCAGCTAGCTATCCTGTTCAGATCCTGTTGTAGCTATTCATAGTCCTCTCCTATTTTAGTCCCTTTTATGTGTGGATGATGAAGGTATTTGCATGCCAGGTGCAATGCACAATTGAAAATTCAAGCACTGTAGGTGCAAAGACTGAAGGCTTTGCCCTTCAGGCTGTTTCTAAAACTATCAGTGTATGGGTGACTATTATAAACCATTAAAAATTTGTCCCTAGAAATAAAAGTACTCAAATTTTAAATTTCAGAAACCATTTAAGATAGTGAGTTTGCTGCACTTTCACAACCAGATATTACACCCTATGAGATACCTTCTACCGTCAGCTCAAAATATATAAAGGTGTCATTGTATTATGATATATTGAAATCCTAATAGTAAATCTAATTTTAAATTTATGTATTATATGCATGAAGGAAGGTGATAATATAGTGTTGTGTCAATTGCTTTCTGGATGCTCTGAGGTGTGGCATGAACTAGAAGCTTTTTTATAAGTCTTTTAAACATGTATGCCAGTAGTGCATTTGTTGTATTTTGAATCTGTCCCTTTTTTTATTATTGAGGATTAGTTTTTTTTTTTTTTTTTTTTTTTTTTTTTTTTTTTTTTTTTTTTTTTTAGAAATTCAGTTATACTATAACAATCTATGTATTCTATTACCTTGCTGCAGGCACACTTTAAAGAAATAGGCATGCATTGTTTATATTGATGTTAGTTAATTTCTTGAAGATAAGCATGCATAAAGTCAACTTTGCTCCTTTAAATATTTGGATAGATTAACTGTAGTTTTGTCTGGACAAGAAACACCATATAATTTGTCATTTCCATTGATTTTGGTTACATAGGAAGGAAAGGATGTTTGTTAATCTAATTATGTTAAAGGATAGCGAAAGAAGCCATCACTTACTATAGCTGAAGGTGTGACTGCTTAGAAACACACAATACATCATGACTCAAAATATAAAATTTTCAGGCAAGGTCCTTCATCAGCAAGGAAGGCGTTCACATGGTCATCTGTTATGGTAAGTGTTGGCTTCTTTCTGTATCATTAATATAATTTTTGTTGAATTTTTATCTTCAACTATTAGATTGCACATATTTATCCGGCTGTCACTTTAGTGTAGTCACAAGAATTTTACCTTTTTTTTATAAGTGTTTAATAAGTGGTAGTAATCATTAGGTTTCTTTATTGTGTTGTCCACTGAAGCAGCTTCAACCATCTTCGGAATGACATCTGTTTGTGGCAGATTTTTGTCTGTATAGTAATTTCAGTAATAATGACTCATTTTCAATGAAATTATTTACAAAGATTTTAAATTGGAAGCCCTTGATTTGGCTATATTTTTTTGTCTGTCTCAATTTTTATACTTTAGATATATGCCCGTTTGTTTTATAATTTTCCTTTTGCTAGCCTGGTAGAAATCTTATAAGTAGAATGATGTGATTGACAGCTATGAGTGGATAAAAAGCAAACAGAATTGATTTGCTAATACAAAGAATAGCAGATACTGTTGACTTATTTATAAGGTAATAAGTCAAATTGTTAGAACAGATTACAAGGAAATTTCACATTTATCAATTTTTACTATTCATTAAGATAGTGAGAGATTTTGCAGGACTTTTTTAGACTGTGCTACAGCATGTACAAATATGTGTTACGCGTACATATAAGGTTGTTTAAAAGTTAATGATATTTGATGTATGAAAGCAGTAAAGGAATTGGGTTACAAACATTGGTCAGACCATTGCTCGAATATGGTAGTGTAGTATGGGACCCACATTTTGAGTATCAAATACAGGAGTTGGAGAGGGTGCAAAAAAGGGCTGCTAGATTTATTTCTGGAAATGATTGCAGAATGCAATCAGTAACTGATACGATAAAAGAGCTGGAATGGGATTCATTGCAAGACAGGATGAGAGTGAAGAGGGTCATGGGCGTGTACAAGGCGTATATTGGCGATGAGGCATGGAAAGATATTGGTGTATGTATGAAAAGTAGTGCATGGAAGGGAAAAGGTGACCATGACCACAAGCTGGCACTCGATTTCAGGCACAAGGTTGTGGAAAGATTCTCTTTTTTAGGTAAAGGTGTAAGGGATTGGAATAAGTTACCAAGGGAAATGATGAATATTTTACCAAAAACATTGAAAGAATTTAAAGATAAAATTTGTAAAGGGCAAATGTAGGTGGGTGCAGGAAAGGTGGAAGGTGAGTGTGTAGGGAAATTGCCACCGGAGCATGTGCTACATTGCAATTTAATTAGTAAAATATTAGCATCTTTAATTGATTTTTTCACTCACTAAGTTCACAACACAAATATTTTAGCTAAATTTTGTGCACTCAATGAATAGCACACTAATTTACTTTACAACAATAATGTTTATGAGAAATGGAATGTTCAAAGTATTTTACTTAATAACATCATACTAAATAAAAAACGGTGATTAATGTGGATATTTTTGGAAATCGGGATATATGTGTTCATGCAATTTCTAACCATTCTTTCATTTAGGTTTGCCAGTAGTGTTGAGTATTTCTATAAGAAAGAGGAAACATTCAATTATGTTGATCATGATTATGACCAAAATTAAAAAAAGAACCTTTTCACTGAGCGTGGTGGTGTAACGGTTAGCGTTCTGGCCTCTCATTCGGGAGGACGGCGGTTCGAATCCCCGTCCGGGCATCCAGATTTGGGTTTTCCATGGTTTCCCAAATCACTCCAGGCAAATGCTGGGATGATTCCTTCAAAAGGCCATGGCCGAATTCCTTCCCATTCCTTGCCCCCGCCCCCATCCTTTCCCGTCTCTAAAGACCTCGCTGTTAAGAGACGTTAAGCAGTTTAAACATAAAAAAAGGATCCTTTTCGAATAGGGAAAGTGCATACCGATCCCATTATAATGTGAAATTTATGTGGTGACTGGTTTTTCTGAAACAATGACTTTGGTAAGACAATCCTGTATTTCACCTTCTTGAGGCCATTCCCTCAGCATCTGCCACATTGACTTCCACCAGTGGTCTGCACTAGCATCCGATTCCAATGCCTGAAGGTACGGTAGTAGCAAGGCTGGATTTTCTGTGTTTTTATCTTTTAATGGGCCTTTCTCAACCTCTTTTTGCTTGTGATATATAGTTCAAGATTTTTGGATAAATCTGTTCACTGTCCATTCTGCAAATATGTTGGTGACAATTTCTTCTATACTCCTCATTTTATTAATTGAACTGAACTCCTGAACATCCTCAATTCTTTATGAATGTCTTCATTCATCTCTTTATCCAGCACAAATATTACAAAAATCTTGAAAATATCTGCCACTTCAGTCCATCTTGTAGAGATTTGTCAATTGTACAGCATTCTCAACCATCTTAACAACACTGATACCACTAATACTGTATAGAATTTCAAACAAGTTTCTCTTCTTACATTCCCCGTGATTATTGTTTTTATTCTGTCACAGATCTGTTGAAAATTGTTCAATTTTTCGATTGTATATTTTGTTTTATCATCTCCTACCTAAACTACTGAATAATTTAAATTCATTACTTATTTCAAAGTCTTCTTGTTTGTATGATGGTTGTCTGGAAAGTATTACCCATTTCATAGTTAAAAAAAACTAGTAAAGATTTTTAAAAGAAACATTTTATTTTCATAAACATAAGCTACAATATTTTCCTATAGAGTCACCATGTATTCCTGCCTCACGCTCCTCTGCCATAGTTCCTTTTAACTCTTCATCATTTTGAAAACATTTTTCTCCCAGAAAGTCAGTTTTGTAAAAAGATGAAAATTAGAAGGAACCAGATATGGGCTAAAGGATGGGTTGAAAATTTCCCATTTAAATGTGTTCAGAAGTATTTGTATTTTTTCGACCAGTTTGAGGTCTGGCATGCTGTTCCCTTATCCGCATGATGCTGTCTATCTCCCCGAGTTAAAATTTCAACACTATCACCAAATAGATGATTCATCAGAAAGCTAAAAAAACATAAAGGGGTTGGTGCTGATAATATTACTACAGATTTATTAAAGATTGTGGGATACGATATTGTACCTTACCTAGAAATTTTATTTAAAATAAGTTTGGAGTCTTGCTGCTTACCAGAGGATTGGAAAAGAACGATAGTAGTACTGGCTCATAAAGGAGGGGTTACAAATAGGGTTGAAAATTACAGGCCAATTAGTTTGACATCAGTGATATGCAAAATGATGGAGAGATTGATATGCAACTATATCAGAAATGTCTGTGAGGAAAAAACTGGTTTTCAGCTCGACAAAATGGCTTTAGGCAAGGATATTCATGTGAATCTCAGATGGTGGGCTATTTGCAAGACATTTCAGATGAATTGGACAAGGGAGGCCAAGTTGATAGTGTGGCACTAGATCTATCTAAGGCGTTTGACAGAGTGAGCCATAAAATGATTTTAAAGAAACTGAAATCTATTGGGCTGTAAGAAAAAGTTACTTGTTGGGTAGAGGAATTCTTAAAAGCCAGAAAGCAAAATGTTAGAGTTTGAAATACATTATCATAAGAGGTGGAAGTAAATATGGGAGTGCCACAGGGTAGTGTATTGGTACCATTGCTGTTCATAATTCTAATGAGTGATTGTGTTGATGGGTTACGGTCGGAGTCTAGGTGTTTTGCAGAGGATATAATGGTATACAATAGGATCAAAACAGGTGAAGACTGTGAAAAGCTGCAGGATGATCTGGATAGAATATCTAAATGGGTTGGTCAGCATGGAATGAAGATAAATGCCAAGAAAAGTCAGCTTATTAGGTACACAGATAAAAAACAAAAGGTTAATTAAGATTATAGGGTGGAGTCAAAATTGTTTGTTGAAAACTTGAAGTGTAAATATCTCGGTATAACGTTTTGATAACAAACTCAATTGGGCAGCACACATAGGGCAGGTGGTAAGAAAAGGTTATAAAATCCATTTACTAGAGAGGGTGATGAGAGGATGTACCAGAGAAGTTAGGGAGTTGGGTTACAAAATGTTGGTCTGACCATTGGTTGAGTATGGTCGTGTAGTTTGGGATCCACATTTTGGTTATCAAATACAGGAGTTAGAAGGTGCACAAAGAAGAGCAGCTAGAATTGTTTGTGGAAATTATAGTAGGAACCAGTCAGTAACTGATATGATAAGGGAGCTTGGATTGGGATTCATTGGAAGAAAGGAGGAGGGTGAAGAGAGTGCTGCGAATGTACAGGGCATATGTTGATGCTGGAGCTTGAAGGGATATTGGTCAAAGAATTAGGAATAGTGCATTGAAGGGGAAAGGCGACTACGACCACAAGCTTGTGCTCGATCTCATGCATAAGGGAATGGGAACATTTTCTTTTGTTGGTAAGGGTGTCTGGGATAGGAACAATTTACCAGGTGTAGTGATGAATAATTTTCCAAAAGCGCTTAAGGAATTTAGAATTAAAATTTGTAAATTATAATAGTAAATGGGGGAGGAATTTAACATTCCAATTATAAAAGAAAATTGTAAAAGTGTAAATAAAAAAGGGGTAAATAGATGACTGGGGGAATTGCCACTGGAGTGTTAGTGCCATCGCAATTAAATTAATAATAATAATTGTCTCCATAAACCTCTTTATTTGACAGTGAATATCACATTGTCACACAGTTCTTGCAAAGGAATTCAATAACAAGATCCAAGCTTAAAAGCTCACGGAAGTAAGAAAAACATTGATGGTGGGGCATAACTTTGCACTCAGTAAGAAGACAGGCAGGCAGTCAATTGATGGTGGCTATTTGAGGTACCAGTGATGCAGATGTTGCATACAACTACTTTCTGGATGTCCCTCATAATTATCCCTTGACCCTTTCGTTCAGAAGGCAGCGATTTTTATTTTGCCATCTGATATTTCTAATTTGCATTTTTTTCTAGCTGATATGTTTAAACTGTACAAGGCTATATGTATGCATGTTATCTTCACCTTTGTTTGATGAGTAGCAAGGAGAAGTGTGTTCAAACTTGAGTGTCTTACTTTATAATTTTATTTCAAAGTTATTTACCATTTCTTGACTTCATCACTGTACAATTAAAAAGGATTGGAAATGGATATGAGAACTCCCATGCCTTATTTATGCCTTGCTTTATTTTTATACCAGCTATTAATTGTTAATTATTACTTTTCAGTGTAATCAGTGTTTTTGTCCAAATGTTTTACGAATGCATTCTGGAAAACTTCTCTGTTTTGTGATACCACAGAGCATACTCCTGTTGATTCTGTAAAAAGTCTTTACACTGTTAGATACAAGCTATACTTAATGGAAGATTAAATTTTCTCTCTCTCTCTTTCAAGTAATTGCTTGACTACGAATTTACAATCAGAACAAAATCTTCTTTTCGGAATCCATGTTATACTGTGATTCTTACAAGTTACCCAATAGTTCTGCATCTATTTTGTAGCAGGCTTATACCTCTGTATTATTTACAGGAATTTCTAGAACCTTTTTTTAAAAGGGTTGTTGAAAATTGCTCTCCTCGAATTTGGGGGATACTGATGGCCATCTGGCATTGACTGATTGAAAATCTTTTTGTGCAAGGATACAGGGCCATACTCAATTTTATATTTAACTTAGGCAACTATTTTTTAAAATTACAACTGCCAAGTTCAGTGACAAATTCCTCTGAGTTTATTCCATCAACATTGGAATAATTTTCAGCATGCAAAAGTTTTATCTATCTTATTCAGTCGCAAATTGCTGTATTGCTGTTCTCACTTTTTGATATTTATCAGATCTGTCATGTTGCCTACTTTTTTTTTATTGTCTTAGTAATATCTGTTATACCTTTATTGTTTTAGATGTTTACCATGCAAGTCATTATCATGTTAGGAGACACATTTACCCCATTGTTGCCCATTAATTTTTGTCATTTATCATTTTACTGTTGCCCTTTTTGTGTTTTACTCAGTTCTACTAACTGGCATATGATTTTTCAGGAAATAATTATATTGTTAGATTTGGTAACTATTTATCCTGTAAGATGAGACTCTTCTTGCCATATTGAACTATGTTTACCTGGAATTTCACTAGCTCCTCTTTTTATACTTTGCACTAAATTTCCCCATTCTTAGTTAATATAAATATATATATATCATGTGTTAACTGGAAGGGGAGTGGAACTAGCAACACAAGGGAATTGGGATCTGAAAACACACAGTGTCGGCTGGATGGTTTACACAAGTGGTAGAACAACACTTAAAGGGAGACAATATGCTAAGAGCTGAATGTTTTCGTAATGAAACCTGATGAAAATTATGTAGGGTCTCATTTGATGGAGGCAATGAGTGATCATGAGGCAGTTGTGATGGACATAATAGGGCGCAGGAAATCAGCAACCAAGAAAGAGAGAGGTTGTGAGAAGACAAAGGTGTAGAACTGAGAGGAGGTATTTTGAGGAGAGGTTGAATGTGTGGAAGGAAGGCACTAGTGTAGTAGAAAGTAAGTGGGAACACACAAGAGGAGGAGAAGTACAGAAACTGCAAACCATAATAAGAATGTGAGTATGCTGAAGAGAACATAATAGATTAAAGAAGCAGCAGGGTAATATAGATTGTATGAAACATATAAATGGGAAGCTAATAGCAGCAAAGAGTGATACTAATGATAAATTCATGAAAAATTCATGGATGGACAGGGAACACTGAATGATCAATGTAGACTACAATTTCCATAGTTACAAGTATTCGGACAATTATGGATAAGGATGGAGAAGAAGTTACAGAGAATATATGAAATTATAGAAAAACCTCTTGGCATTCTAGCAGCTTCCAAGTAAAGTCGTATGGTGATGTTTCAGAAGCTGGCACTGCATCAGTTATAAAGACCCTTAGTAGGTTAAGCAGGACTTGATAATGAAAGCAGTGCCAACTTCCTAAACATTGCCATACTACTAAACTTTGATGCGTCAAGAATTCCGAGAGGTTTTTCTACCGTGTTGCTGCCGCGAAAATGTACACAGTTATCTAATATATGAAAATGTCTGAGATAATGGGCCAATGGTTTGTAAACCTATTTTAGATTGTTACTCTGGGACAGATTGGGGATTAACTGTGGAGAATCATTGGTATGTTAGTGAACATAAGCATACCGGGACACTAGAAATAGTCACAGGATTTTATGTAGGTGACAAAGGTATTGTGTCATATCTGGAAGTATTATTTAGTTTAAGTGGAGACTTTCTGTTTTACAGAGAACTGTAACTGTGCTGTGGTAGTACCAGTTTATAGGAAGGAGGGGGGAGGGGTGTGTGGAGGGAGACAAGAACAGAGTTGAGAACTGTGTATGACCTTAATGGTGAGCAAATAAATGGAGTGTCATATAGCAGGCTCTGCATTAGGAAAAGAAGTGGTTTGTAAGTCAGCAACGTGGATTTAGACGCAGTTATTTATGTGAATTTTTGTTAGTAGGTAATGTTCAATATATTTCAGGCAAAATGAATGGGGGAGGCCAAGAAGACAATTTGGCACTGGATCTTTCTAAGGATTTGATACAGTTAGTCATAGAATGGTTGTGAGAATGGTTGGTACCATTAAGATAAACCAAGATGTTTCTTACTGGTTGGAGGAATTCTTAAAAGAGGTAGGAAGCAAAGAGTCGGTAAGTAATGCAGTATCAAGGGAGATGAAAGCGAGAACAGGTGTGCCACAGGGAAGTGGATTAAGACCACAACTGTTTATTATTCTAATTAATGACTGTTGTTGACCTACAGTCAGAGATTAGGCTGTTTATAGTTGACATAATACTGTATAATAGGATTAAATCAAGATAGGAGTGTGATCAATGTGTGGATAAGCTTGGAATGAAGATAAATGCCAAGAATAGTCTATTTATTAGGTAGTTAGATAGAAAAATAAAGGTTTTGTGTGATTATTCAGTGGAATTGGAATTACTTGTTAGTGAAATGAAATGTAAATACCTGATAATATTAGTTGACAGTAAACGAAACTCATCTGAGCACATTGGAGAGATTGTATTCAAAGAGATTGTATCTGTTAGAGCGTATAATGTGTGGATGCACCGAGTAACTGAGTGGTATAGGTTACAAAACATTGGTCAGGTCCTTGCTAGAGTATTTTATGATGATATGGAACCCTCATTATGGGTATCGAATACTCGAGTTGGAGGGGGTGCAAAGGAGGCTGAGCTGTGGAAATGACCAAAAGATGCACTCAATAACTGAGATGATAAAAGATTTGAGTTGGGATTCATTGTAAGATAGAAGGTGTGTAAAGGGAATTGTAGTCATGTACAGAGTATATGCTGGCAATGAAGCTTGGATAAATATTGGTGGAAGATTTAGAAGCAGCACGTGGAGGGAAGAGAGGACTGTTGATTAAAGGCATAAGAGAGACAGAAAGTTTTCATTTGCAGTCAGGAGAATAAATTATGTATGGAATTAATTTAAACTCTTATACTTCAGACTGGAAGGATTTTGAGGTAAAAATATGTATGAACCATAAGTATGAGCTATGCCACAGTTAATTATAATAATATTTTTGCGTTTTCTTCCCTAGCCTTGTCTGGTAGAGGTGCCATATACTGTTTTCTTTGAGTAAATGTTTTACATCTTTCTTAAGTCAGTTTATATTTTATTGGTACTTTTCTTTGTCTGATGTACTTTATTCATTTACCTAAGAATAGGAAGTGGTCAGGGCCCATGTTAAAGCTTCTGTACACACTAACATCTTGTGCTTGGTTTGACTGTTTTGTTCTAAATATATGTCGAATAAAGTTCAGGACTCTCTTTTTGGCCAATGTGAATTCTTCCTAATACATAAAGAATTTTTTAATAGTCTTAACTAGTTTTAAGAAGCAAATTACTGTAACTGGTTCCTGTTTTGATTTAATGTTGTTTCTCAATAAATCTTCCGCCCCTCCCCCCTTTCCCAGTATTTTGAATTAGTTGATATTCAGCACTTCCATTAAAGGTACCTACTAATACAGTATGATCATTCTTATTAATTCCATACATAATTTTCTGTAAATACTGATGGAACAATTTTGTTTTATGCTGGAAGATCCTTTCTGTAAGAAAAATAATCCAACTGACATCTTTCATCCACCTTGGCCACCTTTAGTTTCCACTATCCCATGCCCATACATGCCTAGATAATTTTTCAATCTTTTGGTAAATTACCCTGTTGCTTCTTTCTTTGCTCTATGCACAAAACCAAGGATATCAACCATTGTAGATCTTGGAATTTTCCTGTGTGCAGCTCAAATAATACATCTCCATTTAACAACCAATATCAACAGTAACTTTTTCTACAACTTTTCATGTTATGTACTGAGTGAGCATTAACATTTCATCTAGCATCTGGGAGGACACTGATTCAGTTCCTGGTCTGACCATTCAGATTTTGGTTTTATATGGTTTCCCAAAGACATCTGGGTGAAGGCCATGATGGTTCCTTCTAATTGCTTTTCCAGATCTAATGGCCTCTTGGTTGAAGAGTCATTAAGCAATAAAAGAATACTTCCTATGTGAAATACATGCTGTGACTCCTTGAATGTCCTGGCAAATTGCCTGTAACATTGTCTCCAAATAATTTTATCGTCATTTTGATGTCCCAATACATCAACATTGCAAATTGCCAAGATTAAATGTTTCCATGATCAGAATTGCCCCTAAAAATTTTGCAGTGCAGTTATTTGCATTTTTATTTGTCATCCAAAAAGATTGTTTCCTCTTATTCAGAAGTAGCTGATCAAATATATGTCTGTATTATGGGTAAAAGAATAGAAATCTCCTGAGGAAAGTTCTTCCCTGGGCTACCTCCCAAAATGTTTCTAAAGCTGCCACCAGGGAAATGCATACAGTCCATAAAAGCAAATAGTTAGTGAAGATGAACAGTATATTCAAAAGTTACTTAACATACGTGTTCAAGGTATGAGTACAAGTTTTAGTTCATGGCTTATTCACTTACAACTTTCAGACCATTGATAATATTTTATCTTTTAAGTTAAATGCTTCAGTTGTGGCTCACTGGGTACCGTTAAATGTTGAAAGATACACAATGCTGATTCTGTTTTTAACAGCACAATGAGTCACAATTGTTAAGGTGATTGTAATGTTGCATAAAATTAATGTAACATTCATGGTAGAAATTAGATATGAAATATTTTCAAACTTTGAAATATGTGATTGCGTGGAAGAAATTGGCTCAACAAATTCTAGTGCTGTATTTTAATTTAGCTCCTTTTAGGCAACTCTCAAATTCTAAATTGTTGTCACTGACTGCTGTGAAAGGTTTCCAGCAATTAGTCTTCTGGTTATCTGAGTTCTGATGAAGGGCATGATTTTATGCACAGAGAGGGGGCTTAAACATATTTGTACCATATTTTGTTGGTAGTGGTTGCTTAAAAGCTAATTATAATTTTTATTTTGTTTCAAATGTGGTGTAAAATAAATGTCCTCTTTATTATAAAAAAATATAATTTAAAATTTTAGTGGAATTTAACTTGCGGGAATGTTGCAGTTAATGTAGCTCTTGCATTTTCATTGTTTAGTGTATACTGTTATATTTATATACCAGTTAATGTAATTTGTTAGTCTATAAAATTTATAGGAAGTTGTGAACTGGAGTGGTTTATCAAAGGAGATTGAAATGGTTTAACAAAGCTTTTGCTTTGCTTAATATGTTCTTTGATAATACCAAACATTCATTAACAATATTAAATTAGTTCACAGCCTCCAACTTGATTATAGAGCTGACATTCTCTGCGATGGGTAGAATGGCCGCCAAAGTGCATTAGAGTTGTTTGTTTTTAGCATTGTTGCCAGGCTTGGTAAAGTATATAAGGGGGCATCAACAGAGCCAAATGTTGATCGATCACTGTGAAGGACATGGAGATGCTACGTATTTGTGTGAGACAGTATTACCAGAGTTGGACAGAGTTTGAAGGAGGGCTCATTGTGGGTCTCCATTTGGTCGGCTGGTCGAAATCTGAAATATCAAGATTTTTGGGGCATTTGGATGCAATGGTGGTACAGTGTTGGACTGCACCAGAACTTGAATGTCCTTGTCAATGTTGTAGCTGAGCAAATCTGACCATTACAAGGGAGGATCACCTTACCATGCACTAAGCACAATTTAACCCCTTTACATTTGTGCCTGCCATATGAGAACAAGGAATGGACTTCCTGCAATATTCTGTGTCATAATGCATCATTGGTTGGAGACTGGCAGCAGCCAGACTAGGCAATTACCATACCTTGCAGTGGCGGATCCAGGATTTTGGTTTGGTAGGTGCTTGAGTGGATTTTGGTTTGGAGGGCTTGAGCAGATTTTGTTTGGAGGGGGGGCGCTTGAGTCTGGTAAGGGTAGGCTTTATAGTCATGTCACCCTAAAAGATCAGTAGAGCTAACAAAAATCCTCCAACCCTCGAAATCTCCAATATTCCGGTGTCGATGGTGTGGACCTAGATACATTTTTTGGGGGGGGCTGAAGCCTCCATGCCCCCTCCCCCCAGATCCGTCACTGATACCACATGTAGTCTATTGCTAACACAACAACACAGTTGGCTGCATTTGGAGTGGTGCTGTGACCAAAAGCATAGATTGCTGATGAATGGTTTCACATTGTGTTCAGTGATGAAAAACAGTTTTGCACTACCTCGGATGACCATTATTGGCACGTAGGATGGCATGAGGTCTCATTCTTTCAATGTTTTGGAGACTGGCAGTGGTGTTATTCCTGACATCAGTGTGTGCAGAGCCGTCAGGTATGACTTCACGTCACTGCCGATAGTGACTGAGGGAATTCTGATGGCACAAGAGTAATTCATGGGCATTCTGTATCCTCATGTGTTACGTCCCATGCGACAGTATCATGGTACCGGTTTTCAACAGGAAAGTGCTTGTCAACACAAGACATGTGTTTCTACAAATTGTCTTTGTGATGTTGAGGTATTCCTGTGGCAAGTAAGATCTCCAGATCTTTCCCTGATAGAACATGCGTGAAGCCAGCATGAATGTCAACTCCATCCCAGTGCAAGTATTCAGGTTATCAAAGACCAGTTACAACAGTTGTGGGCCAGCTTGCCTCAGGAGAGGCTACAATGGCTTTATGATGCACTTGCCAATCAAATCAGTGCATGCTTCCAGGCCAAAGGGGCTGCAATATAATTTTGTTAAGTGGGCTGATACTGCCAAGTACTTTGTATATTTGACATGATTTTTTTCATAATTAAAATAATGTCTCACACCTCTCAACCCGTGAAGTTTCATTTCGTTTTCTCCTCTCTTCTGGTTGCTTAACTTTTTTGTCAGGCAGTGTATTTTCTGGTGTATTAAATAAGGAAGGGGAGTGGTATGGAGGTTTGTATGATTTTAAATAACAACTCTGCTCGTAGAAGTTATCCACAACATATTTCACTGATAATTTATTCACTTAACCAGTCTTGCAATACACCGGAAATAGCCTCCGTACGAATTATGTTAAAGATAAATCACTGAAATTGCAAAGTTCGTTACTGAAGGTTAGTCAGGGTTGATAGATCTGAAATTAAAAATTTAAATTGAAAAAGCCACATTTCTTACAGTAACAATGGTCATTTATATTGCTGGTGAATCACACTTAAATAATCGTTTGGACTTCTTCATCAAATCATAGATGAGTTAATCCTTGTACACTCCCAGTGCCAAGCTAACATTGATATGTGAATTCGGTCTGTTGATGTTCAGTGAGCTCACTTGCCCCCGGTTCACTCACGAGCAACACATGCAATCACATCTGCTCTCTCTCAACTTCCTGGTCAGAGTCCATTTCTTCTGTCTTCTCCTAAACCAAACTGGAACTCCCTCCTCTACTACTGTCCAGTGGTGCCAGTCCTTCAACTTGGGATATTACACTGAGCAAACCCCTGTCCAAATTATTCACCAGATAATTTACCCACGATAGACGATATTTCAATTTTATTGATACAAGGTGCTGAGCAGTTACCTGAAAACAGTGAAAGAATTTAAAATAAAAATTCACATACTACAGCGGCAATTTTAATCACTATTGGTGCATATGCTCCATCACAACCAATCAAAAATAATAAAACATAGATATCATGTTAATTACTGAATATAGACTTCATGAATTCATTATTCCTTGATTGCTACCCACTCCATAAATATTGCCTTTACTTACCTGTTGCATCATCATAAGAATGTTTCCACTTTTGTGAGTTGTTCTGCTCATCCTCTTCTGAAGGCTATGCTCATTTTCAAAGGAAGGTTCCATTTTTAAATGGCTTGTTAGGCCTGTTGTAGTTATTTTGTTGTCTGTGAAATGTGTAACTTGTGTTCTAAGTGGTAAGTGTACTTTTTTTTTTTGAAATGTGTACTTTATGAATCAGAGATTTGTCTAAGTGTTTGTGGAAAACTGCCTAATAACTGGATTCAGGATGGCAAGTATGCAGGGCTTGGGATTTGAACCTGGGCCTGTTATACCACGCTGATCCAGTGTGGTGGCTCTTTAACATGCACTCTGGCAGGTAACTTCTGCATCCAAACCATAATCCTTGGTGCTGATGTATCACAATCCAACGGTTGATCTTTCTCCCCTCTCTGCACTAAATGAATCCAATCCTACTAATATCGCAGTTTTGGCTGCTGCTACCTCATTTATACAAAATACTACCATTTCATAGTGAATAACTCCCTGAGTTAGAAGCACTTGTTTAGATAATTGTGTCTCTAACCAATACTCTGATAAGGTATCCCAATTTCTCATATTTTTCAAGCTTATCTGATTTGTGAAGTAATCTCCCTTTATAAACCATAAGTTGACCTGAATTTGTAAAAGGGAAACTAAGAACAGCCAAAAGAGCTATGTTAGGATCAGTGTTGGGTTATACTATGAAAGACAAGAAAAAAGTTGTCAGATTAATTACTAAGGTTGAAGAGGGAGGAAAAAAAAACAAAACTGCCTTTAAATGGCAACGGGCCAGCCATGTTGCTCAATAAGAGATGAAATCTATACAACCATATTGTGGGAGTGAATTCCAAGAAATCAACAGAGACCAAGAGGAAGACCTTCAGATTAATGGGGCAAAGATATGTGAAAGCTCACTGGAATTAGCTGGCAGACAATTGTCAAGACAATTACTTTTGGAGAAGATTGGTGAAATGCTATTTGGGCTCATGACTCTTAGGAGACCACATCATTACATGAGTGAGTTGAATGTCGATGATATCGTACATCCCAGCGGCAGCTCATTTGATGCTGGCCTGTACTGACCACACCAATTTGTACCTCGCCCTGCTTGTCAGCTTTCCTCAATTTAGCTTTCCCTCTATTTCCAAGAACTTACCTGCACTCTGAGAATTTGATCTTATATGAATCTTACATGAAATACAAGTTCTTTTATCGAGAATTTTTCATTGTGTATCACTCTCAGCAAATCCCCTACCACTGGTCATAACGTACCTACTTTGACTCTCTAGAAAATTGACTCATCTGTCTCTCCTCTTTGTTTGCCTGCAACCATCTACATGGACCACTGTCATTAGTCATACTACAGTGATACCTTCTGCATTAACTATCACCCCTACCATATTATTTTTCATACATTTGTCTCACAAATATTCAGTGATGCATTATAATGATTTGATTTGGGTTAAACAGTCATCTGTGAAATCTGCCTTGTGATTTACGAGGCGTATTTTTTAAGTAAGTATCGTTTTGTCACACCGTGGCTGCAGCAATACGGTCGGCGTTCCATGCATATGCACTGGGTACCTGCATCTCTTGCCTATGCAATGACACCATTACAGTCTAATTCTTCCTTGTTTACGTTGTTCACTGAGTGTTTAAGATGCCTCCGATAATCGCGAGTCCCGCCGACTGTGAAGTACATGCTGTTATAAGATTTCTTTGTGCTAAAGGCCTAAAACCGATCGATATTCATCGTGAGATCTGTGCAGTTTACGGACAAAACATTATGAGTGATGGAATGGTGAGAAAGTGGGTGAGAGCATTTAAAGATGGCCGCACAAATGTGCATGATGAACAACGGAGTGGGCGTCCTTCGGTCGTTAATGAAAGTTTGGTGCAGAAAGTGGAGAATAAGGTGAGAGAGAACAGACACTTTACGATTTCCTCCTTGTGTGATGACTTTCTCGTAGTGTTTTGTATGGCATTGTGACCGAGCACTTGAATTACCGAATATTGTGCTCACGTTGGGTACCAAAAATGTTAACAGATGTGCACAAAACCAAATGTTTAGGCAGTGCATTGACTTTCCTTGAGTGGTACCACAACGATGGTGATGATTTCTTAAGCTAAATTGTTACGGGCGATGAGACATGGGTGACCTACGTCACACCTGAATCAAAGCAAAAGTCCATGGAATGGCGGCATTCAGATTCACCCAAAAAAGTGAAGTTCAAGCAAACGATTTCTGCCCGGAAAATCATGTTCACAGTTTTTTGGGACAGAAAAGGAGTATTGCTTGTGGAATTTCTGCCTCGTAATGAGACAATCAATGCAGCAGCTTATTGTGAGACATTGAACAATCTGCCCCGTTCAATCCAGAACAAAAGACGTGGCAAGTTGAGCAAGGGCATCGTTTTGCTGCATGACAATGCCCGTCCACATGTGGCTAATCAGACCAAAGATCTCATCACATCTTTTCGATGGGAAACTCTATATCATCCTCTGTACAGCCCTGCTCTGGTGCCCAGTGACTACCATCTATTCCTGCACTTGAAGAAACACCTGGGTGGTCAGCGTCTTGAAGACGATAACGAAGTCAAAACAGTTGTGATGCAGTGGTTAACAAGTCAGGCGGCAGAATTCTATGAGGAGGGTTTTCAAAAACTGGTACTACGTTATTTTTTTTTTTAAATGCTTTATGTCTCTCAACAGCTAGGTCGTTAGAGATGGGAAAGGATGGGGGTAAGGAATTCGGCCATGGCCTTTCTAAGGAAGCATCCTGGCATTTTCCTGGAATGATTTGGGAAACCATGGAAAACCCAAATCTGGATGCCCGGACGGGGATTCGAACCGCCGTCCTCCCGAATGCGAGGCCAGAATGCTATCCGTTACACCACCACGCTCGGTACTACGTTATGACAAGTGCCTCAATATTGAAGGGAATTATGTAGAAAAGTAGAGTAAGGTACAGGCTTTCATGTAAAAATAAAATTATTGAGATATATTTGCACATCTTTTTTAATTTCAAAACGGTACTTCTTAAAAAACATGCCTCATATATTGATCCTATTCAATCAGAACTTCCTTTGTGGTATATAAGCACTATATGAATCCCTTTGGTGGTGTGAAATTGCCTGTTGTGCTTTCCAGATAAAATACCCTTGAGTTCGTTACTGGCCCTTTGATTGATATCTACCTGTAGCACAGAGCTGTCTGTTGGCTCAGTGGTTAAGGCATCTGACCCAAGATTAGAAGGTCTCCGTTTCGAATCACAGTCTAGGCTTAACATTCACCTGTGGCACAGTTTGCTGTGTAGTGTAAAGTATACAAGAATGCTTCCATGGTATGGATTCCACATTAATCTGTAGGTCTCCTATACCCTGCAGGAATATCAGATTAGGTTAGTTAGCCAAATTAAGGGGGACATTGTACGGTGATTTAGAAACCTGTCACCTTGCGGCTGAACAATCCTTTGCAATCTACTGGCCAAAAATGCCATATCATGATTTGATTTTGGCCTGTAGCACATTACTAACTTTTATTTAATTTGTTAATACTTTGTGTGTAGGCTGTGTATGTAATCGTTAGTTTTAATGGTGTATTAAAACTAACCATTGCTTCATATTTATCGGTAGTGGTGTGCTAACTTTTTTACAGTCTTTGCATACTTTGCGTTTGAAGTCAGTGTAGATCAGGGGTGGCCTTGAGAAGATTTTTCCGGCCCGTGAGATTCATCACACTTTTAGAAAATATTTTTTATAGTTCATTTTTAGTGTTATATATTTATTTACAATGTGCGTTTAGTATCATTATTATTGTATTATCTATGTTTACATGTAAGAATAATAGTAAACACAATAATAACTCATGTTTCAATTTTTAACTCCAAGAAAATGTCTCTAGTGGGGTTATATAATTTTATATGCGGCCCGCGGAGTTATGATTCACTTCCAAAGTGGCCCAGAACGTCATTTGGGTTGGCAACCCCTGGTGTAGATGGTCTCGAATAACCATTGAGATATTTAGTTACTCTTAAATATTTACCTATGTTTCAATAGTTTTCTTTTATTAACTTTTATTGTATTCTTTGTGAAGGTAGCATATAAAGTAGTAGTAGTAGTAGTAGTAGTAGTAGTAGTAGTAGTAGTCAGTTAGAAATTGAGTCCCATATTAAAATTCTGTACCATATTTATTCTTTGAATAGGATTTGACTTGCATTTAATCGTTGCCCATTTCTGCATTTGGGTGGAGCAAGTGGCAGTTGCATTATATTAGCCTCTTGGTATTTTTATCTGTATTCAGCAGTGCACTTGTCTGTTGATTGTTCCCTATACTAATGGTTTTAAAATTTAGGTTCATGTAACGTTTGATGCTGTGAAAATAAACTTTTGTATTTGTGACTATAGGTTTTTCCTTACTTCTCTGTCATATCACTTTTTACTTTACTTCATCTTTGTCCTTTGAGTTAGCACATGAGATCAGGATTCTGTTAAGGCATGTGGAGGATTTGCTCTTTCATCTGCTTCTCTGGTTGAGCTATTATTTCCAAAAAGATATTATGTGTAGAGACTGCAATTAATGCGTGCCAACAAGGGCTGAGGATGTTGATCTGTGCACTAAGATTTCAGCTTTATTAACAAAAGTGACATAGCTGGAAGCTGCCATAAACAATTGCAGCAGATGTGATATCATTTAACAACCATCATATCTGTAAAGCAGTCAGAGAGGATAGCGTACCAGTGACTGGCATATGGTTTCTGGATCTTGAAACCAAAAGCAGGATTGATTGAACAAGCTTAGATTTAAGGAAGGTGACTCAGTTCCACAATCATGATCCTATGAGTTCACTACTCGCTATATCTGAGCAACAGTTGGACATTTTGGTGGTCAGGAGCTCAAACGATACGTGAATTATTGAGCCCCTTAAGGTAAATGGTATATTTTAGTGGAGGAAATCCAATGACCATTCAATGTTTACGCCAAGTGGCATGCTTCAAGATGTAGAGCAGGCCATCTCGGATGCCACTGAGCGGATGGGGTGTACTCAGCTGCAGATCTTGGTGCATCCAGCACCAGTGATATTTTCAGCCTTGGGTTAGATGCTGTCTTTTCTTCCTTCCAGTGAATAAACTCTGTGGTGTTTGGTCACAAGGTATTAGCAGAGATAATTATTTCCAGCCTTTTTGACAGAACTTACTGTGGACCCTTGGTTCAAAGTCGTGGCAAGTGACTGACTCAGAGGCTACGGCACTTTTGTGATGCTCTTGGCCGCAGATTCCTCAATCTTCACTCTAATGAAATCGTATTAGTGATGTGCCGGATATCCGTATTCGTATCCGTATCCGCGGTTATCCGAGGAAAAAAAAGATCTGTATCCGTATCCGTTAATTTTTTAGCGGATCTTAAACTGATCTTTTATAAAGATTTATTTTACTAGTTTACCAAAGGTAACTGGTAACTTACCACTATAGTAAGTTTTAAGGAATTATTTTAACTATCTTTATAGTGAGATCAGACCTCTAATGTTTGTGATTTGCTAACTGAAATTATCATTAAGGTGCCACTTAAGTGCTTACATCAGGTAAAATAATCACTTTTACATAAACTTTAAAAAAGTTATATTTAAAATTAAGTTTTGCAAATTGTACTTCTAAAAGAGTAACTTGGCAGCTTTGTCATCCAAAAGTCTATCAGGATGAGGATCATAAATAATTCCTGCTGCACTGAAAAACTGTCCACTTGGAATGCTTGTTGCAGGTGATCATAAAATGTGCGAGACATGTGTCATAGACCTCCTCATTTTTTACTATTATTCTGCCAGTACTTTAACGGATCTTGATCTCTTGATCTCTTGATATTCTTTTTCATCAGCACATTCTGCTAGCAAATTAGAATTGGTACACGATAGTTGGTTTTCAGCTTCCTCATCATTATCGTCACTATCTAATATTTTGGCCATAGAGTCTTCTAAATTGTTGCAGTGTACTTTTCCTACAGCGTTTGGTTTTTCTGTGCTAATTGTACTTGTTGTGTGATTTATTTCTGTTTCTGAAGCTGTAAGTAATTTCTGTTTTATATCTTTGATGAAAAAGTCACTGAAAAATTTAACTTTGTAACGTGAACTAAATACGTTGCTATTTGAAACAATATATTTTTGTCGATTTCAGAAAAACGATAATTCATTCTTCAAAAAAGACAAAATCTCAAGAACGGTGGGTGTGCTGAAGTTGGGATTTTCCCCACTATCAGCAGGAACTTGCATCTCATCATACAATTTATGAGGAATAACGTCGGATATACATGAGTTCTGTACGCTCAATATTTTTGTGGTGTCCTATATGGGCTCACTAATTCTTGAATTGAGGTCCACAGTTGCGAAAGCTGGACATTCGTCGATAATAGATCGTAGTAGACGACTTTTTCACTGTGGTCCAAGTTGAGAAAGTTGAGATCCATATCCGTATCCGTATTCGCGGATCTAGGCACTAATGATCCGTATCTGTATCCGTATCCGCGGATATACATTTTTAACGATCCGGCACATCACTAAATCGTATGTATGAAACATAACAGAGCCAGGAAAAAAATTGCAAGAGGTATGTTCTACTGTCTGTCTGATGTCGACATAGCTATTGTGGAGGTGTAATGAAATAACAAAAATTTTAAACCGTTTTGATTTTAGGATCATGCAGTAATACTTTGTGGTGACTTGCCTTACATTAAGTAATTATGTTCACATTGCTGGTGGCAGGGAAATTTGAGAATTTTTTTGGTTACAAACAGGCCATAATTACAGATATTTCAGTGAACACATGAATAAGTAACCACAAAGTAGTAGACCATAGAAATAAGTAATAATGAAGGAATAATCACAACTGTAAAATCAATAACTGAGCACAAAAAGAAAAAAAGGGATTATTTACAGATTTAGAAATGGCCTCAAAAGAATATTTTAGAATTTAACTTAAAGATAATTACCATAACTTCAAATCAAAATAAAGCCTTGTTAAACAGATGTTGCATCAATTTATAGTTGGTGAAGACTTGCACATATGTATGTCAAAACTGATAATCATCCACCATGGTAAATAAATTAAGTTAAAAGATGATTCAGACAGTGAAGGAGGATACACACATGCATAAGGAGGATGCGGTATAGCAGTGACTTAGGAAACTCAATCTAGTTAAGAAGAAGATGTGTTGAAAATGCAATTCCTGAGGCCTTAAATGATATCCACTGCAATTCATGCAAAATGCAAAGAAATATTGGTCACACGTAAGTTACAGTCAGTTGGAGGGACAATGGTATGTCAGCACTAATACGTGAGGGACATGAATTTAATAAAAGCCACAACAAGGATAATGTTCTTAACAACTTATTTTCCACTCATGAAAATATGGATAACATACACATTTTTCCATGATTTGTAGAGTCAGAGTGGATTCATGCAGGTAATTTAAAGCAATTACAGCTCCTGAAGTGACGTATACCAGTAAAAGTATTTTCAGAGTATGTGACAAAAATCACACAATTTCTGTCAGATTTATGCTGTACATCCTTAGAAGAGAAGAAAGTGCCTTCCAACTGGAAAATTATGCACATATTCACAATTTTCAAGAAAGGAGATCAGAGAGATCATAAACCTACCAACCCATATCTTCAACATCTGTATGTTCTGGGGCATGCTATGGGCTTGACTAAAGACTTCAAGACTAAAACAATTTGCTTACTCCAAACTAACATGGATTTTGGAAGAACAGATTATATGAAATATAGTTGGTCCTATTTTTGCTTGCTGTAATGAAAGCTATTGATACAAGATGACCATGGATGCAATATTCATGGATTTTTAGAAAGCTTTCAGCTCTGTTCTATGCAACTGCCTTATAGTAAAGAATCAAGAATATAGTAATATGACACATCCCTCAAGAAAGTGTAATAGGACCATTTCTTTTCCAAATGTTTATAAATGATCTTGGAGACAACAACAGTTTGAAATTGTTGGCTGATGATGCAGTCGTCCATAGTGAATTGCTTAAAAATTCAGTGCAATGTGGGCGTTATTTTGTCATGGTTTAATCAATGGCAACTTTCACTAAATTTCAAAAAATGCAAGGCACTTTGCATAGCTAATAAAAAGAATCATTTTTTTCAGGATTACAAAGTAAACAATTCAGTATTTGACATGATTAATTTTGTGAAGTGTTTGGGTGTAACAGTACAAAGCAACAAGAAATGGGACTTTGGCTAAAATTAGAGCTAATTCTAGACTGTGATTTGTAGGATGAATTTTGAAGAATTGTAATGAATGTACAATTGAGTTAACGTAATTCTTATACATCCCATTTGGACAACTGTTGTGCCACTTGGGATCTGTATTCTAAAGGATTGACTGACAGCGTTAAGAAAGTACCGAGAAGAGCTACTCGGTTTGTTACTACTTCCCATATCACTTATGAAAGTATTACAGAACTTATACATAGATTGAACTTGGATTGTTCAGCAGACAAACAACATAGGTTTAATTTGAATTTATTGGCAAAGGTGCATACACTGCCTTTCATAAGTGAGCGCAATGATATTCTTCTTTCACCAACCTGTTTGGTTTGCAGTTACAGTAGAGATAAGATTAGAGAAATTAGGTTGCTCACTGATGCTGATAAAAATTCTTCCTTCCCTCACACTATTTGGGATTGGAATCCACAGAGTTAATTTTGGTGCAGAGCTACCTCTGCTGCATACAGTTTTGTAACTTGCACAGTACAGCTGTAGGTGTAGATATAGGTTGACACAATCTGTATGTGGATTACTCTGCTCACTTCTGATAATGTCAGGCCTATTCTTTTATATCTTACCCCCTAATGTCACTATATAATTATATATTATTATAATTTTCTTTTTCATTTATTGACATTAATTTTCAACCATTTTTGTGTGTATGTATTTTATTTTTCTGCTGTCCCTCTATTTGTACGCATTTAAACAATTTGGGACATGTCTCTCGTATTCTTTCTACTGCTATGTTATTGTGGATTCTCTCTGCAAGGGGGCACAAGTTACTGTGCTGTGTAGGTGCATTGCTTCATGATCAGATGAAAATGGCTTAAACTTTTCTGTCTTCATATGTTGTTTCCTTTTTTTCTTCACTTTTATGAGCGTTCTTCTCTACATTTCTACATTCTTGCATATTAATGTTAAAAATAACTTTATATATATATATATATATATATAATATCAACAATGAGCAGGAAAATGCTTTAAGACAATAAAACTAAGGAAGGATAGGGAAATACGATCCAATAGATGAAGGCGGCTAGGAATGATGAACGTATAAAAGAACAAACACAAGAAATGTGCAAATGGCAGTTAACATTATTCTTGCCAAAAGTGAGACACCAGGCAGAGTCAGATTTGCACACGACAACGTTTAGCAAGAATAGTCTAACCACCGAAATATTGCGCGTTTCTTGTGTTTGTCGTTTTTTATATTCATCATTCCCAGCTGCCTTTAGCTGTGATAAGTATTGGGTTGTATTTCCCTATCCTTATATATATATATAATATATATTTGAATTAGCTCTTTTTTCCCCTTAACTTTAGCTAAATTAATAAATTGGTTTATTAAAAAAATTGTGAAAATAAGATACCCATAACTATGGTGATTCCATTCATAAAGTTAATACTGCATGTTAGTTGCGTGAGGTTATTTTTCAATCAGAAACATAAATCATTAAATGAAAATCTCATGGCAAAAGTATTAAAAATAAGGTTATTACAAATCAAATTAAGCCTTTAAACAATAAGATTTGGTTTGTATTTTGGAAGTCTTATTTTTAGGAAATGTTTGCCTCATGCACCGTCTTATCTCATCATATTCCATTAACTGATATATATATGAGCCCCTTAAAGCCCAAGTGGTGTAAGTCCAATTTTTGTTTTTTTGGAGTTAATGTTCCAGAAGTGTTCAGCAAGTTGCATTCTGTTTAAAGCACATGTGGTGTGAATTCTAGTTCCCTTAACAACCTTATAGTTAGCAGCACTAGTTTATGCAGTCAATGCAGCCATCTGTTGGGTAAAAGCTAAAGTGGTGTATATTGGAGATACACCACTGTGCCTGTAACTGTTTGCAGTTCAACCACTTTTTGCTCATCTAGAAATGTTGTAACCAGGTAAACTAAAAACCATTTTAATAACCTAGATGTAAAAAATTTAAGTTTTGATGTGTCATTATGAGCAGTGATGAGAGCAGTGTTAGTGAGCCAAGCATTTTGGCAGATATTGGAGCAAGTGATGAATGTATTCCAGCAGATTCTGAATTCATCTTCGCCAAGCAGAAAAAGCTCATAATGCCATGAACGAGGGCACTCAACAGTCCATTAATAATAGCTCTTACTATACATTTTCCTATGATTTGGAAAAGTCTCTTACTTTTCCTAAACTATCATGTCAAGTGCCCTATTACAAATGCAATAATGTTTATAATTTGGGATGCCATGAGCTTTCCTCAAAATTAGGATTTATGTATTGTTGTAATGAGATAAGTGGATCACAAAGTTCCCAAGAAATTAGTGCATGTTTGGTCAAGCACATTGAAAACAGGGCTTCAGCTGCGAAAAATGTTTTAATGTATAGTGACACCTGTGCCAAGCAAAATAGAAACTGGAATGTTGCCATGGTGATGAAACTGGTTCTGAGTGAAGATAATAACATTGAAGTTATTGACCAGAAGTTTATGAGAAGTGGTTATTCTTATTTGCCCAGCGACTGTGATTTTGCCTCAATAGCAAACTACAGCAGTATTTAACAGATATATCATCACAATGATTGGTACAGGTATACTGTCATTGCAAAATCTAGGAAGAAAAATCCTTTTTTACATAACAGTGATGACTCATGGTGACTTTTTGTCTGTTGGAAATCTTTTACAACATATCACCAAAAGAAAGATTGATACGGAAAAACATCCTTTATCATTGCTACAAATGCAGTGGATCCAGTATCGAAAGGAAGAAACATTTTCAATTTTTTTCATAGAAACTCTTTCCAAAGAAATGCCCTTTTCAGAACTAAACTTCAAACCTGGACCTAAAAGAGGCAGACCTGTTAATCTTACTAATGTATCTCAAGAATAACTGTACAGAAATCAAAGATCTGTAACAAAAGAGAAGAAAAAGGATATGCAAGACATGTTACCATTCATTCCACCCATCTGTCATCCTTACTTTTATAGTCTATCGACTCAGATGATGCTGCAGACATTGGGCCACTAGATGCAGAGTAAGAAATGTATAAACAGTAGAACAAAAAATAGATGTTGCAGTAAAATACTGTATTCTTTCCCCCTTCTTTAAAGAAAATCTGTTCCCTGTTTATATCACAAGTGGTGTAACTCCAAACAAAGCCCCCCCAAAAAAGAAAACATTTTAAAAGTTTTTAAAACTGCCAGCATAAGTTAGAATAACTCTTTAATGATACATTGTTGAGAAAAAAACTTCAAAATATATAAAACGAATTTTTTTATTAAAACTGCAGTAAAACATTAATTTTCTCGAAACTTGATTCATGTGAGTTACACCACTTGGGCTTTAAGGGGCTCATATGTAGAATATGCCAAATAGTTGGTTAATGAATGACCTCTGTAGTTTTCTTAGAAATGTTATTCCATTATTTTAAAATAAAATATGATGGCATAATTTACAATTACACCTAGAAAATTCTATTATTGTAATCATATTGTATCTAAAGAATGTGCACCTATAATTCTATGGTCAAAAAAGAAAAGCTTTATTCTTGTCTGACAAATAGAAACTTCAAATTGAGACTGTATCTTGCCAAAATGCATTCTGTTTGTTGGAGGGTATACAACTTACAGAAATAAACACCGAAAGAGAATAATTGACAACATCCAGGTTAAAATTATAGAAAACTTGCCTATAAATTTAAAAGAAAAATGTGTCTACCACTTGATTTATTGTGTATTTAAGAAAAGGAAATTTTGCCATAATCATCATAACTTACTCAGTTTTATTAAGTTTGAAATATCAAGTAGTAGACAGCTCTGTGGCAAGTGATGGGGGGAAAATTTACTTTGAACTTTTTGCTGAAGACCTGAAAATTTCATTACCGATGCATATATTTTTTTTAAATAAAAATTTTCTACTGCCTGATGTGGTGAGTGATTGCTTCCCCCCCCCCCCCCCCCTCTTTCCTTGACATGGTTTAGCAACTAAGCTTTTGTCATTGGTACTTAAAGTCTCTATGTCTTGCTCCAAGTTTGTCTCTTTTTCGTATGCTATAGTCTGCACTACAAATTTTCTTTCTTTTTTTGTTTTCTTTATAGACAAGCATATATCAACCATTTCATAGTTAAAATTTTCTGATGAACAAAAGTTTATGCTTAGCTGCTATGGAATGATTGAATTGAAATAACAGAGTTAGTGAAAAAACCTAAAATTTACAAGTTTCTCTTGGTTATTATTTTTTCAAATATGAGAGCAAATGCCCAAGCCTAAAGTACACATTTTCCAAATTACATACTAACAACCACGGAGTTCTGTGCTGAGGACAAATATACGTGCACATCCCTGTTCCCCATTGTTCTTATTAAGACAATGTTGTGGATGTAAAACCATCATTACAGCTTATGTGTCCAGAAAACTCTCCTTTTTCCAGGTCCCTATTTTCCTTGTTTATTCTCTTCAATGATGAGCTCAAAAGTCTGCTCTTAAGACTTCAGAGCTTGTGACCTAAACATGCTGCTTTCCTGAGTTTAATGATGGTCAGGAGCTATCTTTTTTCCACAGCACTGCAAAGGAATTCTTTGTTGATTATGTTATATTTAACATTTCAAAAACTGCCAGCAGGACATCAAAGTTCATGCTTTGACACCATATCATACTACATACAGCTCAAAATTTCATGACTCACAAACGAGTGCTGAATTAAAGGTCAAAATTTCTCTTAAGGATCTCCCATATTTGATCAAAAAGCATTATAGATTTTTGAATATGGACACATTTGTGACAGTATTTTATCCAAGGTGATTACCACACTGTCTGTCATCGTCTTACTGATACCAAAATCTTTGTTTTTTTTTAAATTTAGTATTGAGTTAACTGAAGATCCTGCAAGTTGTCAGCTAAATCATGATTTCATCGGCATGATGAATGTTATTTAGTCATTTACCATTTATTTTGATTCCTTTGTTACTTTCTTCAAAGACATTCTCAAGAACAATAGCAACAGTACACATGACTACCTAAAACCTTTGGTATCTTGATTTCTCCAATGATGATCTACGATATTTGTTTTCAGCACTTCCAAAGCATGGCTCAGTAGACTCATCAGTCAGTAGTCACTGTAGCTCTTAGCATTAGACTTCTTTGGTAAGCCTATGTAAGTGGACTTAAGACAGTCAACAGTGATGTTTCAAGTACAGGGCGTTCGCCGGAAAACGCTACCCTCCCAGTCTGTTGCCGTCGGCAACTTGCTCGGTCAGTGGAGCCAGCAGTTCCCGCCACACGGCACCGTGAATCACCGCACTGTTTAACACCTCCGCTGCCCCAACAGTGCAGTGCAGTGACCCTTACATTGTTAAGAACGGTTTCTTTGCATTGTAGCTAGTTTGTGACTTCAGTCTCTTATTAATCAGTGTTGTGAATAAACGTTTCTTTGCGGTTTGGTTGGTTTGGGGCTTCATACTCTTTTTAATCTGTACCGTGTTTGAGTGTGAGTAAAATTATGGTACGTTACAGTTTGCAACAAAGAATATTTCTCTACGATACATATGTGAAGAAGAAGTCGTTTAAAAAGTGTCGCAGTAAATTTCGTCGCGAATTTCCTGGCGCTTTACTGCCAGCTAATCAAAAATTCTGCGTCTGGTTAAAAAAATAAGGAGAAACGGTTCATTTTTTAACAAAAAGAGACTGTTGGTCAACCGTATTCTCACAGAGGAGAAAATTGACGATATCGCTTTTCGACTAGAACAGTCACCCAAAAAATCATTAAGTCAGTTAGGGCAGCGTGTGTCTCGAAATATGTTTAGAAGATGTGAAATGTGCATTACACAAGAGGGTCAACACTTCCAGCATCTTTTATAAGGTAAGCTAATGAATTACGTCACATTTAAATGCTTAGCACACAAGTTTATGAAGTTTATGAAGCATAATTATTATGAAATAGTCCGCGGCCGATGGTCAAACAATGCCGGAAGGTGACCGCTCGCTCGCCGGGAGCAGTTTCTTCCTTGTAGCGCTAACAGTGGGTTGCGTTTCCCGGCGAACGCCCTGTATTTCTGTATGTATCCGTAAGCTTAAAAAATTCTACTCTTACTCAGTGTGATCCAACAGTTTTTCTGGATTTTGCTTAGACTTAGGCACTACTTAGATTCTCCTTAAGAATCTCTTAACACTCTAGTTTCAATGCCAACACTCATTGGTCAGATATTTTTGAAGAGATCAGTAACATAGCTCTTTTAAACTGTAACTGTTACTCATTTTAGTTTACTGTGAGTTACTGAAACTGTCTACTAGTTTTGCTACCTTTGGTTTCCAGGTGGTGTGCATTATTACTTATAAAGTGTTTTTAGAATTGATACTGTAATGCATAGTTTGAAGGTCCTATATTTCTCTACATCTTTCATTTATCCATGCTTACTTCATTTCTCTTATTTATGTCTAGATAGTTCTTTGGATATTGTTACATCTTATTTTATCATTTTTACTGTTTTTTCATTTTGCAATTAGATCAAGGATTTCATCAGTCATTCATTCTTTTTTCTTATGAGATTTGGAAGTCTTGTTGATTGTATGCTGTTTCCATTTTGTTTTGACCATTTTGACAACAGATTTTGTGTTTATATCCTTTCATGGAGAGTGGCTAAAATTGTTTTCTTAAAAGTAATATTTTGTTGATCTGTTGTCCTAGACTGTTAATTACCTGCACCATGAAAATAACTTATACATAATGATGAATTGTTCTTTACTGAAACAAAATGTATAAGTATGTACACACTTTGACAATAAATTTGGCCGCCGCTGAAAAATTCTATCACTCATATTTTGCACAATCTGACATCAATGTCATCCCAGCTAACAGTAATGCAATACTGGCAAGCCAGTATTGCGTTACTGTTTCTTGGAATGACATTGATGTCAGATTGTGCAAAATAAGAGTGATAGAATTTTCATCTGCTGCCAAATTTATTGTCAAAGTGTGTACATTCTCGCAGTGGCTATGCTCTATAACCAACGCTGACTATCAACAAAAGATACATGAAGCTTCAGATGATGACACATATCGTCGTGATTCCGCGTGATCCCATGGCATATATAACTAGGAAGACAAATATTCTAATTAGAGAATCCGGTTTGGCAGAAGAAACAGTGAAGAATTTAAGTGTCCTAGCCCCAAGACCACTAAGGTCACACGGCCTTCTGAAAATACATAAAGTGCATGTTCCAATGCGTCCGATAGTGAGTGCTATAGGTGTGCCAATGTACAGGTTGGATAAATATCTCACACGTTTGTTAAATCCGTTGGTTGGTCAACGTGCACACCATGTTAAGAATTCTGCTTTGTCGAGTTGGTTAAAAAAATGAGGTTAGAACGGGAAGATATTATGGTCAGCCTGGACGTTACGTCATAGTTTACACGTGTGCCTTTAGGGGAGACTGTTGAACTAGTTAGCGAACATTTTGATCTGAAACTTGTGGAGTTATTCAGACACAACCTCACATCTATGTACTTCGTGTTCCAGGGCGAATACTACGAGCAAACAGATGGCGTGGCTATGGGCCCTCGTTGTCTCCCACAGTAGCTAACTTCGGTGTGGAACATTTTGACCAAATAGCTCTTGACACAGCTCCTTTAAAGCCTAAATGTTTTTATAGATTTGTCAACGATACATTTCTTGTGTGGTCTCATGGAATTCTGGCATTAAATGAATTTGTGAACTATTTTACTGTGATTCATCCCAATATTAAATTCATGGTAGAAATCAAAAGGGATTAATCACTTCCATTTTAGATGTTCTAGTGCATCAGAAGCCAAATGGAAGGTTAGGGCACAACATTTACAGAAAATCTACACACACTGATCGCTATCTTAATGCTCAAAGTTTGCACCATCCTTCTCAGAAACTGGGAGTGCTCAATACTCTTGTCCATAGGGCAAAGATAATGTCCAACAATGAACATTTAAAGGAGGAACTGCAACACCTCGAACGCGTATTTCGTACCAATGGTTATAGC